>CAIGQV010016735.1:9739374-9785225 GCA_903798115.1 Danio jaintianensis | reverse complement strand
AATGAATGAATGAATGAATGAATGAATGAATGAATGAATGAATGAATAAATGAATGAATGAATGAATGGGACCATTTTAATGTCATGGTTTTGCCAAGTACGATGCGATCCTGGATTAACATCTATGTTGATCCTGGAACATCATTTTTGTTCAAAAATATAATCCATACCCATTCCCTACCCCTAAACCCAACCATAACTGTAAATTTTTCCCAAAATCAGAGGGGAATAATAGTTGGATAGCAATCATGTAGAAGTGCATAAACCTAACCGTAAGCCTAAACCTAACATTAACTGTAAACGTATCCCTTAATTCTGATTGGCTGATTGGAATGTTGTTCCAGGATCAACATAGATGTTAATCCAGGAACATGTCCTACTTGGTGAAATCAGGATGGCGATTTTAATCACACTGTACTCTATACAAATATACACTATTCTCAAAAAACGAAAACAATTTAACTTTTTGTTGTGTAAACAGTAAAATAACATGCTAATGCTTATTACAGTGCCCCTTGTGGCAATTCAGTGAATGCAACAAACTGTGACCCATTCAACATCTAAAAAACAATGAAAATGAGTTTACTTATTTAGAAGGTTCACCCCATGCCTCCAGCAAAATTCCAGAACAACATAGGTGTTTTCAACACAACAGGGAGGCCGACAATGCTCCCTTCGCTTACCATTAGCAACGCAGGGGTGAAACTTTGCTTTTAGCAATGCTCTGCACTTTCCCTGGCTTAGCTTACCCTTAGGTGAGAGACTGGAGAGATTTCACTGCCTTACCAGGACAGCCTGTGAATTAGCAACAATATAGAAGCCTCTATAGAGACCATAATGAGGACTGCTAAGTGCATTCATGTCATGTTGCTAGGAAAGCTGCCAGAGCAAGCTTTGAATTCGGCTTCAGTCTACAGAACCCGCATAGAGCCTGGGAGAATAGCAGAAAGTCGATACACATTCACCCACTAGGTGTCCTTCAGCCAATGACAGGGTTCTGGTTAACCCATACAACTCCTCCTAATTGAATGTGCTGAAGCATCCGTCAATTAGATCCAATCAAATGTGTTACTAGCAATAGCAGGGGTGCGAGGTCAACCGGAGGTTATGGCTATTCACATATGTCTTTGTGGTGGTCTAAATTGGTTTCTTGGTATGTGGTTAGTGTGGTCTCTTGTTATAGAGGGAGTATGTAACAAACAATTTCCTCCTGTCCTCAAATGGACATTGTGTTTTGAGATTCAGAACAGCTGCTTATTCGTTCTGATATGCTGTCTGTTCTTCAGATGAAAGGCTGTCACTTTAGACCACTTACGCTGTCGTTTCCTAGCAAATTCAGCCAGTCTAGAACATCAAATGCCAGTGGATTTATTTTTCCACCCCCTCGATCTCCAGGTCCTCCAGTTATTATTCTGGATTAGTTTGTAAAAGCACGTACGATCTTCATTCCCTTGGCTATGACGTTCTTACTTCAGATACTACACCCCAAACATCTGACAAGAATTTAATTTTCTATTAGAGTTCAAAGCGGTTCTTGACAATGTGGGAAATAAATAACGTACCACTTCATTAAGCACATGCTCTCTATCGCTCATATTTTGTGAAGGACAGAACTATCAGATAAAAGTGAACGGAAGGGTTTTTTTTTTTTTATTGGACTGCGAAAGAGATGTGTTCTTCATTCTTTTCTGAAGAAACTGTGCAGTTATAAAATGCCTGTCTTTTCCAATTTATCTGACACTTGATGCTTTAGTGGGTGGCACGGTGGCTCAGTGGTTAGCACTGTCACCTCACAGCAAGAAGGTCGCTGGTTCGAGTCCTGGCTGGGCCAGTTGGCATTTTTGTGTGGAGTTTGCATGTTCTCCTCGTGCTCACGTGGGTTTCCTCCGGGTGCTCCGGTTTCCCCCACAGTCCAAAGACAAGCACTATAGGTCAATTGAATAAGCTAAATTGGCCGTAGTGTATGTGTGTGAATACAAGAGTGTATGGGTATTTCCCAGTACTGGGTTGCGGCCGGAAGGGCATTCGCTTCGTAAAACATATGCAGGAATAGTTGGCGGTTAAGCCAAAGAAAAATGAATCAATTAATGTTTTAGTGGGCGGAACGGTGGCTCAGTGGTTAGCACTGTCGCCTCACAGCAAGAAGGTCACTGGTTCGAGTCCCAGCTGGATCAGTTGGCATTTCTGTGTGGAATTTGCATGTTCTCCCCGTGTTGGCGTGGGTTTCCTCCGGGTGCTCTAGTTTTCCCCACAGTCCAAAGACATGACCTATAGGTGAATTGAGTAAACAAAATTGGCCGTAGTGTATGAGTGCGTGTGTGAATGTGAGAGTGTATGGGTATTTCCCAGTACTGGGTTGCGGCCGGAAGGGCATCCGCTTCGTAAAACATATGCTGGAATAGTTGGCGGTTCATTCCGCTGTGGCGACCTCTGATAATCAGGGACTAAGCCGAAGGAAAAAGGAAATGTTTTAGAGGTCAGATTAAATAAAAAAATAATTTGGCTCAAATAATGCAGTTTGCAATCTAATTAAAAACATATTAAATGAATGTAAAGGGTCTTCTTTGTTGTATCAAATAACTTAAAATAAAATCTCAAATTGGGCAACACGGTGGCTCAGTGGTTAGCACTGTCGCCTCACAGCAAGAAGTTCGCTGGTTCGAGTACCGGCTGGGTCAGTTGCCATTTCTGTGTGGAGTTTGCATGTTCTCCCCGTGTTTGCGTGGGTTTCCTCCGGGTGCTTCGGTTTCCCCAGAAATATAGGTGAATTGAATAAACTAAATTGGCCGTAGTGTATGAGTGTGAATGAGTGTGTATGGATGTTTTTCAGTACTGGGTTGCAGCTGGAAGGGCATCCGTTGTGTAAAACATATGCTGGGTAAGTTGGCGGTTCATTCCACTGTGGCCACCCCTGATGAATAAAGGGACTAAGCCGAAGGAAAATGAATGAATCAAACAAAAATCAAACAACATACTTATTCTGAGCTAAATAAGCAAAAGTGTAAGTGATCATATTAAATTTGATTATATTTTCAGTGATTTAATACTTCTTGCAGACAAAGGTGTAAAAACCTAGTGATCTGACGGATAGAGACAAAATATAATGATTTAAAATCTTCATAAATTATTTTTTCAGAGCTGCACTGTGATCCTTGAACCTTTTTTTAATGTTTGCAAATGATTCTTTATTCTATATATTCAAGGTTTTTTTGTATATAAACTACTATTACACTAAATTACCTTGAAGTGGAAATCTTCTGTAGATCACGATGAAAATGTACGACGGCAATTATGTTTAAAGTCAAATTTATTTTAAAGACAAATAAAGACTAAAAGACTCACACATCCCCAAAAGTGCTTTAAACATCCAGACAGAATTTTCTCCTCTAATTTCCTCAAGGCTGTTAGCCTTCTGTGAGCTGACGATCCCAGAACATTTTACACGTTCAGGCAGACTCAAACGGACCCTTGTGAAACATATTAACTAGTGACAACTGAAAACAACGAATATTGTTCCGAGCAGCAACAACTAAAGCAGACGGCACTGATGTGTGTTTGGGGAGACCAGAGATAACATGAGAGAGAGAGAGAAGAGACGATTTTGGAGAATTAAAAAGGACAGTAGAGGGAAAGAAGTGGGTTAGTGATTGATATTAGGAAGGAAAGGGGGAAATGAAATAAGACATTGAAAGACAGGAATAGAAATCAAGCACATGACAGAGTATGAGACCGATGAAGACAAAAGGACACAGAAGTCGAGAGAGAGAGTATGTGTGTGTGTGTGTGTGTGTGTGTGTGTGTGTGTGTGTGTGTGTGTGTGTGTGTGTGTAAGAGATCTGGTCTATTTGTGGTACAGATAAGAGCTGAGACAGTTGGCATCACAGTATGGTAGTGGAGGCAAAGGGCTGGTCTGTGCGTTCATGTGTGCGTGTGCTTGTGTGTGTGTTTTTAAGGGGTTGGCAGGGAAGTTCGATGGGGCAGAGGAGCGTAACCCTGAACGTTTGCTGCAGTCACATCAAACCAGTCACATTGGGCCGTTAACTTCATTCCCACAGCCCAAGGGTTTGTTCAGCCAAGCATGAAGTTTCTGTCATCAAAACACTTTGAATGCCAGGCGGTCAAAGTTAGAGATTCTAAAAAGCCTTTATTAAAACAAGCCTTAAAGTTCGTGTGAAATCTAAATTTACAATCTTTTTTTTGCTGGTGAACATTGTTATTCTTTAGGTAAACAATTTATCCATCTAATGCATCTATCTGAGCAGATGGTTCCAGCGTTTGGAGTGGCGGTCCTTCTCTGTTGGCTTCACCCACAATATTCTTAACCACGCCCCTCTTATTGATAGTTTGCTAATAGGAAATGATGTGCAAAAATAAAGCCCCGCCCCCTGCTCAATGTTCAGTTTCAGTTGAAAGTACATCAACATACTGAAATACTCAAAACCAATCCTGCAAGACCACAGCACATTCATTGTGTTTCGTCTTTATCTTCTCAGGCATATGTAGTTTATTATACAAGAAAAAAGGCTTCTCCTACCATTGGCTTCTCCTACCATGTCCCAAATCGCTGCATCCCAAATGGCACACTATACACTATGTACTTATGCACTTACATTTTGTCAGGAAGTGATTTTGTTCTCCTTGACTCATTGGATGGAAACGGAGCGTTATGCAATATTCCAGTTTTAAAATATAATTCGCATCATAGGATGGAAACATAACTCAAATAACCACTCCTTACAACCAAAGTCAACGTCTGAATGCACAAAATGTCTAACCTTGAAGCAGATGAACTACAGTAGCAAAAGACCTGGTCTTAGCTGATCCCAGGTCTGTCCTTTAGCTATTTTAATGGCATTTCAGCTGGAAAATGTTGCCTGCTCATCTAAACACCCAACTGGGAGACCAAATAACTGCTTTAAACTGTTTTTTCCAGCAGGGAACTGACAGAAATTGTGTTTTTGTGTGACATCAAATGAAAGTTGCCTGAGGTACCAAATTCTAACCCCCACGGGTATAACTGTGCGCAAGTATGACCAAGCTTTAAACATGTTCGTGTACAAATTCACATCAATGTGTGTGTGTTTCCAGAGCGTGTAATCTGCACTCCATCCAGGCCAGAATGTGACTGATCTGTGCTGGCAGCTCCCTGGAGCCCTACAGACCCTGTGCGTGGAGCATTCATTCTTCCAGTAGAGAGCAGCTGACCCCTGTCCAGCCTGCTGAATGCCATCTCTCACCCTCATTCTCTTTCGATGCCCCCTCTCACTTTCTCACATCCTTCTCACTTCCTCTAAGGCTACTATTAAGGCCCTGCTGTTGGGAACACTGTGTGTCCATGCAAAGAGGATCAATATGCCAATCGGACTCTAAGGAAGTGAACAGAAGTGGCTGCTGGGAGAATATCAGAGCTGAAGTGAAGCGTGATCGCTGTCCGTGCGAGACTGAACCCGTACCTGCTGGCAAAATGCTCGATCCGGCTGTGCGTGTCCGCATGAGGCAGCCTGGGAGATGAGCAGGGCCTGTCAAAACACCAACACACACATCTGTTAGCAAAGTAGCTTGTTATGTATGAATGCATGGGTGCAAGCTGGCTTGCTGCTCTTGGCTGGTCTATGAATTTGGTCAGGCTGATTGGTTTGAAGGTTTTAGAAAGATTTTTTTGGGTAGTCAGTCAGAAAGGATGACCTGCATAATGTGCTTCATGCAGATGAGTGAGCTTGACAAACCATCTGTAAGACACACTTTCTCCTCTCCATATGAAACCAGACACTTTCTTATCAACACTCCATGTTTCTGGAAATATTATGCAATTCTTAGTGTGCTTCATGCAGAAACCACATAGGAGACATACCTTTTCTCTTAATCTAAACTAGGATTTGTCATAGCAATAATATACTGCTGCTCTCTGATGATTTGAAGTGCTTCTTTTATCCTCATTTGGATAAAAGTGTCTGCTAAATGAATAAATGTAAATGCATAATTCGATTAAAAGTACTAAGTAACCTATGTGTTTACCTATACAGTATATCATCTGGTTTTAAGGATGTTCGATTTTATTGGATAATAAGACAAAAATGACCAGGCCTAAGATGGTTTTTCAGTCTTAACTGGTCTGTTAACCAAGCCAGGCTGATCTGTTGGCTTAATTTAGAAAGGTCTTGGGCACTTTCAGATCGTCAGGATGAGAAAACAGCAGATAAAGCAGCTGAAGTTTCATCCAGCCAAAACTTGTAATCCATCTGGGTTGTGTTTAATTTTGGTTTGTCAGCAAAAAGTATGTTTAGATATTATTTACTAGCAAACAAGTGCAACATAAGTTGACCTAAAATGGTTTGTGGCTGGTTTCCCTATCTAGCCAGACTGATTTGTTTGTTTTAGAAAGGTTTGAACATCCTCACCTAGTCCCTTATAGAAATCTGATTTATAGAAATATATGCAAATTACATATATGAAATACAAGTTCATGTTTGGATTTCACACATAAAAAATGTCATGCATGCAACATATATTTTACAATTTTGCAAAAGTGGCCATTTACATTTATTTTTTAACAACTGGTATTACAAATATGTACATATATGTTCAAATAAATTAGCTATATGCCATATGGGAATGTCTGGAAACTAGCTTTATTAAGCAAAGACCAACAAATAATCTAGGTTTAATTTCTTAACAACATGTATCTGGTTTTAAGGATGTTATGTTGTGATAAACAAGACAAATAGCAGCTATATCATCTGGTCTAAAGAGATAATTATTTCATCATTTATCCAACCTGTACTTGTTTCAAACCTGTTTCAGTTTTTTCTTCTGGTCAAAACACAATAAAATATTATTATTATTTTTAATGTTAAAAAAACCGATAGCCATTGACTTGCTATTTTTTCCTATTTTGAATGTCAATAGCGACCGATGTTCTGTCGATTTTTTTCCTACCTTGTCAGACTGTCCTATCTCCCATTCAAAAAGTAGGTAGCACATTTTAATGACGCAATATGCTACCCATCAGATTTTGTTACCAGTGTAAATTTTAATGTTGAGTAGTGTGATATAAAGCTGTAATATCGCCCTAACCTACCTAACCCCAACCTCAGAACCATTCAAATACAGTTTTGGTAGAATAATCTGATGGGTAGGATAAAATGTCAGGACACTGGTTAAAAGTAACTCCTGAGGAATCACTTGAGGGTGTGTAAATTAAATGTGCATTTTTTGGGGGTGAACTATCCCTTTAAGCTTACATTCCACCACAGACAAGCTGTTATTTAGCTGGTTTTACCAGGCCTGACCAACTAAAATTTGACATAAACCTTTTTGAAAACCAGCCATCAAAACCAGCCTAAGACCATCAGACCACCACGGGCTTGTTTAAGATGTTTAGATTCACCAAGGAAGGAAAATTATTGTGGAGTGCACTGTGTTCAGTCCCACAGCACAGCACAGCACTTATAAACCTTTAAAAGAGCACAACAGCGCGATGATGTGATTCTCATCAGCGGAGACAGAAAGTCAAACTCACGTCTCGGAGCTCTCCACCTCCAGTACTGATTGAACGGGCAGGTATCCCCTCTGAGGGTGTTTACTAAAATACTGCTTCGAGCGGAACTTGTTTTTCAACGTCTTCGCAAAGTCCCGCATCTTCTCACCTGAGGTCGTCTGGAATGATTCAGAAAGAGAGACAAAAAAAGAAAGAGAAAAATGAGTAAGAATGAGCGATTGAGAAAAAACTTATCCTCCACATAACAATCCTCCAACAGCACACAACATTTGTCTTCCTCCAATCTCCATCTATCATCTCTTGAGGAGCTACACAAAGCCGCTGCGTAATAAAGACACCCACCTATAAAACTCTAGACTGGAGCATGGGAAAACCATTAAGCAAATGGCCCTGTGTCGTATTTCACTGCATGAGATCAATTCAGTTCAATTCATATTTATTTTGCGTAGTGCCTTAGTGATTGAATTAGAAGCCTTCGAGCAAGCACAAAAGCTGCCAGTTGGCAAGGAAGAAGCCGCGTTTGTACCGGGGTGTAGTACTCCATGATGGGATAGTGTAGTTTCTTGCCCTTGGTAGTCCGGCCAGTCAGAAAACACGTCTGGCAGATGTCCACATTGAATTGTTTTAGACTTCGGTATCTGAAACAGTAATGAGATAGAGACACATTTTACATCCAGATATAGATGTGTTCATTTTAGGATGGCTGACTATAAGAGTTTACGACTAGCATGGTGGATAGTGATGGGTTTGCCAGCAAATCAAAGCTCTACCTATTGAATTCAGTGTTGGGACTACAAGTAACGCAAGTTACATAATAATATAACTTTTCAAAGTAACGAGTAAAGTAATGCATTACTGAAATAAATAAGTAATAATATTTGAGTTTCTTTTTTAAAAATGTAATATGAGTTACTTTTTAGTTTAATTA
Source organism: Danio jaintianensis (assembly GCA_903798115.1). Classification (NCBI taxonomy): domain Eukaryota; kingdom Metazoa; phylum Chordata; class Actinopteri; order Cypriniformes; family Danionidae; genus Danio; species Danio jaintianensis. Next base: position 9,776,799 of record CAIGQV010016735.1, on the reverse strand, counting down.
ATTAGTATTCATTTAAATTTAATTAAAATGAACGTAGTCACGTTGAATCACGCACTCACTGAGTCAATGCGCTCCCCGCGGGAACAGACAGAAACAAAGACGGCAGGCCAGAGCCTTACATTTCTGCAATGGAAGTTTTCTCATTATTTTGAATGCATCGAAGAAAAGGAAAAGGGGATTGTCTCAGAGGACAGTGATTTTACTTAACTAATAAGACAAAAAATACAAAAGTAGCAAACATGTTGCTTTAAACGTTTTTTTTAAATCAACAAAACTGTATAAAAACTGTATTATTGCTGTACGTTGAAATCAAAGATTCAGGGTCAGTAAATGTTTCAGTAACCGTTTATTTTAAGAGTGTTCCTTGTTATATATGTTCAAACTAAAGTAATTGCAATTAAATATGCATACACTGCAAATAAATGCTGTTCTTACTTTAAGTTTTTGCCTTGTTTCTTGTCCAAATATCTAAGCATTTTCTAGACAAACAAAAAATATTGTCTGGTTTTCACAAATAATGTCAAATTTAAAATATCAAGTTTTTACTTAAAACAAGCTAAATAATCTGCCAAATGGCCTAAGCGAAACAATCTTATTTCAAAGTGAATCTGTTCTGATATTCCTTTATTATTTTGGTGAAGCATTTCTACATAAAGTGAATGTTTTCTTTGTACTATAAAAGCACATTTTTTTAATGTGTTTGTGAGTATCCACAAATAAAAAGACACTTTACTATTGAACAATGTCTTTCTCTTATCTTTATGACCAAATGATCCCATGAATTTTCTAAACATGTAATGGTGAATATAAAGTTTAGAAAACCTTATTACTTTTTATAACAACATATAATCACTTTTGACTCATTTTAACACTTGATGAATAAAATAAACAATTTCTTAATGTCCCAAAACTTTAGAATATTAGTGTACATATAATTCTCTTTACTTATCTGGTATTTCTTTTGTTAAATATAACTCTTTCAAGCATATAAAACATTTAGTTGAATGGCGTTTTATTCAGCATCTCTTTAAAGGGGAGAACGCATATATAATAGATGAACATAAACATTATTAAAAATAAAACAAACAAACATAACATATAACAAAATCTTTTGGCAAATTATAAAGAAATAAATATAAAAATGGCTGCACGGTGGCGCAGTGGGTAGCACGTTCGCCTCACAGCAAGAAGGTCGCTGGTTCGAGCCTCGGCTGGGTCAGTTGGCGTTTCTGTGTGGAGTTTGCATGTTCTCCCCATGTTCGCGTGGGTTTCCTCCGGGTGCTCCGGTTTCCCCCACAAGTCCAAAGACATGAGGTATAGGTGAATTGGGTAGGCTAAATTGTCCGTAGTATATGTGTGTGTGAATGAGTGTGTATGGATGTTTCCCAGTGATGGGTTGCAGCTGGAAGGGCATCCGCTGCGTAAAAACATATGCTGGATAAGTTGGCGCTTCATTCCGCTGTGGCGACCCCAGATTAATAAAGGGACTAAGCCAAAAAGAAAATGAAATAAATATAAAAATGTTCACATATTATTTCTTTTTGGTTAATGTAATTTACACACACAAATCGAGCCCATTAATAACTGTATGTACATTGCTCCCCCTTCAGAAATGTCCTTCTATTATCTCAAAACCTCTGATTAGCTAAAAGAACATACTTTAATCATATATCTCACCTGAAGCCCTTGATAGGGCACTGTTTACAGATGTAGCAGCGTGCCTGGTGTTTAGCGGTTTCAGCCACAGTAACGCGATGCAGAACTGGAAGCCACACCACCGACTGAGGCTCCAGACTCATCCACTCCAAAAAGTGAGACAACTCGATCGCTGACTTCCCGGAAACCTTGAGAAAACACACATGAGAAAGACAGTTAGCAACAGTTAGCACCATATTGTTCATAGTGCATGCCTAATTAAGCACCACAACAACTGGCATATCCATCCGTTGAATGAACTTTCTCGATCCATAGGGAATCGTGGAAACAATCGCAAAAGAAGCTGGACCTTGTTACGGCGACACGATGGAAAACGGATGACAGGCTATAACCCTAATAAAAGAGGATGAGATAAAAGTCTGGAACGTGCTAAATTCTCATTAAATACGCATCGGAGATACATTAAAGGCTTGATTTCCCTTGGGCGCATTCTGAGGCTCGGGCAAAGCTTTATAATTAACATGAGCATCTCTAGTTTGGCCCTCGGTAGTCGCTGGAGTGTGTCGTCTCCTGAGAGGGCATGGCTGTGTATGTGTGTTTTAAGCAGCGTTTGTAGTCTGGGACTCAGACCAAAGTCTGCAGTGTGCTGGAGTTGAGCTGAACACTCCAGAAGTTTCACTGAAACAACAAAAGGAGATCTTCTAAACAGTCCACGCCGCTGGGAGAGCCGAGGGTTTCTCTTGGGATACTTCATAACTTCAAACAAAGTGAAATCAGTCTTTTCATCTAGACACACGCTGGCCAGCTGAGCCGCATCATTGTCAGTCTGTCAGGATTAATAAAGCAAAAATTGGGGGAATTGGAAAGCACTGATTGGCAGCACGATGGCATTTCAGCCATTAATAAAAAATAATAATTCTAATCATGTGTGTCTGAATTTGTGGATATGCTCTTGAATGGAAAGGGATTTAATTAAGGGGTGACACGTCTGAGAATGAAAGCTTTAAGGCCATTTTGCAGGAAACCTGAGGCCTACACCGGTCTCGTAATTAGGCTGTCGGTGAAATGAAATGCTGAAAGGTTACGTTCCATTGAGACGCACACCTACATTTTCTGAATTACAGCCTCGTAAGAGTAATGAGAGATAAGATGATGCCACCTGGTATTACTTATTAATCACTCCTTAGTGTGAATTATTAAGTCTAAAACATACTCGACATTAAGTATGTTAACGCAAACTCATTCAAAACATGCATAGTTGTGTTCTGACACAATTCACATGCATTATTGTAAGTCATTATACAATCAAAAATTATTTTGCTGTTTGTTCAAACTACTTATGTAAAATGAGCTTAAACAACACAATTCTTGAGATGTTTTTGGAACAACTTAATTGTTTTATGTTCAATCCACTTCAACTTTGAAAACACTTTAAATCGATTTGTGTTGGAACAACCTGAATGAATTGTGTAGAACCCTGAGTTTTTTACAGTGTACTTATAATTCAAATGTAAGCAAATAAATTGTCTTTTTCAGGTTAATATAGCTTGCTGTTTAAAAAAGTTGGATAAGATTGGGAATGAATGAATACATAAACCAAAAAACAAACAAATAAATAAATAACAAAATGTAAAAAATAAACAAAGGCAACAGGGTGGCTCAATGGTTAGCACTGTCGCCTCACAGCAAGAAGGTTGCTGGTTCGAGTCCGGCTGGGTCAGGTGGCATTTCTGTGTGGAGTTTGCATGTTCTCCCCGTGTTCGCGTGGGTTTCCTCCGCATGCTCCGGTTTCCCCCACAGTCCAAAGACATGCGCTATAGGTGAATTGAATAAACTAAATTGGCCATAGTGTATGTGTGTGAATGCGAGAGTGTATGGGTGTTTCTCAGTAATGGGTTGCAGCTGGAAGGCCATCCACTGCGTAAAACATATGCTGGATAAGTTTGCGGTTATATATGCAGTTATATATGATTGATTTTAGATATTGATTTCACCAAAACTTTATCTGTATCTCTGTAGTTCTATCAAAACACTGTGACCAATATTTTGAGGAAACGTTTAAAAATAGCCACAGTTTTTTGCTTTTCTGTTTACTGCCGTTAATGACACTTAAGTTACACACTTCACTTTTAATGGCACAGAAGGTACCTCTATTGTCCCCTTGAGGACGCAAGTTTGATGCAGGCACAGTAAAAGCGAAATACACGCTTAATAAGTACAACACAACAACCAAGCGTTTGCGTGGGGAACGTTTTCGGTCAGTGACTCACTAAAACCCAATGGAATAAAGTAACAGAACAGCTCTTTAATCTCTGTGCGTTCCAGGCAAAAAACCCAGGAGAAGCAGAGCCCAGTTAGAGAGAGAGTGAGGCCAAGAGAGAGAAACGTGACAGGCAATAAAAGTGAGAAAGGAAAGTGAGAAAGTATGCCTCTGGTACAAATGTTTAAGAAGATTTACTCATCACAGAGAGAGTGTAGAGGGAGGCCTTTCATCATATCAACAGAAAGTATATCAGAGGAAAAGAGAGAAAATGAAAGAGGGAATCGGGTTAGAGGAGATGAACGATCGACCAGCCAGAAATAGTAATCGGCTGGTTATTGCACCAAATGCAAGACTGGCAACTGGCAAAAGTTTGTTTTTGTTGTTATTCTATCCCAGACTTGCATCCAAACCACACTTTAATGAGTTTATAGTGCAAAGTGTGTAAATGGAGTGTTAACAGAGGCCAGATATGCTATAGACAGAGCACAGGTGTACACAAGATATTCTGCTTTAACTGCATTTATTATTGACTTTTTTTCATTTCATACTTCCGCAGTTTCATGGTGTTAAACATTAAATTGAACGATTATAGAGATAAAACTTTTGTGTTTGGGCAGCTTTCATTATAGCTCATGTTTAGATGATCACTTGGGAGTTTTATATCTTTTAAAAGATTGAAAAAAATGAGCAAGACATGATCATTTCATTCAGAGTTTCTCCTACCATTATATTAGGGAGGGCTCCACCCCCTGTAGTTCTGGTGAAAGTATGAATCACGCTTTTAGAGGCAGTACTGTGCTTCACGTACAGTACATTTGACCCGTGTCATGTGACATTATATAGCAATGCACATTCAGCCAAAGCCTGTTTGAACTAGGCTATGTGTTTTATCAATCGCTAAATTTATTCACACAGAATGCGTTTTTCCATTACAATGTGCTACTTTTTAGTGTTAGTAGCCAATGCACACATAGTCTATTACATTAGTGTTAAGCCATTCGATAAGGTAGCCCGGGCACGCATAGATAAATTGGCTCCATGATCATGGCTCCAAAAATGTATGTATTTCATTTATCCTGTTTGAGTCATCACATATTTGTTTTAGTTTTTTTTGTATGTTATGTTCACAAAAACTGAGATCAAATGAAAAATTTTTTAAATATTTAAACTAACGAAAACTAATACATTACATAATTTGGCACATTCAGCCAAAGCCTGTCTGAACTAGGCTATGCGTTTTATAAATTGCTAAATTTATTCACACCGATTGCGTTTTCCCACTCCAATGTGCTACTTTTCCATTGTTCTTTCTAGGAACATATAGTCCAGTATGTTAGTGGGAAGCTGTTTTGCAAAGTAGCCAAGTCACACTTAGTCTATTACATTAGTGTTAAGCCATTCGGTAAGGCAGCCCAGGCATGCATAGATAAATTGGCTCCATGATCATGGCTCCAAAAATGTGTGTATTTCATTTATCCTGTTTGAATCATCCCATAGTTGTTTGTTTTTGCTGTTTTGTTGTATGTTATGTTCACAAAAACTGGGATAAAATGAAATAAATGTACATATTTAAACTAACGAAAACTCATACATTGCATAATTTGGCACATTCAGCCAAAGCCTGTTTGAACTATGGCTATGTGTTTTATCAATCGCTAAATTTATTCAGACAGAATGCGTTTTTCCATTACAATGCGCTACTTTTCCAATGTTTTTCAATGTAAACGTGCTTGACAGATTTGCATGACCATTACGCTTGTGTCTTTTGAACATTATAATGAAATGGTTTGCGTTCAATGTTTGCGAAGCGTGAAATACTGTAAGAAACTCAGGTGTGGTTTTATTAAAATATCTATAAGTAAGGGGGACCCATCGTTTTCAGAAAAGTACAGATGGCATTTTGTTCGATTATTTCCACGCAACGTATATTAAATTCCTGCCCAGCTGCTTTCTTTACAGCCCTAAACAATGAAATGCTGTAATTTCTGCATTATTCCTATAAGAGCAGAGAGTAAATTAAAGTTTTATTCAGCCTGTTTACTGGTTTTGTTTTGTATGTTTTATGTATCATCATTTCACAAAGCTAAAGTATAATCAAAGTAGGCTCATTTGCTTGTAAAAAAAAATCTGTAATCAGCCATGAAAAATCAAGTTTGGTGCATCACTACTGGTTAACTCTTACCATGCGAAAGCAGCTGCGGACACTGGGTTCCACATTGCTCCCTCCAAATGCCGCCACCTCCCCGAGCTGCCGTGGGACCTGAATGGCCTCGTGCAGTAGCAGACTGAGATGTTTCTGATCTGTCAGGCCGCCTGGACCACACACCTGTCGGAAAAGGTCTGCAACAGACAAACAGAAGACCTGGTTCAATAAAAAAAGACACTTGGGAAAAGAAGCTCTGCGACAGTATGCAGAAATCTGGAGGTGGGCAAACTTAAATGCGTGAGACTTAAATGTCGTTAGGTCACAGAGGTGTGAGGCGAGATGGCTCACACTTTAATGTTTGAGGTGTTGCGATAGTAAAAAAAAGAAAAGAAAAAGAACAAAAGAAAAGAAAATTAAATATACACGCATAAATATTTTTTGAATGTATATAGATACATAGTTTTCTGCCCTTTGTAGTTAGTTAACTAAAGCAAAAAAATATATTTTAAATGAATAATTAACAAAAAACAAATAAACAGATACAAAGTTCACAGGCTGATAGATCTTCTGAAATCTGTTTTCGACCACATCATCAACTTACAATGCAGGTCACATTAGCAGCCAATGAGCTTGCTACACATGCAGTAGTGTGTGAAATTAGTGCTAAACTGGTCAGAAAGGTAGCCACTAGTGTTAAGCCATTCTGCAAGGTAGCCCAGGCACACATAATCTAGTTCACTAGAGTTAAGTGAGTCGGCAAAGTAGCCAAGGCACATATAGTCTAGTAAACTATTGTTAAGTCATTTGCCAGGAACATACAGTTCAGTATGTTACAGTTAAGCTGGTTGGCAAAGTAGCCAAGGCACACATAGTCTAGTACATTAGTGTTAATCCATTCGGTAATGGTAGCCCAGGCACGCATAGATAGTGAAATGGCTCCATGATCATGGCTCCAAAAACATAAACATAAATGAAAACTGAAAACACAAGATAAATCTAAATTAATAATTAATCAAAAATATATCATCTCATCTAGTTTGAAAACTCTTTACCTTTTATTCCTCCCACTGAAAATAAAAACATTTACAAAATGTTTGGCAGAGTAGAGTGTTGCGAGATTAATTGGCCTGTTTGATGCCAGCACTGATGCAAATGTGGACAAAAGGCTAACATTAGCTGAGAGAAGAGCTCAAACAGTGTGTGTCATGAATCCAGCCATCATGAGCTGAATGATCCTGACAGGAGTGAGAATATTCTCCGCAGTGCCAGTAAAAATAGCACCATCTAAAGTGGCTGGCACACGCAGACCTTCCTGCTGTGCGGGCAAACACACACACACACACACATAATCACACCCACATGTAAACCACCCTCATGCACAAGGACAGATTATACGAGCTGGTCGATCAGGGCCAGGGTCCTGGGGCCTCAAGCCCAAACGTGGCCCGACACCCAAAAACACCAACTGCAGATGTACAATTGATATGGACAGATGAACAACACTTTGTGCCAGTGGCTGTTGGCATGATTTGAAATAAACAAAGAAACGAAAGATGTAATCTGGCCGCTCCTCAGCACTAACAGAAGCCTTCTTGCAACTTTAATAGTGTTTACTATTAGTCATCATAAAGTATGGGTGTTTATTTTTGCATCATTATTGCATTTTTATTGCAACTTCATGTGTTTTAAGATTTTATCTTAATTATAACAACTATTGTGTGGAAAACTCTATTCTAGTTAGAAAATTTAGTTTAAGCTAGAAGCTGGTTTTTAGTTTGGTCAAGCAAATACTCAGTCAGTTTTTATATACTTCTCAGAAATATGTTTCATATACTTCTCAAAAATATACTTAAAATACACTTAGGTATATTGTATTAGTGATCCAAGAATTTGTATGTATTATACTAAATATTATAATATATTATTAATATATTAAGTGTAATAGTATACTTGGCTTGCATTTGTGTATACTCTCGACTAAGCAGCCTGTTAATACTAACTGTTAATTCATTCATTCATTTTCCTTCGGCTTAGTCCCTTATTTATCAGGGGTCGCCACAGCGGAATGAACCGCCAACTATTCCAGCATATGTTTTACACACCAGATGACCTTCCAGCCGCAACCCAGTACTGGAAAACACCTGTAGACTCTTGCATTCACACACACACTCATACACTACGGCCAATTTTGTTTACCCAATTCACTTATAGCGCATGTCTTTGGACTGTGTGGGAAACTGGAGCACCCGGAGGAAACCCACACCAACACGGGGAGGACATGCAAACTACACACAGAAATGCCAACTGGTACAACCAGCGACCTTTTTTGCTGTGAGGCGACAGTGCTAACCACTGAGCTACCGTGCCACCACTGTTAATTCAGTTAAATAAAATTATAACCTTTATAAATAATTTTTTACAAAGTAAAATACATAAGTTGGAACAGAGTAGTGCTTCAAGTGCAAACATATTGTATAAATACTAAACTATAAGTATGATGCTAAGTTCACTTAAGTAAAAATCATACAATTAGACTACAAAAAATGTAGTTTACTTATAAATAAGTTCAATCAAGTTGTAAATTCATGAGCTAAAAAAATGTTGCAAATATTTTAGTAAAGTATCAGTATACCTAAAAGTTCACTTGCAGAATAAAACAAAAACATCATAATTACTCGTTGTACCACGACACCATTTGAAGCGCAGTGTTTAGCATCCTATTTATCATTGATTATACAAAAGATTTTACTTCTTTGAAACAGAGGTCCACCCTGTTTCATCAAGAGCCACTAACTTTAAAATTTCTGGCTTTGTCACCAGTTTTGACTTAGACTATGGAAAAATCCTATAATGTTTCAAAACATCTTGAACAGGGACAAATGACAGTCAGCACAATCGACACACTCCAAACAAAGGCTGATGTACTCTTTAATATAGAAATTAAATAATAACTGGTAAAACTAAAAATAATCCTAACTGATCAGTTGGTGCTCCCTCATTTTACTCAAGTAATGATCACATTTTATGCATGGCTGATGTACTCTTTAATATAAAAATGACATAATAACTAGTAAATCACATTTCATGCAATGTTGGCATATTCTGCATTTTGACTCATGGATGAGCACCTCTGGTTTAAATCTGATGCTTTTTGTGCTTGGCTCTGTGTTCTGTTTTGTGTCTGCCCTGTCAAATTACCCACTAACCCACTCTCACCCAACAGCAGATAAAATTTTAGGCCACAGATGAAATTTTAAAGCATTACAGAAAATTGAAAGGAAAACCCCTTGAGAGAACGACTATGGCACTGAACTGTGACAGAGGTTTTACTTACTTTTTCTGAACTAGAGATTTTTGAAAACAAGACAAAAAGGAGGTGTCTGGCTCAGGTTTTGCTGACATTGTGGCTAAAAGTGCTGAAAAATCACCTACACTAACACTAATCTATACTAGACATGCTATGCTGCTATATTATACTAGGCGGCTCAGTAATTCAAATGATTTGGTCAATGTGAGCCTTGCCTGAAGTTATTGATTCATTTATTTATGTCAGTTAACTATTTTCTGATTCAAATTATCCAGTAAGAACAAGTCTACAGGTAATGACTCATTGATTCAAATTATTCAGTCAGAGCGACTCTTCAGTTAATGACTCAACGACTCAAATTAACCAGTCAAGGTGAGTTTCCAGTTATTGATTCTTTGATTTAAATGATCTGGTCAGACTGGCTTTCCAGTAAAGTACTCACTGATTCAAATGATCCATTCAGAGTGAGTCTTTACTAAGTGACTCACTGATTCAAATGATCTGGTCAGAGTGAGTGTCCAGTTAACTACATTCAGATTCAAATGATCCAGTCAGAGCAAGTCTACAGGTAATGACTCGTTGATTCAAATGATCGGGTCAGAGTGATTGTCCAGTTAACTACTTTCTGATTCAAATTATCTTGTCAGAGCGAGGCTCAAGTTAATGACTTATTGAGTTAAATAATCTGGTTGGAGTGAGTGTCCAGTTAACTAATCACTCATTCAAATGATCTGGTCAGAGCAAGTCTCCAGTTAGTGACTCATTGATTCAAATTATTTAGTCAGAGTGAGTCTTCAGTAAGTGACCCTCTGATTCAAATTATCTGGTTGGAGTGACTTTCAGATTCAACTGATCCAGTTAGAGCAAGTCTAAAAGTAATGACTCATTGATTCAAATGATCTGGTAGGAGTGAGTGTCCAGTTAACTAATCACTGATTCAAATTATCTGGTCAGAGCAAGTCTACAGTTAGTGACTCATTGAATCAAATTATTTGGTCAGATTGAAGCTCCAGTTAGAGACTCACTAAATCAAATGATCTAGTCAGAGTAGGTCTCCAGTTAGTGACTTTTTGATTCAAATCATTTGGTCAGAGCGAGTTTTCAGTTAACGACTCATTGAATCAAATGATCTGGTCAGAGCAAGTCTTCAGTTAACGACTCATATTATCCAGTCAAGGTGAGTATCCATTTATTGATTCATTTATTTAAATGATCTGATCGGACTGAGTGTTCAGTATGCTACCCACTGATTCAAATTATCCATTCAGAATGAGTCTTCTGTAAGTGACTCTCTGATTCAAATAATTTGGTTGGAGTGACTTTCAGATTCAAATTATCTAGTCAGAGCAAGTCTACAGGTAATGACTCATTGATTCAAATGATCTGGTTGGAGTGAGTGTCCAGTTAACTAATCACTGATTCAAATTATATGGTCAGAGCAAGTCTACAGTTAGTGACTCATTGAATCAAATGATTTGGTCAGATTGAAGCTCCAGTTAGAGACTCACTGAATCAAATGATCTAGTAAGAGTAAGTCTCCAGTTAGTGACTCTTTGATTCAAATGATCTGGTTTCCAGTTCCCTGAAAAGTAAGTTACTAATGCCAACTTTTAGGATTTATTCATGCAAATGAAAATCACATTTAGGTTCTGATTGTCAATTTCTCATAAACTAAATCTGCTATAAAAGGTGAAGCTGTTTAAGCCCGCTGTATGAAATGCTTGAATATGGAAATGTAGACATTTGTGCATGACTGTCTAAACAGGGTAAGTTTTATTTTAAAATAACATAAGCTTAAAATGACACAAACTAATGGCCATGCATTTTCTCTGCTGCTGCTGTACTTATTAGATATAGAAAGTAGTTTGCATAATGGTCTTAAAACATAAAAACTCATTTTGCTCTCTGACATGTTTTTGTATTGTATACTTACACGTCAACACATTTCGTTTTTAACAATTTCTATACAAGACTAAAAGGTTTATTTTACTATTTTCACTTGTTTGAACACTTAAAATACCATTAATTATTAGTAGCCACTATCAGTACATATGTTTTGTTAATAAAACTTGTCTAGCACCTTTTTAAAATTACATTAAAAATCTTTTGTAGTTGAAAAGAAGTACTTTTTTCTTCTTTTTACAGGAGCGATATTTTAATACATTTAAACAATCTGTATTTGTTCAAGGATTTAATCTGTGTACTTTCATCTATGCTGGGGACTGATCACGCTGGTTTATCATGGCTTGAAAACATTAAATTGCAACAAAAAAAGAAAGAAAGAACAGAGTTAAGAGACAGATTGTACAGAAAAAGATTAAGATTATGTGACACTGCCCTCTACTCACATTTATACTTCTCCTGAATGTCTGCATTGCATAGAATAACCAGGCCCATCTTGAAGGACAGCACTCGCATCTTACCATTACGGCCACTAAAAAAAGAAACACAAACACATTCAAATATGCACATGCTTCTGTCAGATAACACACAGCTGTAGTAGACAGTACAGCACCAGACAAAACTGAAAGGCTCAATACACCTCCATGAATGTATCCAGACGCAACTGCCTCGCTTCACTACTACACTTAATAACAAGCTACCACGGATATCTGGTCAACGTATTAAGTTCCAGAGGAGTAACTTTCTCCAAGCCATTGGAATCCATAATAAGGACGCTGCCAGAGGTTGGTACTGCTAGGCGAGCAAAATACAGTGATGCAGCAAGTATTTATACACAGCGATTTTTTATATATATTTGTATAGTGGTGCACTTCTGTTAACAGGAAAATACATTTGACATTTATTGCTGCTGATAGGCCTGTCAGAAAAGACTAAAACTGGGGTCAGGAAGAATTCGAGATCAAGATCTCAGCAGCAAATCTAAACAGATTGCTGTACAGATCCCACAACATACCAGAGAACTGATCAAACACGAGCAGATTGTGCTTTTTTTTGCTTTGCATAACAAGAAATCCCCTGTCAGTATTGCTTCTAAAGGGAACATTTCCTACCTTGTTTGGCTTTCGTGTTTGACTGAGAGCTTGTCATTATCATCCTCCTGCACGCTGCTCATTCTTATTCACACTCGGTGTTTATAGCAAAACAAAAAAAGCAATTACTAGCAATTATTCGCAGGGTGAGAGCGCTGATTTCAAGTCATTAGCAGCAGGTAGTTAAGAGTCTGGTGTATGTATTTGAGACACATTCTCGGTAGTTAATAGATAGATAAATAAATAAATAAATAAATACATCTTTTAAAACAAAAATTGGCTAAGAAGCTAAGAGCTTGGCACAGAATGTGATATTTAGAGTCAAGCAGTGGGCCTTTTAACTCCTACCGTCTGATTTGTTGCCTGCTGGTGATTACTCAGTGCTGTCGTCATGATTTAATTTACTTAACTGTGCAACACAGAAAAATATTTTTTTTTCCATATGTGTGACAGATTTAAAAATAAATGACATGTAAGTGTCCATGCTAATTAGAAAGAAACGTTTTACTTTAAAACACAAATGCCAGGATCTGCCAATGCCAAGTGAAACCTAATAATACATTTTTACGCATCATCTAAATATATTTTCGTTAAAACATTCATTAATTTTCCTTCGGCTTAGTCTCTATTTCAGAGGTCGCCACAGCGGAATGAACCACCAACTATTCCAACTTATGTATGGATGCCCTTCCAGCTGCAACCCAGTACTGGGAAACACCCACACACAGTCATCCACACACACTCATACAATACGGCCAATTAAGTTTCTTCAATTCACCTATACCGTATGTTTTTGGACTGTGGGGGAAACCGGAGCACCCGGAGTAAACCCACGCAAACACGGGGAGAACATGCAAACTCCACACAGAAATGCCAACTGGTCCAGCCAGGACTCGAACCAGCGAACTTCTTGCTGTGAGGCGACAGTGCTAACCACTGAGCCACTGTGCCGCCCTTGGTTAAAACATTTATTTATAAATATCCTTATGCTTTTGTGGAGTGACACATCATACATAGCTTATATCTTTAGTTTTATCATTGTTCATAACATCCTTGATGTAAACAGATCGAAGTAAGTGTTATCAATGGTTCCAACCTTAAACATCCATCTTTAATTCCTCACATAGTCTTTGCTACGTGGGGCTATCCTATATTTTGCTTTGGGTATGGCTGTGTTTTGTGTGTGCGCTTGTGTCTGAGTTTACTAGGTGGAGCTTGCAAGCGGCTTGCCCGCCTTGTCTCACTCACTCGTTTTCTGTCTGGTTTGACACCAGGATCGCTCCCGCACAGCGCTGATTCATTGTTATGTTTTTGTTAACTTTTAGATTTTTTTATTATTCGTAATGTGTTGACTATTTTGCTTAGTTTGTTTGTTTGTTTATTTTGATACTTTATTTTTGTAGCAGGTACAGGATATTATATATATATATATATATATATATATATACATACACATATATACATATATGTCTGGTTCTTGAATCTGATTGGCTGATAGCCGTATGATATTCTGCCAGTAACAGCACTCGACCAGCCTCTTCACCCTTCACCCTTGTGTATTACTCCGCCCACATACAGCACAAGCAGAGGACACTCTACAGTTTGACAAATATTGCTGCTGTTGGACAACATAATGTACTTTTGAGGCTTTTTTAGTCGCGAATGTAGTTGTTTAGATTGCAACTATGCAGTTTATTTATAAGGATAGTGCCTGTTTCAAAATATTTATCATTTCTGAGAGACAGCGCATCGGCGGCCATTAGCCTGTCTTTGAGAAAAGACAGTTGACAATGTTCATCCACAAGATGGCGACAGAGACAGTATAATAAGCCCTAAGCCCTAAAACAGCATAAATTCAAACTACAGCTGATCAAATCATTATTAAACAGGTAAATGACTTTATAAGTCGATCTCTCTCTTTTGTATGTTGTAGTGCTGTATTTATACCATAGTAATATTGTGATCTCCCAATTGCAACAGAGAAATACTGGGAGATATCTCTGTAGATTGATGGCATTTCATGCAGTTCAGACTTATAATCTTAAAATGTGAGCAAAATCACCTGTTTTGTCATCACTTTATATATTAGGCTAGAGAATCATTCTAATACTAGCTCTAAAGTGACGTTGGTGACTTAATAACGGCTTCTTCTGTTCTGACGTCAGCTGCAGATGTGAATGAATGGCGGAAGAAAGTAGTTTGATTTTCTGTTTCATACACACGATTATGCCGTCAAACTGTTGTATAAACGCAATAACACACTAATAGCAGTGCGATGTGGCTGTATATCGGCACTGGTGGGAGTCTAAGGCACTCGGCCGCGCACGCCTCCCACAAGTGCCAATATACACCCACATACATATATATATATATTAATTTTCATAGTCACGTTTTGTTATTCATTTAGTTCAGCAAGGATTCACCTGTTTTTATTCTTTTGACTAGAATAGTCAGGAAACTGACTTTTGTTTTAGCTGCTCTACCTGTCTACTGTTAATGTTTATTAATTCATTTTTGTGTTTCTTCTTGTAAGGTTGATTTATTTGTAATTAAATATATTGACGGGGACGTCAAATTGCTATATTCAAGCTCCTGTGTCTTTTATATGTTCGACTCAAATCCTGATTTAATTAATAGAGCCGGTTTTGGATTTTGGGCCGTAACAGTCTTTAACAATAGAAAAAAGGTTCTTTAGATCACAGAAATTTTCTTCAAACTAAGAAAAATAGCTTAACTGGTTCTTTTAGGAACTCTCCAATAAAAGTGCCAATGGGAGTGTAAATGTTTAGTTTCAGACTACTCAAAATTAGAATTTTTCCTACTCGCTATTTGCAAATCTAAAAAGCTCCTTTAAGTTGGGCAGATTAAAGAACTCCAACCTCACTGAGACGCGTCATTTGATGTCATTTCAAAGATGGCGGCTAGTTCTGCTTCTGCAAGATTAAAACAGAGCTACCTAAAAAATGATCTTTCAAGTATTTTTTTACAGCACAAATAAATCGGAACCTGAGAAAAAGATTTTTACAAATGTCTTTATAGTTTAATAGGGGGAGATTACTTGAGAGAATAATTTTATTCTCCTATACATTTAAGTAAAAAATGTTCACCATAAATGTTTTACGTGTGAATAAAATGTAGATAACATGTCTATCAATTTCCACTCTTAAACTTTTATTTCAAACAAACATTTTCAAGCAAACGTTTAATCATATTCATTATATGTAATTATATGGATATTTAAATGATTACACATGATTAATATTTATATAATTACATATATTTATATTTTAGTCACATAATATTAATTACATGTAATTATATGAAGATATGCAAATGTTGATCATTAATTATTACAACAATTATTTAGCTAACAGTCTAATAACTAAGTTACCACAGTTAACAACAGTGTGTTAACGTTAGGTTAGCATCAACAGGTATATCGACAAATTTCGACAGAATATATGATTATCCTGACCTGAGCAAATTTTCTTTCTGAATCAATTACTCACGTCTCCTTTCTTTCTTTTCATGCATGGTGATTAACCGTGCACCATCATTGCCATAGAGGAGCTGAGAGTCTGGCTGTGTTGATGCACAGGTCCGCAAACAGAAACATTGCGTGCACACTGCTATGGCACACTCTAAAAATAGCTCACTTAAATTGAAAATTTGGACAAGAAGGAATTGCAGTTGCGGGACAGTCAGCAAAGAGACCAAGAAGCTGCAAGATATGATTTCACAAAAACATAGCCAATGTTTGGTGGCATGACCCTCCTGACCCCATTAGTAGATTTTCTCTGTGTGAATTGATTGGCTTAGTTAAATAATCAGTCCTGTGATTTCCATCCAATCACCAGAGACAAGACAAAAAATAAACATATAAGTAGTGACTGTAGGCTGAAAGAAAATAGGGCAGTAAAAGTACCAATGCAGCACAAAAATGTACTCAAGTAAAAGTAAAAGTACACATTTTACTTAGTAAAGCTCAACTCCTAAGAAAATCTACTCATAATGGCGACATGGTGGCTCAGTGGTCGCCTCACAGCAAAAAGGTCGCTGGTTCGAGTCCCGGCTGGGCAAGTTGGCATTTCTGTGTGGAGTTTGCATGTTCTCCTGGTGTTGGTGTGGGCTTCCTCCGGGTGCTCCGGTTTCCCCCACAGTCCAAAGACATGCGCTATAGGTGAATTGAATAAACTAAACTGGCCATAGTGTATGTGTGCGAATGAGTGTATGGATGTTTCCCAGTACTGGGTTGTAGCTGGATGTTTCACTGTGTAAAACATATGCTGGATAAGTTGGCGGTTCATTCCGCTGTGGCGACCCCTGATGAATAAAGGGACTAAGCCGAAGGAAAATGAATGAATGAATCTACTCATAATAATGATACCAGAAAATTGACAACTGCAAACATGATTCATTTAACCCTCCTGTTGTCTTAGAATTCTGTATATACTGTTCGCCCCCCTTTGGGTCAAAAATGACCCGCCTTCACTAAACCTCTAAAATAAAGCAGCTAAATTTAAGTTCAATCCTCCAATCTATTCTGCATGAGAAACAACCTTATCTTCATCACAAACTCTGTGAATGTAAAGGTTTTCCATCATCAGTGTGCAGTGTCTCATCAATGTTTAAATTAGTAGGCAACAATCGTTTTTGACTAAAGTAAAGGGTATATTTTCTAATGCTAAAGGAACCTGCAGAACCTGCGTAAAAAGTTTTTGTCAAGACATTTAAAGACATACCATTTATAAAGGCTAAAGCAGCAGATTCTTATTGTGTGTGTGTGTCAGCAGTTTTTGTGGTGTAAAAATGGTTTTATAGCTGGCAGGTCAAAATTGACATACACCTTAAATGTGTACAGCCTTCATGAAAATAGAAAAGTATTCATTTTTTCTAATGTTGGGGCCATTTTAGAAAAAGTCAAAGATAAAAAAAACATTGTTTAGGGTTTTTTTCTGCTGTTAAAATAGAAAGATGAAATACTCTACTCCCATAAATACTGCATCAAAAAGGAAACCCTAACATTTCACCACGTCTTTACAAAACCCTAACAGTAGTTTTCAGACACCGAAAGAGCTGTTAGTAATTTTGCGTGTCCCAAAAAGCATCCCTTTGTGCAGCATCTTCACATTGAGCGACTCGCAGACAGCAAGAGGGTTGGTTTGACATCATTGGGTCAAACAGGTTGTGGGTGACATTACCGTCAGTACCTGTCGTAAACATTCAGCAGCCAGTTGAGACACATATCGACGCACAGCGGGATGTTGATCAAGACGGACCTCTCCTCCTCCAGTCTCTCATAGAGTGAAGTGAGAGCGTGAATGACCTCCACCACGTCCATCACGTGTTCGCCATGCTGCAGCTCCTGTTCTCTAAACACATCCACCACGCTGCTCAGCTTAAACAGGTCCACTAGAAAACACACACATATACCAGATGCATATTACTGTACTGTATGTGTTGAAGAAGATTTTGTATTCTCTAAAAGTATGCAGTAGTGTGCAGTAAACAAGAGCCAGGCTAAAAATGTGTTTGTGGAAGAAACAAAAAAGAAGCAACACTATGAGAAGTTACTGTATGCTAAAGAATAACTAAATATATAAAATAACTGAATATGTAAAGCGTTGTATATATATGCTAAATACCCATATGAAGCTATATCTGTGAGAGGCATTAAGTAGAGTGAGTGACAAATTATCAAATTAATGGACCGTCATGACAATGTATGTTAACACTCAGAAGAGGTTGCATCTATGGAGAGACATCTCTGGTGTAAAAACAGTTGCTTACGTTGCAGTGGACTGGGCCAAGAATAACATGAAACCTCTCAGACCTCTCAGTAAAGAAAATGTCCTAGGATGGTCAAAGTTAAAACGAGAACACAGAGGTGAGGGAAGAAAATCTGTATAAAGAGGGCACAGAAAAGAGACTCTTCAGATTGTCCGGGAGGATTGCTCTGGGGTTTGATCTAGACTTTCTCGGCTTTATTATGTTTCAATAAAGTCTATCTTCTGGTATTGAAAACCTCAACACTCATTGTGGTAATTAATGGAAAGGCTGGGAACTACGACAGTGTCTGTGTTGAGTGTGTACAAATCCAGTGTTTCCCAACCCTGTTCCTGGAGACACATCAACAGAACATATTTTGGATGTCTCCCTTATCTGAACTATTAACTTCAGGTTTTGAAGTCTCTTCTAATGTTCTGATGAGTTGATTCAGGTGTGTTTGATTAGGTTAAAAATGTGTACCATTGGTGTGCCTTCAGGAACAGGGTTGGGAAACACTAAACTAATCTGATTTAAATGCTTTAACATCATTTTCTCTGTCCATTTCTAGTGCGGTTGGGAGCGCGTAGGGTTAATGCTGTATGCTGATGCCATCCTAATTGGATAATGAGCTGAAATATGGATTCAGAGTGGTTTCGGGGTCAGGTGGGTGGACTGAGACACTAACAGGCCTTTGTAGATGCTCTTTTTATACAGCTGTCCTTAATCATCAGAGCCAGGCGGCTTTACAAAACTGTACTGTTTCTATAGCAGCCCCAGTTATTAATTCAGTTAATGACATGGACTAGCAAACCAGGAGAAATAAGAGAGAAAAATAGATGCAAGAAGTCAATGTTGAGATGCAGAAATGCACATGCTTAGTTGTGTATTCGCTCAGCTTATGTAACCTGGACAATTTATTCATGCTTTCTTTATGAGGATGAGCCTACAAACAAGAGCCATCTGTTTTCCTTTATATACAGTTGAAGTCAGAATTACTAGCCCTCCTGAATTATTAGCCCCCTGTATATTTTTTTCACCAATTTCTGTTTAAAGGAAAGAAAACACTTAAAAAAAAAAACTTTATTTCTAAAGATAATAGTTTTAATAGCTAATTTCTAATAACTGATTTGTTTTATTGTTGCCATGATGACAGTACATAATATTTTGCTAGATATTTTTCAAGATACTATTCACTCTTGTTCTCTGCTGGATTATAATGTGTCCATACAAAGCACCATCATTTATGGAATGATTATTGCTAAGAGTGTCATACTAAAACTCTGGAAATCAGATTCTACTCCTCAATTTAAGGCATGGGTAACTTATCTCACTCAAATATTGCACATGGGAAGAGTCATTATGAAGTTATGGACGTTATGGAGTTATTGATAATCTTGATAAGTTTTGCAATATATGGCCACCATTTCTTGATCACCTGGACCAATATAATGCGGATTCTGAGCAGCAGTGTAATGCTTAATATGCTCACTACCCAGATTGACTGCCTCTTTGTTGTTTCATTGAAACCTTTATATGTTTATATGCCCTAATTGTTTTTTTAATAATAACTTAATTTTTATTTGTATTTTATTTTGTTATTTTAATTATTATTATTACCATTAATAAAAAAATAATAATAATTAAATTTAAAAAAGATACTAGTATTCAGCTTAAAATGCAATTTAAAGGTTTAAGGTAATTAGGCAAATCATTGTATAACTGTGGCTTGTTCTGTAGACAATGGAGAACAAAAAATGCCTAAGGAGCCTAATAATATTGACCTCAAAATGGTTTTAAAATTTTTTTTAAAACTGCTTTTATTCTAGCCGCAATAAAACAAATAAGACTTTATACAGAAGAAAAATATATTATAGGAAATATTCAAGGAAATTATAGGAAATTCATTGCTCTTTTAAACATTTGGGAAATATTTGAAAAAGAAAGAAAGTAAAAAAAAATGTTAGGGTTGTAACGGTATGTAATAATGATGTTTCAGTACACATCTCGGTTTTGGAAATCACAGTTTGGTACTTTTTTATTTTAGCAAAGAAAAAAAAAACTAAAACAAACAAAAAAACAATGGTTTTCTGAATTCAAATGAATGATTTCTTAAGGATAAACAAATACTGTCATCTTAAGCAAACGCAGCAAAATATATATATTGGGAGCCCTATTACTTATACATTACTTACTATAATATTAAAGGAAATGGAAGTACACATGTGCACAAAATGAACTAAAAGACCTATTTTTACTGTGCTACTAAATAAGTTGTGAAAGGTGTGTGTGCATGTTTGTGTATCCTGGTGGGGACCTCAACTTGAATGCAGACAGAATTGTTACTCGTGGGGACCTCAATTTTAACATTATTCTGAAAATGTAATAATGCAGAATGTTTCCTATGAGGGTTAGGTTTAGGGGTAGGGGGATAGAATATTCTGTCTGTACAGTATAAACATCATTATATTTATTGAGAGTCCCCACCAGTATAGCAAATCAGATGAGTGTGTGTGTTTCTGTATAAAATGTTTCTGCATTTTGGGAATGGCACTGTCTTTTCAAGATGTGAACTTTTCAAGGACAAGTATCCTCTTTATCACTTTTGCATGTTTTTGATATTTCTATCAAATGAAAACCCACTTTGTTTGCAGAAAATATGTAGAAAAGTAGAACCTTGTCGTTTTAAAACCTTGAATAGAAAGCTTTCAGTGACAAATTAAACTGTAAAATGCAAACCAACTGGGTCAAAGACAAAAAGGACTATTCAGTCATCAAAACAATAAAGGTCTAATAAGAATGTCTTGTTGAGGTAAAAACAATGGCTATATAAATTTTTTTACCATGATTTACAGAAAACACCCACTAAAATGTCAGCCTGAAAGTCTGTTTAAAACAAGAATCATTTGATGACAAATTAAAAGACTCCATTGAAAATATAATAAAATTACTCTGAACACTTTTTAAAGTATGTAGCATTTTACTTAAATATATCAACAACAATGAAACATTACTTCCCCTAAGCTTAACATTTAATTTTCAAAAAAATTATATGAAACTTTAGACATTTTACTTGTACTTAATTTATGCTTTCTTAGTATATATGATCAGTTCCTAATTAGCTGCAATGTGGACACCAAAATGGGAGCCTCGTCTTTGATACACACACACACACATATACTTGTAAACATGGTTTACAGGGACACTCCATAGGCGTAATGTATTTTATATAGTAAAAATGCTTATTTTATGGCCCTACCCCTATGATCCAAACCCTCGCAAGAAAACTGTAGCAAATTTTCAATTAAAAAAATTCACCTGTTAAGTAGGATTTTTCGTTTTGCATTACAGGGACATGAGGTGTGTCCCTGTAAACCACCTTAATAGAGTACAACTAGGTCATACCTGTGTCATTATACAACATTGTGCCTGTAAACCTATACACACATACACTGACCACATAGGCCCCTGCTAGTAGATTGTACAATTAGACTAATTGCTACAAAAAAGCATCTTTTAAAGTTGACAGGCATTCAAAAGTGGCCGTGCACTCTGAAGAAATGCCAGCAACACATAAATCAATATTTCATCGTACAAAGGTTGATGTTTTACCAGTTCTTAAAAGCCTAAAATACACTTGTCTGTCTGGACAGTGGCAGATAAACCTCCACCCGCAAAGCGTGTCACAGGGGGAACAGTGGTTAATTCGTTATGCAGACTTCTTAATTACCACCCCCGAAGAAGTACAATCACACCAATTATTAAGCTTAATTAAGCTGCATAAAAATCACTGGGCTCTAATGAAAAAGACAGATCAGAAGCACACAGCAGGGCCGGCGCCGAATGCGAATAATCAATGACTTGTGCTCAAAGAGCAGGAAAGGAAAAGGGCAAACCAGCATGGGAACTGCTTTTTACATACATCTTAAAGCCTTCTGCACGTGTCTCAGCTTCATGGCTGTCCGGTATGCAGAGAACTTGATGTTGTTCAGGTCTGCTGTGAGAGAGAGCAGCAGGGGAGATGTCATTTCATCAAGAGAATATCATTAATGAGGACTGAAAATAAGAAATAGCTGAGCTTTAACATGACAGAAAGGAGGCGGTGAGTGCGTTTACATCCACGTTCTTAAAGGGAGAGTTCATCCAAAAATGAAAATTCTGTCATCATTTACTTACCCTTTACTTGTTTTAAACCTTTATGAGTTTCTTTTTTCTGTTGAACACAAAAAAAGATATTTTGAAGAATGATGAAAACCTGTAATCATCAACAGATTTACAGATTTTCAACTTTCTTTAAAATTTCTTCTTTAGTGTTTAACAGAAGAAAGGTTTATGACCACTTGAGGGTTAAATAATGAGTAAATTTTCATTTTTGGGAGAGCTATCTCTTTAGCCTGATTTTGTTTAATAATCCAGCAATGCATATGATCATGTAATCATGTTAATCTGATTGCCATTTATTGGAATAAGGCGTAAGAAAGTGATCATCAAAGTAATATTTTTGCCCTTTATGCTGATTTCACCAAGCATGTAACACTCCACTTTTTTTTTTCTTTTTTTTTCTTTTTTTTAATATTCTCATTTTACAACTCCCTAGAGTTAAACAGTTGAGTTTTTCCAATTTTTTTATTGATTCAGCCGATCTCTGGGTCTGGCGGAAGCACTTTTAGCTTAGCTTAGCATAAATCATTAACTCATATTTGACCTTTAGCACCTCGTTCAAAAATGACCAAAGACTTTTGATAATTTTCCTGTATAAAGCTGGAATCTTTTGTGTTACATTGTGTACTAAGACTGACGAAAAACGAAAAGTTTCTATTTTTTAGGTCAATATGGCTAGGAACTAAACTCTCATTGTGGCGTAACAAAAAGGAACTTTGCTGCTGTACCATGGCTGCAGCAGGCGCAATGATATTAAACAGAATATAGTTCCTAGCCATCTCAGCCAAGAAAATAGCAACTTTTAATTTTCTGTTGGTCTTAGTACACGATGTAATTACAGAAGAGTCAAACTTTAAATAGGAAAAATATCAAAATCAAAATATCTTTCGGCATTTTTAGAGCAGATGCTAATGGTCTAATCTGATTCAATTATTTATGCTAAGCTAAGCTAAAAGTGCTCCCACCAGAGCCGGAGATCAGCTGAATGGATTAAAAAATGGTGAAACTCAACTGTTCAACTGGAGATTTGTAAAAATAAGCCTTTTATTAAGCAGTTTATTGAATTGCACATGCGTGATATGTCATAGAAACACGTCCTTACTGCAGATTTAAGCACATTCAAAAAGAGCAAATGATTTGCAGTGAGGGAGGAGGAAATATACTGAAAAACTTTCTTCATCCAATGAAATAAAAGTGTTTTCATCAAATAGAAGTGCTACAGTCAATAATATAACAACATATAAACCGTTAATCTTTTATGACAACCAACATAAGAAATTATCAACACAATCTCACAGCAATTTATAACTTTTTGATTTAGTGGCTAATTCGTATGAATTCGTACAATCTCATTTGTACAATTTAGTTAGATGACGGTTAGGTTTTGGGTGCCACGCCTCCCTTTTAAAATCGTACATTTTGGTATGACTGAACTCGTACGAATTAGCCACTAAACTGACAAAACATAAAATAGTTATCTCGTGAGATCAGGCTGGAAATTACATATTCAAATTTAAATATGCAACTTATTACATTTTGACATCAGTAAACAAAACGTTTTAAACATAAAACAAAAGTGATTTAGTCTTGTAAATGTGATTGTTAACCAAGACAACAGCTTATTTCAATAAGCTGATCTTTGAGATTGTGGTGCATGTATTGGGATGCATGTAAACAAGCTTAATGTGTGACTTCATTGGGCTTGAGCGGTTTATGCTCATGCCGGAGTGTTTGGACAACCTGTGCCACGTCGCATCAGATTAACACACACAACAAACGTCCTTTAATCATTATTAATTAGAAACTGGCAAAGCAATCATGTGGTTGGCCCAGCTGCCCTCGGGTTAACGAGAGAGCTGTCCACATCTCTGGGGTGGGATGAAATATTAGGCTATAATTAGTGGTTCAGGTAAAGAAATGGAGCTCGGTTGGTGTATTTGAGCTTGCGTGTGTCCACACTACGGTTCCCCAGTGGGAGGCTGACACAAAAGAAGCTATAAGAGCACAGTTTAATTGTGTTTAATTGCCTCACCCAGAGCCTGGTATAATTCAGTCATCTTTGGATGGTCCCAGCAGGTTGTCTGGGCCTGGTGGCTATAAAAAGGAGGGAAAAAAAGAGAGCAAAGTAAAAGCAGAGTAGTGGAGCCAAAAATAGGAAAATACACAGAGGAGAACACACGCAGGAGAACAGTTCACCCAAAAAATGAAAATTCTGCTATTATTTACTCGTTCTTTCATTATTTATTACCCTCATGCTGCTCCAAAAATGACTCTGTTTCTTCGATACAACACAAATGCAAATTTTAATCATTACAGACTGAAAATGTTCCCCTCCGCTGTGGCTTTCAAATCTCATTTTCATATCTCTATATTCAAATTTAGCAAGTGCTTATGGTATACACAGGAACCACTTTTTACCTTTCGGGGGGAAAAAAATGTTGTTGTTTTTTATGAAGATGTTTTGTACACACACAGAGAAGTCCTATTGTAAAACAATCACATTCATGGTGTTTGCAAATAAAACCTGCATAATTCACTGTAGAAAACAGTTCATTTATATTCCCAGAAATCTTTTCATGACATCATATTTGACTATATTATATTATTTGGTCCAACTTTATATAAGGTGGCCTTAACTACTATGTATTTACAATGAAATGAATCATTTGTTACTATGGACTTATTGTGTAAATACATGTTTTACATTGTACTTATGCTTGATTAAATACCTGCATGTAATTACATCTGTAATTAATTTCTGTAATTACATTTGTAATTACACTGTTGTCCATCCCTTATACCTTAACCCACCCTTAAACCTACCCATACCACCAAACCTTTCCCTAACCCGACCCATATCCCACCTCAAGAACACATTGTACTTATTTTTTGATGCAAGTACATACTAGTTAAGGTCACCTAATATAAAGTGGGACCCATTATTTTAATATTTTTTATTTTTGCTATATCAATAATGTAAATTATGTTGTTATGTGTTATTTAGGCTGTTAATTTGTTGTGACTGTATGTACCAATCTACCATACACTCATAAATAAATCTAAGAGAGCTGTCACTGGGGCGGTACCTTGTCAAAAGGCACACTTTTGTACCTAAAGGGTCCATACCTGTATCTCAATTGTACATATTAGTAGGCAAAAAGTGTAAAAGTGTATCTCTTGAAATTTCTAGGTTCTAATATGTACAACCTCAAATCAGAAAACGTTGGGACAGTATAAAAAACGCAAATAAAAAAGAAAGCTAAATATACTTTGACTTGTATTTCATTGCAGATAATACAACAAACATTATTTAATGTGTTCCTCATGATTTTTATTGTTGTTTTTATTGTTTGTTTTTTCAAAATAAATACTTATTCAAATTTTGGTTCTTGCAACACATTTAAAAAAAAAAGTTGGAACAGTAAAGCATTTACCACTTTGCAATGTTGCCATTCCTCAACCTTTTTCTGATTTGGGGTTGTACCTCTATTTCTGAGAGTGCCTCTGCATTTCAAGTCTGGACATTACTGCAGTAAAGACAGAGTTGAATTTCAGTATATTAATTTGTGTCTAATGATGATGAACACTGGAAGAAATAAGTGATCAACTAAAACCTCCGTTGCAAGGATTACTAGAGAAGGATGTTTCTCTGTGGTTTTTACTTAGTTTGTGGTACATTTAGAGATGTTACAGCTGTGTAATTCCAGCCCATTAGCAAGAAATGTATGCTCACCAGGGTCAGAAATGAACAAGACTTGATGGCAAACCTGGCACCAAAGCAAACAAAAATACTCTGCATATTCAAGATAAGCATCCCAAAATTCCCTTGGCTCAATAAAACAAATTCTATTATAATTGTCGTGATTATAGTGAAAATATAGTGAAATTAAAAGCACCAATTCGATGAGATAAATTGAGTTCTGTGCTTGTTGCATCAGATTTCTTTTAGACCTGAAGATTAATACAATAATAAACTAATAAAAAGCTGTGAACTATAACTTATTAAGTGGCTTGTTATTACAGTGATCTGTAAATTTAAAGATACAAATACTTT
The DNA here is from genome assembly GCA_903798115.1 of Danio jaintianensis. Classification (NCBI taxonomy): domain Eukaryota; kingdom Metazoa; phylum Chordata; class Actinopteri; order Cypriniformes; family Danionidae; genus Danio; species Danio jaintianensis. The sequence continues at coordinate 9,750,453 of CAIGQV010016735.1, read as the reverse complement.
CAAGTAGATTATTATAGAAACAGTATAACTTTAATGTAATATTCTATATGCTGTTTGGAAGTTCTAAATTATGCAGGCTAATACGTCATGCCGTAATACCTTAAATATTCCAGTGATATAGTGAAATGACGTTCATAAAACAATATTAAATATTGCATATGACTTGACTTCAAACCTGCCCAACATGCATGTAGGATAAGAGCGTCTCCATGTAGCCTAAACTGTACATGTGTGCTGCATGCTGCTATAAGCACCTGTCCCCGTGACTGTCTGCACTCTACAGCACCAGCAGCCATGAAATAAAGATATCAAGATGAATAAATCATAGCAACAAATAAATAAGTGAGGGGCCCTGAAGAGGGAAGTTTGCCAGCTGCTCATTCACCCATCATTACCTCAACTTGTGTTTACATTGACTGGCCGACGACACAAACACCTGTTACATAATTTTTCACCCCACGGCTTGTTTACTATTTGTGTCCGTTCTCACCATCATTTTAAAAGAATGGAAAGCATTATGCATGTCAGGGTTATGTGTGTGTTCTTGTCATGCCATTAGCCAGTTATCATAGTTAACTTGTTTCTTGATTGCTGCATTTATAGGTTGCACGGGCATTTTTCATTTAAAATTTTAAGTTTGAAGCTCAAAGACAAACATATTTTTTGAATAATTAGTAATCTATTTTTTTATTAAGATAAGATTTAAAATTTTGTTGTGTTTAAGTCATTTTTTGTGTGTGTCTATATAGTTTTAACATATTTGTTATGTTTAGTTTTTTTTTTGTTTTAGTTATTTTAGTTTCAAGTTACACTATCAAAAATTACATATTTTTAACAGATTTATGAGGGATCTTCATTCATTTTCTTGAATTCATTCAATTTCGGCTTAGTCCCTTTATTCATCAGGAGTCGTCACAGCGGAATGAACCGCCAACTTATCCAGCATGTTTTACTCAGCGGATGCCCTTCCAGCTACAACCCAGTACTGGGAAACACCCATGCACACTTATTCACACTCATACACTACGGTCAATTTAGCTTATTTAATTCACCTATTGCGCATGTCTTTGGACTGTGGGGGAAAGCGGAGCACCCGGAGGAAACCCACGCGAACACGAGGAGAACATGCAAACTCCACACAGAAATGCCAACTGACCCAGCCGGGGCTCGAACCAGTGACCTCAGAGCCACCATGTCACCCCTTATGAGGGATGTATCAAACATAATATTTTTTCCAGGCTAAAGAGAGTTCAAAATAGCCTAATATTTCGTTCTGTGGATATTCCGCTCCCCGTACATGTATATGCATCTATGCATGAACTGAAAAACAAAAAGTTGCTCAAATAACACGCAGTAATGACATTACACATGTTCCTGCTGCTTGCAATAGCTGTCATGAGAAAACTGTGCTGTCATGGCAACGCTGGTAAAATGTATCATCTCGACTCACTCATTTTATTAAACGTTTAATGGAAACCCATGCGAACAAGGGGAGAACATGCAAACTCCACACAGAAATGCCAACTGACCCAGCCGAGGCTCAAACCAGCGAGCTTCTTGCTGTGAGGCGATCGTGCTACCCACTGCGCCATATATATATATAAAATGATCTTATTTGATCGTTTGTTTGTTTTTTGAAAATCAGGACAGGGTTGTAAAAACACATAATTTATTATTATTAGCTTATCCATACTTTTAATTATTACTTTAAACTAATAAATATTTTTAAATACTTTAAAGCATTTTAAAACTTTTGTTATTATTCACATCTTCATTTTTAATTATGAGCTTATAAAGCGAGCTATAAAATAGATGCATTTAGGCCTATTTCATCTGAAAAAAACTGGTGACCAAAGTGTTACCGTTTTCAGCTAGAGTGTCCACAAGACTCACTAAGGGCAGTCCAGCCATCTGTACTGTATATTCCACCAGCCATTCATTCGGACTACACATCCCATTATACATTGCACCAATCAACCCCTTCATCTACTACCTACAGTATCTGGACACTGATTACACACACAGCATTAACACACATTATATAAACTTCACTCACATTCCCATCATTAATTTTCTTTAACCTGCGAAAATATATTTTGAGTTTATTTTTTTGCAAACAATAAATATAACATAATATGAACAAAATTAAATGACTTCACTTAACAAAAAAAAGAAATACCTGCATCAAGTAGCCTATTATTTTTCAAGATGATGCCATAAAGCACATCCTGTATGTTTTCTGTATTTTACAAATAGGATGTCATAGGATGTGACTTTTCACCCCTGTAAAAGTACACATAATTGCGAATTCCCAAGTGAAAGCAAACCATTCTAAATGGTTGCTTTATCAAGTTTATCATGCAGATTAATGACAGATGCTTTCAGCTTAGAATTGCATATTATCCAACATGTCTACAGCAATTTTATGGTATTTTACAAGGTATTAATGCATATGTACCAAATGATACAAAACAGTCACAACATTTTGCTTCGGGGAATGAATACAGTGTCTGACGGGTTGATGGGTTTACAAAAATCTTTCAAAGTACGACACGCCAGAGGATAGTAACCTGTGCGATCCCCACACAACACAAAACAGACCCTTTTGTCACAACTATGAAATCAAGTCAGGAAATGCGCATGGGTCAAAAGTGACACCACAGTTAAAATACTGTTTACTTTTTTCATCCTCTGCATTAGAATCAGTAATTGAGTTGGCTTTCTATAGTACCTGATAATCTGACATGCCGTTTTAAATAGTCTTTCTCTCTGTTCTGATGCTCACAGGCTGCTGATGCTTAACGGCTGAACTTACTTGATGTAGTATGGCACTTTGTTGGGCGATATGGCACGTTCCCAAGGTATCTGCACAGAGCCTGGAGTGACAAAGGAAGAAAGAGGGCAATATCAATCAGACGGACATGTCGAGCATGAAAAGCTATTTTGAAAATCTCAAACGGCCCGGCTCAAGGTCCTTCAAGCATACCGTTTCCACATGGAGAGGCTATTAAACAACAGCACCTCAAAAGTGTTCAGGATGGCAGAAAGCTTTTCTGTGAGTGGAGAAGTGCAAATCTCTTTATGTGGGACCCTTGAGGTCAAACGCTGCTTTGCAATGATATACACAAAAGCAAAAAACTGAGATCTGTATAGACAGTAGGTCATTCCGGACTCTGTTTAGGAGACTTGAACACCCGTGTCTTTCTTCTCAGCCGCTTTTACAATCTGAATTAGGTGTCAGTGCCCTTAAAAATCTCAATTTATGTAACATTACAGTTCGAGGCTTAAGTGAGAGGATGGGATGCCACCTCGGCACATAACTTTCACAAGTGCTTTGTGTTTATTTAGCACTCTATCCTTGCTAAACTTAAACTTGCAAAAGCACATGCTAAACTTTTATTTGCATAAGAGACTGAGCTAAAAGGCAAATTAAAGCTGCATCAGAAACGGCATACTCGCAGTAAGTGAAAAACGACTAGCATGTCGGAATTTACAACATTTATAAAAGACTAGGCAATAAGTGCCTGGATGATGTCTTAATTCCTGCGAGGCTTTGAAGTGTGCATATGATGGGCACTTTACTATCCCATAAGGCCAAAGGGGAGAATCTGTGAGTGGTAGTGAAGTGATGCGATTGATGTAAGTCACGCGATAACGACAACATGGCAAATGCAGTATGTTCAGAAGACATTCATAATATACAGTATACACTCAGTGTGCAGTTTTGGATGCAGCAATGTGGAAGGAGTACTTTAAAATCATACTCAAATAATTACTTAATACTCCATATTTACTCCTACATATTTAAGTAGTGTTTGTTGCTGTTTTTAAGTGTTCTTGGAGTTCTTGTTTTCTTTTGTAATGTATTATTAAAGTGTACTGTATAAATAAAACATAAAAAGTACCATTACTTAGCATTACCAATACCAAAATAAGGGGTATCGCTTTATTTTGATGGCCCCTATTGCACATTCTCTTGCATGTAGTTCTTGCATGTAGCTACATTGCAACTACATGCCACTAATTCTCATTAGAGTATTAGTAGAATGTCTTCTTAATACTATCTGCTGACAAACTTTGCAAGTACATGTCAACTTATACTAACTCTAACCCCAACCTTACAGTCTACTTATACCTCATATACTATGAGAAATAGTTGGCATGTTGTTGCAATGTAACTTCAATTCAACAAAATGTGTTAAAGGGACCATTAAAATAAAGTGATACCAAATAAGGTATTGCAAGAAGAGTTATTAAATCTTACTCAAAAAGTATGAGTAAAAAGTAGCCCTTATAAAATTACTTAATAATGGTGAGTTGTGAGTATTACACTGTGAAAATGATTACACCTTATACCCTGCAAATTACAAATGTGGCTTACATCAGTGGTATTTTCTTTTAAGGGTGCTTCTAAGTGTAAGTTAAATTATTTGCCATTCGTGGACTATAAATTTAAAATGTGAGACTAAACGTATAACATTGCATTAATATATGCACCTATAATAAGCCTACAGAAAGCAGGCTGATGTGTTTACAGTACATGCAAAATCTGTGGTGGGCCGCGAGATAGCTTAAAATGAACTTAAATATTATGCTATAATTATTTGATTTCATTATTAAATATGTCATATTAAAATGATGGAAGTAATGACATTTCCCACTTTCTGTGATTGATTACTTCGGTGCAAAAACAGCCTCATTGTTAAATACAGACATAACTGTGGCTTAAACTTCCAACCGCTGCACGCCAACTAGGACTACATACTACATTCACGCAAATGTAAAGGTAACAATTAGAGTTATAATAACCAGCTCGAGCGTGCCTCAAGTCTACGACTCGTACTGTATCAGAGTCGCACAAGTCTGTTGATTCACAAACTATGTTGTCCAAATTAATGTCCTGCGAGTGTTTTATAATGCACGCTCGCATGTACAGTATGATCTAGCGAGGCTCTGTGGTGTTTCAGTGGTGAACAGCTGTTCCCTGTTCCTGTCAGCAAACTCCAATAATATCCAACTGCAAACCCAACCTACCTTTATATCAGTGCGTTTCAACAGATTTAGAGTGTTTTTACTGTATTTTACTTTTTTGTTTATTTTTAATGGATATGAATAGTAGATCAATAGATGAATAGTTTTCAGTCCAATTCAAAGCAGCAGCTGTTTTTTTTGCCATCTGATGTTGTCCTGTTATGTTCATTTATTGAGGCCCAAATACTGCAGTTGTAAAGAATAACTGGTCAAAAATTCTAAATTCAGGAGCTTTGAATCTCTGTGTGCTTAAAAAAATAATTATATATATATATATATATATATATATATATATATATATATATATATGTTTTGCTTTTTATAAAATGCTGTAGAAAAATAAGAGAATAATAGTAGAAGGCAAAATAAATGTTTTGCTAATAAATAAAGACAATCAGTTTAAGAGAAAAAGTCAGACAGGTGGGCCTTCAAAATATTTTCGCAGAAGGAGAGCCTCAAAGTGAAAAAGGTTGAAAACCTCTGGCTTAGGTTATGTATTTTAAACCCTGATTAATAATGTGTCCAGCAGTTTGCACCAAACGTGTGCAGCACAAATAGAATTGATGCAATTTTTACATGTATCTAATAACATTGTTTAAGGTCATTTCACATCTAGTCATCATACAGTAGGCATCCTTCATCTTCATCAGTGACATACAGTCTATACAGTCTCTCCATCAATTTTGGATCTATTTGGACACTTTTAATGCTTCTACGCTGTACGTGTTTGCTGCATTTATCTGAGTCTGAGTCTTAAGGACGGTCTGTCTGATGCTATGTGCAATTTGAGGGCCGGAATCACAACACCATTTATTCTACTTAGCCAATCACCATAGATAAGAAAAAATAAACATATAAAAAATAGTGACTGCAGGTTGATGGAAAAATGTACACACAGCCCTAAAAATGTACACAAATATAAGTAAAAGTAGACATTTTTTAACTACTTAGTAAAAAGTAAAATTCCTGAAAACAATTATGCAATTAAAGTCATTTCAGTATTTGTAATTTGCTACTTTACACCCCTGGGATGTATCTCTTACGCAACACTAACTGATTTTTTTTTTGCATTTTGTCCATTTATTTACAATACATCACAGGACCCCAACCATCAGGGTATGACCAAGTACAGTATGTCAAACATTTTGACATTCAGGGATTTTCATTGTTGCAGTCAACATCCCTGACTGTACAATGACTTTTCAAAAATGTGAAGGAAAGATTTTTCAGTCAGTTGTTCTCTGATTTTATTCACCTTAGAAGAGCATTTAGTTTTAGACTCTATACTGCCACTAATGACCTTGGATGTATGACATTTCTTTACAAACTGTTGCTGCTTCAGCTGATTAACTTTAATTACTGTATGCTATTATTATAACTACGTTTTCTTTGTATCATACTACATGCATTCAATAGGGCCATTCTTAGATTAATTAGCAATCAATTTTAGTTGTAAGTAATGTGCGTTGCCAGCTTTTTCAGTTATTAGCCTTGATTCTGCATTTCCAGAGCATTTGAATATAGATCTTATTAATGAAATCCCTCATTAGTTCTCATTTAAGTTTGTGTAAATCTTCTTTAAATGAGCAAATAAATTGTATTCCACCAAATTAAATGGAGGAATTCTTGCTCATAACTAGTGATGGGAATAATGACACTATAAATAAACAGCATTACTAATGGCGATACTTTTTTCAGTAGCGAGTAATCAAATGAATTACTCTATCTTCCATTACAACGCCATTACCGTTACTGACAATAAAATGTGCGTTACTATAATTGAGGACACTGAAGCAGTTTTCATGCTAGCAGCGTCTCTCTCAGCCATAGGACCTTGGGGCTGGGGCGGGACACAACCAACCAGTGATGATGATTGGTGTGTCTGCGAACGGGGTGTAACTGAGAACGTGACGATTGGCTTAGATAGAGTACATTCCCATCGTTTGCCAATCGGAGGCAGAGTAGGGTGGGTGTTCACACACAAGCACGTGCACAGCCAGTTGCACACACCAACGACCAGGAGTCAGAACGATGGCAAATCCAACAAGTTCAAAGGTAGTGTTTGCAAACTGGAAATACATTCACTACTCTTCCCTCATTGAGGTGAAAGGCAAGAATGTTTCTGTATCGTGCAACTTATGCCCTACCAAAGGAGGAGACGAATCTATGACATCAAAGCAACTAAAACTTGATTTTTCTCCACCGAAAACACTTATTACTCAGACAGAATTAAACAAAATAATATCTAATAGCTATAAGTTCTAAACCATCTATTGTGTTTTATTGTGCAACTATAGTAATGATAATATTTATAATGATATGTTGAATTTGATGGTTGTCTCTCACATTGACCCACAACAATATTAAAATAGTGTAGATTAGTGTACAATGTTTTAGATTTTTTTAAAGTAATGCAATAGTTACTTTCCCTGGTAATAAGATACTTTTATAATTATGTAACTCAGTTACTAACTCAGTTAACTCAGTAACTATAACTAATTACTCTTTTAACGGAACGTGCCCAACACTGTTCATAACTGAACTGTGTTTGATTGTAACTAAAATGAACTGACTACAATATACATATGAGGAGTTTATTTGCAAAAACAGATAACAACCATTTGTAGCAATTTTTCAGCTTTTCAATACTCATTGTAAAAACATGATTTTTGAAAACTACAGAAAAGCTCCAGATTTAGTTGTTTCCATAAATCGTGTTTTTTTTGTAACTGTACTCTTCAATGCACAACATAAAAACATCTGAAAAGGACTAAAAACAGAGTAATCGCCTCCATAAAGTAAACTCATTATTTACAGTACTCCCTTTTAGCCTGCTTAAGAAGTAGTGCTGCACGATTAATCGTATCGCAATCGCAAATCAGCAACTGTGCGGTTATATGATGGCAACTATTTTGGCTACAGCGAATAGTCTGGACTGCTGAACGAATCACTGGCACTACCCTTCCTACACTTCAAGAACTGTACTCTTGCAGATTGAGTAAAAGGACTTGCAAAATCACTCTGGACCCTTCACACCCAGCACACTTTCTGTTTGAACTGTTACCGTCTGGTCGGCGCTACAGAGCACCGAGCACAAAAACAGCCAGACACAGGAAAAGTTTCTTTCCTCAGGCCATCTACCTCATGAACAGCTAATTATTCCCCTACTGTGCAATAAACATGTGCAATACTTTTTCATACGCACTTGTACACAGCACCTTATAACAATATACAATGCAATACTCCTCCATACGCATTTGTACACAGCACCTTATAACTTGTATATTTATAACAAATCTGCACAAACAATTCATCATCCAGAGCTCTTTTGTCTAACTGCATCTCTGTTTAATGTTTGTCGTATTTTTCACTTTATGTACACTGGAAACTTCTGTAGCCAAAACAAATTCCTTGTGTGTGTAAGCACACTTGGCAATAAAACCGATTCTGATTCTGATTCTGATGTTGCGATTATATTAAATAAATAATAACACATACTTTCTGAGAACATTTTTCCGATTTCCCTGCTGCTAACAAAACAAACAAACAAAAAAGATTATATATACATAAGTGGCTGGTCGTGATTTACAGCCACAGCCACTACGTTTGGCACAACAAACTTCATAACTGTCAAATGGTCTCCGCCAAAATACCCAATTCAGACTTTGCAGTACTTTTCTGATGGCGTGTGAACAGATTTGTTTGATATCGAGTCCTGTCTGTGACACACGCAGCTTGTTGCATGCTAACCTGCGCAGGTGCAGGATACTTGACTATAAATCCTGATGGAGAACGTTTGAGCTGCTGGTGCTCTTCACCTGAACATCGGTGTCTCCTCTCGCAGCAAACGAAGTGAAGAAGCGCACTGACCTACAAAGACCGTTTCCCTGTGCTCGAGATGACATCTCCGCTTATTAATGATTAACTGATTAATGCGATCAGTTAAACGGCTTAAAATGTGATTTAAGTCATGTTAAACTTTTTTTTTTCTTTCTAAATATTCATGTTTGCTACATGAGCAAAAATCTGCTAGACATCAATCATAATTGTGTTTAGGCAGAGAAAACATCATGTTTTAGCACATGCTTTATCAGAACAAGACAAAAATTAGAAATAAGTATATATAACACAATAATACAAAGCTATATATATAAAATATTGTTATATATCATTTAATAACTGCAAGTATATGAAATTTCAGCATTATTACTAATCTGTGTGTGCATCTTCCTTAAAAACCCATCAAGTTGACTCATGATGCCATTTATAATCGCAATCGCATATCGCAATATTAACCTCAATAACCGCAATATGAACATTTTCCCAAATCGTGAAGCCCTATTTAGAAGGAAATCAGTTTTTGTAGTCAAGAACAACTCATTTGGGTCCAGTCTAAAACTTGATTAAATTAAATTAAAACAGACTACAAAAGTTTCAAATCTGAGCCAAGACCAAACCAATGACAAGACTAACACAATCACAATGTGACAAACAGTTTTAGTGCACTACAACACTACTTGAAAAGTCCCTTAACACCGCAATGTTGAATTGATTTGTAGTGATTTACTGTGGCCAAAAAACTTTGGACACCGGCTAAATAAGGCTAACTTCATAGCAGAGACTGTCTTTGACCTGCTTTGTTCCAGCACACAGATCTAATGTCAGAGTGACAGTGAGAATGAATGGAGACACAGCCCACCCTGCCCACTTAAACACAGTCCTGTCATCAGCCCCGTTCCTCACTCTCTGCTCAACATCACACTCCAGAGCACGACTCTACAGCTTCAGATGAGATACTACACTTACTGGAGAGAAAGTGCTGCGATCCTGGCCCAAAATCTCTGTGGGCATCTTGCAGTTGTTTCAGGCGTTCTTCAATTGACCCCTAGGATGGAATAAGACAAAGAGACGCTATCAAACTCAGGAGTGATTCATTTCACACACTAAAACAAAGCGCTCTAATGTTGTAAAGTAACAGTTCATACATTAAAGAATGTCTTTTGTATGGCTGCACAATATTGAAAAAAATTTATATTTTGTTTTTCTGCAATATATACACTGTAAAAGTGATTAGTCACTTTACTTTTAAAAAGTGAGTAAACATGTTGTCTTAAAGGTCCTGTGAAGTGCTTTGAAATGTGCATTTTTTATTCGATGTTTGACATAATCTCAACTGAAAAACGAAGAGATGGCTGGACATAGAGTAGCTCCTTCCCTTTGAAAAAAGCAGCCAATAGCATTTTGTTTCATCACAGCTCTGCCAGTGAGAGTGGTTGTGCTCAAGCGCATCCAATGAAAAGCAAATGAGAAGCATATTGAAGGGGGCGGGCATGTCAGATTCTAGAGAGCATTTGATTGGTCAAGATTTGATGAGAAACTGAAGTGTGAGGTGAGGTGAAAAAAAACGTTGATCCATTAAGGCGGAAGTGACAAACTCCAAGTCTGACATGTTTATATTGGGTTTACATCTTCTAAGCGCAAATTTTGTCATTGTTTTGTATCACACTAGCTTATAGATACCCTTGAAGACTAACATACTCATACTAACATCTAATAAACGTTATTTTAATTTCACTGGACCTTTAAAATCAACAAGTTGATTTTACTTAAAGTCAGTAAACCCACTGACTTAACTTTTATAATTATGCACATAGTTTGTTTACTTAATAATTATAATAAAGTCAACTAATCATAGTAAACTGATATAAGTACAAATTGTATAATGAATACAATGTCTTAAAAAGCTCTAAAAAGTTTAACAGTATTTAGGTACAGAATTTGAACAATCACACTGCAAAAATGCTTTTCCTAGAGTTTTTGTCTTGTTTCTAGTCCAAATATCTAAAATTGCTTAAATCAAGAATCCTTTACTAGACATGTGAAAAACATTGTTATGTTCTCAGAATTATTAAGTCAAAATTAACGAGATTTTCTTTAAAACAAGCAAAGAATCTGTCACTGGGGTAATTAAAATAATTGAAATTTGGATGTTTGGACTAGAAACATTCAAAGTAATAAAATCCTTTTTTACACTGCAAATGTAAAATA
>CAIGQV010016735.1:9690908-9730119 GCA_903798115.1 Danio jaintianensis | reverse complement strand
ATGCATTTGTGAGAAAATCTGAATGAATGCATTTGTGAGAAAATCTGTCTGAATGCATTTGTAAGAAAATCTGTCTGAATGCATTTGTAAGAAAAACTGAATGAACACATTTTTTATGACAAAATCTGTTTGGATGCATTTGTGAGAAAAATGTGAATAAATTCATTTGTGAGAAAATCTGCCTGAGTGCATTTGTAAGAAAATCTGCCTCAGTGCATTTGTGAGAAAATCTGTCTGTATGCATTTTTGAGAAAATCGGTCTGTATGCATTTTTGAGAAAATATGCAGGTATGCAATAATATGGGTAAAATAGTCTTCCACTGTCATTCCGCATAACACACAAGCATAATAACAACATGCTTACTCTAACCTATACTTCTATATGCAACTGATAATATAAAAGTAAATTTTATTTTAATTGATTAAAAACCTCTTGCTGACTAATCAATAAAACCTACTTAAAAGCGTACTGTAAAAAAATATATGGCACAAAGCCATGACAACAAATATTTTTATGTTACTTTAACTTGTTTTCATCAGCTAAACAAAGTTTTATACAAGTTAAGATGACTAGAAAAGTTAAATTGATTCCACTAAAAACTTAAGGTAAACTTATTTTTACAGTGTGGTTTAAATGATAATGACAAAGGATAAAGATTTAAAAATAGATTAATTAGAATGTTGGTGCTGCTATATTTATGTTACACTAAATATTTTTAACAATAAAATTAAACAGGACACATTAAACAATAAAAAATTAAAGCTGTGTCACATTATAAGTATAAGGTCACATTCTGAATAAAGTATATTATATAAATACATACACAGCAGGAGCAAATCACATCACACATTCACAAAACAATTAATTTAAAGTCTTAAAAATATCACTAGCTTAATCCCTAATACCCTACAGTGAAATGAAGTGAGAAATAAAGTGAAAGACCTTCTGTACCATTAAAGAAGTGTGCCCGTTGAGAGTCTCATTACAATCTTGTTTAAAATCTCACAATTAGTAAATCGAGCAAGCTGTGAGGTCCACTGACAGCTGAAAATAAAAAAAATATCCATCTGTCAGTGTGCTTCATATTATTCATAAACACCAGTCTATAAAAACACATTTATAGAAATATTAATGCACACTGAACCATTTTATCTTTATCTGTTTAAAGAAGCACATCTAGAATAAACTTTTGAAAAGGCATCACAGCAGCTAGCCAGATAAAAGCTACATTTAATGACTTACTCAAAGGAGGAAAGGTCATTGACATCTGGGATGACCTGAGTTGAGTTAATTAATAGCTAATTGAAATTTTTGGGTTAATTACCCTCTTAAATACACTACCTGACAAAAGTCTTGTCGCCTATCCAAGTTTTAGGAACAGCAAATAATAACTTGACTTCTAGTTGATCATTTGGCATCAGAAGTGTCTTATATGAAAGGTAAAGGCCTCTAGATTAGGCTTATTTTACCAAAATAAAATATGATCATGCCTTGATTTTTAATTACTTAATTAGGACAGTAAGGTCTGACTTTGCTGAGACAAAAGTCTTGTCACTTAACAGAAATAATGTACAGTATAGAATATAAAGTCATGGTGCAATGAAAAAATAATTAATATGACTCCCATGAGCTTGGAGGACTTCATCCATACATCTCTGCAATGACTCAAATAACTTATTAATAAAGTCATCTGGAATGGCAAAGAAAGCGTTCTTGCAGGACTCCCAGAGTTCATCAAGATTCTTTGGATTCATCTTCAATGCCTCCTCCTTCATCTTACCCCAGACATGCTCAATAATGTTCATGTCTAGTGACTGGGCTGGCCCCCATACTGAATGTAACCCCAAACCATGATTTTTCCTTCACCAAACTTGACTGATTTCTGTGAAAATCTTGGGTCCATGCGGGTTCCAATAGGTCTTCTGCAGTATTTGTGATGACTGGGATGCAGTTCAACAGATGATCCATCGGAAAAATCTACCTTTTGCCACTTTTCCAAATGATCAACTAGAAGTCAAGTTTATTTGTTGCTCTTACAACTGGGATCGATGACAAGACTTTTGTCAGGTAGTGTATTTAGTTTGGATATGTTTTAATTTGCTACTACTAAAATATATGTTCTACTGCTGCTACCAAGACATATAGTTACTGTAGTTACAACAATAACACTGTTTGGAATGAGAATGTTTCTAGCATTTCTCATGTGTGCACATTCATCCTAGACAAAATCTAAAGAACCACCTGCACACGTCCATACCTTTGAATTGTTTAAACTTTTATGTGCTGCTTTAAAAAATAACACATACTTACAGGTGAACTAAAAGATTGTTCTTCAGTTTCCCAGAAAGCATCATGGAGTGACAACTCAAGTAAAGCACAGCATGCACGACTAAAATTACCTTGCAAACTCCACTTAAAACATCATACATGCTGGGAGATTTTATTTGGAGGAAATATTATTCTGACTTTGTTCCGTTATTTTATACTTTTGTCAACTGAAGTAGTGTGATGTGTTTACTGTAGTCAACAACACACATACATTCCCTTTAAAACCAAATCCAAAGTAGACTAGTCATCAAAACCACAGATTAGACAGACATCATGTGTAGTGTAGTCCTTCATATCTGTGTATTTGATGACTAGTCTAGTTTTGGACTATTCTTAGACCTCTATTAGATTTTCATTGACAGCCCAAATTTAGCCTAGTTTAAGCCAATGTGTTTATGCTTAAATGTCTTTTAAACACAATAAATGGTTGATGGGTATAGACAACAATGAACAATCATGACCACACTGCATATGATGTATGATACAATAACATATTTGGGTGCACAACTTCACCTAATTAATTATTCATTTGTTTATTTTTGTGGTAAAACTTTACTTGAAGGAGTGTTCATAAGACTGTCATGAAACCTTTATAATCGTAAAATGACTGATGAATAAATGAATAAGAATGAGATTTTATGAGCGCAAGTTTTGTCTTGGTAATGTCAAGTTGTCATGACAAAGATGAAGACTGGTTGTGATGCATTTGTGTCTGTCAAAAATTGTCATCTTTGCATTTAAAATGTCATAACTGAGCGAATGACATTTAATGACAGTTGTTATAAGCATGCATAAAATTTAATTCACGTTCATGATGTGTCATGCCATGATTATAAAGGTTTAATGACAGTTTTATAAACACCCCTTCAAGTAAAGTGTTATCATTTTTGTATTTCATTCATTCATTCATTCATTCATTTTCATTCAGCTTAGTCCCTTTATTCATCATGGGTCGCCACAGCGGAATGAACCTCCAACTTATCTAAGCATATGTTTTACGCAGCGGATGCCCTCCCAGCTGCAAACCAGTACTGGGAAACATCCATACACACTCATTCACACACATACAATATGGCCAATTTAGTTTATTCAATTCACCTGTACCGCATGTCTTTGGAGTGTGAGGCGATGGTGCTACGGTGCGACGGTGCTAACCACAGTATATATATATATATATATATTCCTAATTCCTGGAAATGGGCAGACTAGAATAAATAGCAACACTCTATAACAAACAAAATGGCAAAACAAACATTAAAGAACTAATCCAAAGTGTGCATATTTATGAGTAGGCTAAAACATGTAAATATGATTATGTGTTTGGAGGATCTGGATCGCTGTCAGACGGGAACCTCTTTTCTCCACATATCAGACTCTCCATCACTCATGGCATTTAGTGCTCCTAATACCACAGATCGGTTTCTTTTACTCAATGTGACTGTTTATGATAACCACTAATTTAGTGAGTGAAAGGCATTGCCTAAAAACTTACAAAGTTTAAACATAAGCAGTGCATAAGCACAGACATTCATTTGATCCAATGGGGTTTATAGGTACAGTCTAAATGCATCTTTTTTCAATCTTCTTTTATCTAAAAAAAAATTTAAACACCAGGGAATAGTAAATGAGACAAATTTAGTTAAAGTCAATGACTGGGAGGCTGGAATGTTTTATTGAAGATCTGTTAGGGATAAAGTACATCCAGGAGGTTGTTATCACAGAATAAATCCTGACAGGCGTATTGGCTGTCTATTGTCGTATAAGACATTGACTTATTACACGACTACTTGCCACAAAACATAACAATTAGACACAAAACATTGTTCTGAGCCATAACAGTCTATTAATTCTTTAATTTAGCTAAACGCAAAGCTGACAGAAATGAAAACAGCTAATGGTGTTTACAACAACTTGCGCATATTCAGTAACAAGATTGCACCAAAAACTGACAGAAACAAAACCATCTGAATAAAGCATATACTAACCTACATATTATTCATTCAAATGACAAAGGAAAGCGAAACAGTCAAAAACAGCTGCGTGACAGACACATGAATGTGGATGTAAGTACATGGATTTGAGCGTTTTAACTGACGGTCAAGATGATTCAAAGTTCCCGGATGAGCCTGCGTTAGGGCTGCACAATATATCGTTACAGCATCAAAATCGCAATGTGCACATTTGCAATAGTCGCATCGCAGGATACGCAGTGTTGAGTCTGAATTATATTTGAGAATTTTTGTCTTGTTTATAGTCCAAAAATCTCAATTTCAAAGCAAAAACAAGATTGTTTTACTTAACCCATTGGCATACCTGTCAACATTGGGATGTAAAAATAAGGGGTACTCTCATTTAGACTTTTGGCTTGATTAGATTAAATAACAGGTGTCACTTTAAAAATGCACATGTCTATAATGAAAGCATTCGACTGCTTTCCTAACTTTTTATGCTCATTTAAGACTAAATCTGTTGTGTTTAAAAGAAAACCCACCAAGATCGACATGTTTAGATGTAAACTGACTGTTCTGAGGATTACTTAGGAGGATTGACTAAGTAATGGAAGGGAATCCTGCCGATTTTATATTTATTTCAAAGTGTTTTCATGCCTAAATAAAATGAAAGCACAGAACAGATTCAAATTTAAGAGCAAGGGGTGTCCCCTGGTGGTTCGGCGGTATGGGTTGCGGATAGGGAGAATCGGCTCTTAAATGTTTATTGCCACCCTTTATAGAAAGATTGAAAATACGGGAAAATATCTTTACGGGATGATAGAGGGATAGAATTGTAAAATACAGGAGAATCCCGGGAAAAACGGGAGGGTTGACAGGTATGGCAGATTTTTTTTTACTTGTTTTAAGTTTAACTTAATTTTGACCTATTACTTCTGAAAGTAAAAAATATATATATTTTTACTTGATTTCAGAATTTTTTTGTTATTTAGACTAAAATGTAGATAAAAACTTTAAGTAAGAAAAGCATTTTTTTTTGCATTGTGATTATTCAATTTATGTACCTGAAAAACTATTCAAACCATCTGGTGAAACTGTATTGGTATCGCAATATATATCGCAAAAAATAAATATCGCAATATCAGATTTTATCGCAATCGATATCGTGCAGCCCTAGCCTCCGTTATTTAACGGTTGTGTTATCTCGGAATAACCTACCTTGGAATATCCCAACTGACCAATCTCAATGGAGTATTCCAGACAGCTGTGTAATAAGTACATTTAAGAAACTGCAATAGGTAAATACAAAATATTGTGATGGTCTTACCTTTGTAGCGTCTATGTGGTCTTGCAGCGAGTCGATGAACAGATCTCCCACAGGCTCCCAGGCGTCCCTCACTCCCTCCGCCTGCTCCAGAGCCACTGCCAGCTCCTCCATGGCAGCCTGGATCTGCAGCAGCCTCTCCAGGGTTCGCTCCATGTGCCGGTGTCTGTCCACACAGCGCGCCGTCAGTTTCTCCCACAGGTCACTGGCCACGTTGGCCTGCTTCCACACGGAGCGGCTGACATTCAGCATCCGTCTGCGAGGAGAGACCTCTGTGAGGAACAATGAGAAGCTATGAGAGTGAAAACAACAGCACTGATCTTTCCATTATTAATTCCCCCATGTGACACAGATAAACTCATGATGACATGTGGATGCAGAACTGGGTTGATGGCCTACATGAGATGAGGCAATTTCTCATCAGGCACTGTAATATCTATGCACCTGTGCTGGGTAAATGTTCGATTATAGTACCTGGAGTGCTGTCAGTCAATGGCCAGGTGCCAGATTTTGATGTTGAATTTTTTTATGATGAAAACACCAAGATGCAAATAAAATGTGCATGAAAATTGATTGGAAAAGAAACTACTTTTTAAGGGATGGTTTACACAAAACTGAAAATTGGCATTTAATACAGTACATTCTTTCTTAGACAAGGTGAATTTTATTCTTCAGTAGGATGTTAAAAAAAGATTTTTAGCTGAAAATATGCACTCAGGGTGACACGGTGGCTCAGTGGTTAGCACTGTCGCCTCACAGCAAGAAGGGTTCGAGTCCCGGCTAGGTCAGTTGGCATTTCTGTGTGGAGTTAGCATGTTCTCACTATGTTGGAGTGGGTTTCCTCCGGGTGCTCCGGTTTCCCCCACAGTCCAAAGACCATAGTGTATGTGTGTGAATGAGTGTGTATGGATGCTTCCCAGTACTGGGTTGCAGCTGGAAGGGCAGCCGCTGTGTAAAGCATATGCTGGATAAGTTGGCGGTTCATTCCGCTGTGGCGACAACTGATGAATAAAGGGGCTAAGCTGAAGGAAAATGAATGAATGAATATGCACTCAAAAAAAATTTGATTTAAAATGAGCTGAAACATCACAATTCAATCTTTTTACGTTCAATCCACTTAAATTTGTTAAAACAATTATTTTAACTGAATTACTTTGTATTGGGGCAACATGAAGGAATTGTGTGGAACCCTGCATTTTTTACAGCACTCAAAAAATGGTGTTTGCTGTTAATTAAAATATGCTGAAACAACACAATTCTTGAGGGTTTTTTTGAGACAACTTAATTATTTTAAGTTCAATCCACTTAAATTTGTAAAAAACTGATAAGTTAATTAATTCCTTCATGTTTTCCCAACTCAAATCGATTGTGTGGAACCCAGCATTTTTTACAGTAAATGTGGTCCATCGTGATTCGTAAAATCCAAGTCAATGGCTACCGGCACAAACCGGTGAAAACAAATCTGCAGCCAACAGTCACGAGTAGTTCGTTTACAATGGAGTGTGAGGATGCATGAGTTGTATTGTTCATCAAAATTGTAACTGTGCTATTTTTGACGCTGCAATCTATAGTAAAATTACAATGGCACATGTGATCTCATTTAGGAAGAGTTTTCACTGATTTGCAATGTTAGATATGCATTATTATGCAACAGGCTGTAATGAGTGTACTTAGGAACGTTTTCAGAGGTTGTGAATTAAAGCTAATAATGTGGCAAATAATGTTGTTTCTTGCACAGACTGGTAATTTCACTTCAGTCTATCACCGTAAGCCACAACTTTTAAATTTGTTTGGCTGCAAAAGATTTTTGAGCAAATATTCACTTTTGAGTGAACTATCCATTTAATTATGACAAAGAAAAAAATATGTGTTTTGGGTTTTACACTTAATTGAGGTTAACAAAAATGGCAATGTTCTTAAAATCAGAATAAAACAAATATTCAAGACGAATTTATGAAAACAAGTATTAATATCTTATGAAATGCAGGATTTTTAATGAAAAAAGGATGTTTACTGAATTTAATTAAAACTGCATTATTATTTGTTTTTCAGCACAGTACTTTTGCCTCCAAGAACTGACATGCTGTTGCCCAGACATAAGGCATCTGTTACATTTCACTACAATAATGCAGAAAATGTTTGCATAAATTAAACATGCAATCTAAAAGCAAACATTGCTAGAGTCAGTTGACTGAATTATTTTCAACCAGTCACTTTAAACCCAAACTACACTTCACACACGGTTGAAAATAAACATTTACAAAGACAGGCATTTGACACATCTTTGCTACAAACATTGCATTCTTGCCCAGTGTCTGCACTTTTTCCTCTCTTAAAAAAATTGTGATTGATAAAAATTTCCTTTATTTATTTATTTAAAATAGAGTACATATTTTATTCTAACTCTGAAAGTCTATAGTTTTTACCATCTTCAGTAGTCTGTTGATGTCCCATTTTTATAACTGTGAGAAAAACAGCCCTGCTCAATTCAAAAACATTTCAAAGTGCATGTGCATACATCGTACACAGTGCTAGAAAAATCTGACAGCATCCATATATTACGCACATACTGTTTTGATAGCAAAATACACATTATATGAACTGCACAAATACCCTTGAGTATGCATACGAAACCATATGAATCATACATAAATATCAAACGTCATCATTATGCTTGATCAAATGTATTTAAACCTTTCTTAACTAAGGAACAGACCTTTGCCATCAGGTAACGTTTCCTCAGGCTCTTGGAAAGGGTGTTGTGCCAGGAAGGTCTGAGCCGACTCCAACACTGAGTAGACGTAAGGCCCTCTGGATTTGACATCTTCCATGAAAGCCTGCACACAAGAGCAGATGTTTACAAGTGCGTCACGCTGACATGATCAAACACCATGCATAGGCATTGACATGAAAGCAGCCTCACTGACACAAATAAACTAGCGCACAGCCCCGAAACATCCATCAACCCCTGAGATGTCAATCCACTGAAATGAATTGAACTCACCATTCAAATTTAAATAGGTAAATATTGACAGATTTTCATTTTAGGAAACCTCACGTCACTTCAAATTAACATGACTTTTTCCTCTGTTTTGTCCATATAATGAAGGCCAGTGATTTTCTAACCACTATTAAACTCTAATGAGGCATCCTTTGATGAGTCATACCATTGTGAAATGACATGAAAGCGAGTAAATGATGCCCATTTTTTATATTGGGATGAACTATGCCTCTAAGGCTCTTCTGAAATAAATTAAGACAGTTTTTTTTTTTATGTTTAGGATTCAATGTAGCATTCTTAATGTGGTTATGTAAAGCTCAAATCATAAAATGAATTATTTATGTATCAATTTATACGATTATTTATTCATTGTGCCATTTTAAATATACAGTTGAAGTCAAAATGATAAGCCCTCTTGTGAATTTTTATTTCATTTTCAAATATTTCCCAAATGATGAACAGTGCAAGGAATTTTTCACAGTATTTCCTACAATATTTTTTCTTCTGGAGAAAGTCATATTTGTTTTATTTCGGCTAGAATAAAAGCAGTTTTTAATTTTTATAAAACCATTTTAAGGTCAATATTATTTGCTCTCTTAAGCAATATTGTTGTTCCAATTGTCCACAGAACAAACCACTGTTATACATTGACTTGCCTAATACCCTAACTTGCCTAATTAACCTATTTAACCTAGTTAAGCCTTTAAATGTCACTTTAAGCTGAATGCTAGTATCTTGAAAAATATCTAGTAAAATATTATGTACTGTCATCATAGCAAAGATAAAAGAAATCATCTATTAGAACTTAGTTATTAAAATGTTTTTGTTTAGAAATGTGTTAAAACAAATCTTTTTGGAGAAAACAATATACAGGAGTGCCAATAATTCTGACTTCAACTGTATTTCTCCCTCATATTAAAATCATTTATATGAATGATCCAGTAGTTCAATAGTAAGAAGAGATTACTATTTATTTGATCTCTTTTTATTACCACAGGAATTACCCAGCATCCAGATTATGGATATTCACAAATATTTGGAGGTCTTCTCAATAGCATGTACCATGTCCTTGAAACCTCCATTTGCACAAACTGAATTAGCCATCAAGAAACTGTAAATCGAAATCACACAGCTAAAAATAAAAATGCACTGCCGGGCAGCTGGAATCAAGAGGTCTCCTGAGGGGTCTTTGTGAAAAGCTTGCCCTCTTGTCCACGTCTTGCTATTCTATGTAATAACCGAGGCCTGAAAATGTTTTTTATTCCACTCACTGTGAAACTTTAATAGTAGCTAAACTTCATCCTCCAGAGGTCTTTGGCTGAGTGAACAAAAATAAAGACTTAAGATCACTCGTGTATTAATTATACATTTGTTGGAAAAGCTGTAAGAAAATGGTTCTTTCTGTCTGTTGGCGTCTCTGTTGTTTCCCTTAACTAAATGAATGATGGTGTCTACTTAGTGTTTGAAGACTCAGGGGAAGAACTGTTATGATTTGACTTTAAGGACAAGCCTCAGCATACTTTGGTTTTAAAGCAAACAACACACCCAACATATTTAAATCTATCAACAAAATCTGAAAAAAAATTGAATGGGGGAAGACAAAAAAAAGAGTCTGATATGAAAACGCAGAGAAAGAAATTCACTTATGATCAATTATTTAATTTACTTAAAACGCTGTAATTCTCTGCAGAGCAGCACATGTGATTTTGCTCCCTTCTTTGCCAGAAAAGTTTTAGAGCGATGTGGCACATTGGGAACGCGATCGGGGTGAATTAGAAGAAAAGAGAACAGTATGTGACAGGTGAAATGAGCGAGGATAGGATGTGCATATATGCATGTGCTCATTGCATTAAGTGCAAAAAATGGAGCAATAAAGCACCAAGTATACTTCCTTTTTATGCGCATACATTAGTGTATGCACGCAATCCAATGCACAGCCTTTCGAATTATTTTCCATTTGATTGCATGCAAAAACAGCACACTAGATAGATTCATCCTTGTCCAGTGTGTCATTTTTCTCTTCAAAAGTTATGAGCAACAAAAATATCTTAATTTAGTTTGGATGAATCATACTTGAGTTAATTTTCCCTTTTGGTGTGGTTCATTTGGGCAGCTGTGAATGCAGTAATCATATTTAAGTGTGCACTAAAAGCAGACCACCTCTTCAAGAAGGTCCTAATACGCTTTCAAACGAAAACCGAAGTGGTTAGTTTGTGGTGAGAACATGATCCGAACTTGAACAGACCCAACTGCAAAAAGTACTGTGCATTATGGGAAAAGAGCAAAGCATTTATTGACACGTATATTGCTAGAAGGGATACATCTGCAGCCGGAAGTTAATGTGAATTATTTATATTATTTATTAAATTACCCATTAATTTTATTTTATTAACGTCTACCCCTACCCCAAACATCACAGAAATGTAAAAACAGTAATTATACAAAGTGTTACGACTTCTTGATGTTAATCTAGGGAACTGAAGTAGGTAGCAATTATATTGTGACAATATGGTGTAATACGGGAGAAGAAAACCATGCATCAACCAAAATACTGCCAAAAAAAGAATTTATTATACAAAAATCAAAGATAAACAGAAAATAGTAATAATAAAAAAATTAAAATATAGATAACAAATAACCACAAAAGGTAAATTATATACAATTTATACCAACAAAATTCATTCATTCATTCATTTTCTTTTCGGCTTAGTCCCTTTATTAATCTGGGGTCGCCACAGCGGAATGAACTGCCAACTTATCCAGCATATGTTTTACGCAGCGGATGCCCTTCCAGCTGCAACCCATCACTGGGAAACATCCATACACACACATACACTACGGACAATTTAGCCTACCCAATTCACCTATACCACGTCTTTGGACTTGTGGGGGAAACCGGAGCACCCGGAGGAAACCCACGTGAACACGGGGAGAACATGCAAACTCCACACAGAAACGCCAACTGACCCAGCCGAGGCTCGAACCAGTGACCTTCTTGCTGAGGAAGAGAGAACAGGTGCGCGTGTGCGCAAGAGAGAGGGAGAGAGAGAGCGAAAGAGAGAGAGACACGCACACACAGAATTCCCGGAACGTAACACAAAGTATTATTCATATTATTTATTAAATTATACATTAAATTGTATTTTATTAACACCCACCCCTACCCTATCCCTAAACCCAACTCTTACAGTAATGTAAAAATTTTAATTATTGTCGTACAGTGTCAACAAAATGATGCTTTATTGATGTGAGTATCCGCAGCTGTATCCCATCTAGACTTTACTTATTGACAATGCTTTAGTCACATAGACCCATGGTAGCTTGGCGGCAAACTCCCGAAGTGACATCGCCATTAACAGTGCATTGTTTTCCATCTGCATCTACGTGTCATTCTTAAAATGTATAGTTCGTCAGAAGTGATAAATAAATGTTAAAAATGTTAAATAAATGTCAAATAAATAAATGCATAAATGTTATATAATAAATGATGACCAGGGATACAATTCAGCCATCACAGTCATCTCTCCATACTAACAAGTGTCTTGTTGTCTGACTGCTTTTTTCGGGGGGTTTGTGAGAATATTCTTGCACGTTAATTAGTGACCAATCGAAATGCCGTTTAGGAAATATGTTCAGTGACACACCTGGCCAATGAATGATGTAGATGGTGTCACACATTGCATTTTGGTTAGTTTCAACTGGTTCAGAGCAGAGCAATCAGTTTGGTGTAAAAAGAAACCAAAATGGCTGAAAAATGCTACAACGTATCATTTGTTGCCCTTGGTTCAGACCAAATGAAACAAATAACATGCACTCCCTCACAAAAGCAATTATTGTTATCATCTTCAGTAATTTGTTGATCTTGTTATATTTCATCTTTTTATTTTCCAAATGTAAAACAATGGTCTGGTTCAGTGACACCTTGTGGACATAAGTACTGCTTAAATAATTAGTGAATGATTACAAAAGTCATTCTGGTATGTGCATATACTGTCCTAATGACAAAATTGTGTTACCTGCACTACAGTGGATAACAAAACAACCTACAATTTCCAAAATTTTAGCATCACTGCTTAGACCCATTTGATGCAGTTCTAGCAGAAGTAAAAAAAAATTATAAAGCATATATCAACAGTTACATAAACGATGAATCACAGTATTAGAAAAAAATTAATTTATGATTATTTGAAAAAGAAAGCAGATCAAAATTAATTAACACTCAATTCCTGGCAGTTATTGGTGTTAATAAGCAGCTGAAATTTCTTTAATTACCTGACAAAACCTATTTAACTGACAGCCGAACAATTCTCACAAATGTGTGACTTGCTGTTGTAACCTTCTAAAATTTTCATTGTAACCTTTTTTTTGCTACAATCTTTGCTGTTCTCTAATTTTGATCACTTGATTGTGAGCCTCAAACACCATTGTTTCCTTGCTGTCATGTAAGTTCTGAGTGCAAAATCCTAGTGAAAAACAAACCAATCCAAACAAAACCCCAGCTCTGACGATCCACACAGGATCATTAATATGCATGCACTTGATTGGCTACAATGTTTTCTAGTGAGATAACAACAATAATAGTATTTCACTTATTTTGAAGTTTATTTAAGCTTGTGTTATACTGTGCTTTTGTTTTGTTTTTTTGTAGAAGCACCTTGGTTATTTAGTAAAACTCTGTTCTAGTAGCATACTATAAATGCAAGTATAATTTCTTCAAATTTTAAATGATGAAGACTACATTATTTTAAATGAATCAACTGTTTATAAATAGCTTTCTACTTTTGATCTCGACTATAAATGCACACCCCAGCATACAAGTAAAGTGATGTATATTTTGGGCTTAAGGCAGAAATAAGTGAGAGCCAAGAAAAGGACAGTGAGATGCAGGCCTGTTAATTTGGAGGCTGATTTCACAATCTGTCAGTCACAGAGTTAAAGATCTCTCTCTCTCTTTCTCACTCTCTTTCCTTACAGTACTGCTTTTTCCCCCCTGCTTTACTCAGCTGACAGCACTGGAAATTGGTGCTAAGATGGAAACAGTATCCTGCAGTAGTACAGGACCAATTACAAGGCGTCTGTTTATCTGGGTTTGTGAACTGGGAGAAAGAACATGTTTGAATGCTAAACATAACGTGTATGTGCAGGAGAGAGGTAAATATTTAAAGCCAGAACTTACCTAAAATGACAAATCTGTCATCATTTTCAAACCCAAATGACACAAAATCCTGACATTTACCCCTTCTTTCCTTGATTCATCTGAGTTGGTGAAAAAAGTAGTGATGTTATCCATGAACGAAGCTCAATTTTGGGTAAGATCGATTCAATGAATCAGGTAATCCATTTCTGTGATTCCCTCATATACTGATTAAAGAGTCAATCACTGATTCAATGATTTTTTATATCAGTAAGTAATGAAAATTTAGGTTTGTATTATGTTTGTAGGTTAATTTTAAGGTACCTACATAGTAATTGTACATAGAATGAAAATCTGCATATACCTAGGCATAGCTGAATAATACGACTCAAACACCATTGTTTCCTTGCTGTCATGTGAATTCTGAATGCAAAATCCCAGTGAAAAACAGGTGAAAAACAAAAAAAACACAACACTGACGACCCACACAGGATCATTAATACGCATGCACTTGATTGGCAAGAATGTTTTCTAGTGAGATTACAACAATAATAGTATTTCGCAAACTTTTAAGTATTTTACTGTGTATGTGCTCTTATTTTGAAAAAAAGACCGGAATTATAATGCAACCAGGCATGGAGTATCTTAGCTCATTACAGCTTGTTGTCAGAACGCAAAATGCAGGATATACAGATTATACATTTATTTAGCAGCATCTCAAAGAGGCATAAGGTCTGTTTAACTGTATGTTTTGTTAGTTTCATGTGTATATTGTGAAATGTGCCACATGTTTGTAATGAGGCAACAAACACATGTAGATTGCTGAATATAAGTGTTCAATGCATGTTTATGCATTGTGTCATATCACTCTTACTGTCATTTTATCTGGTGTAAATAAAAGTCTCATGAGTTTATCCGGAGATTGATATTAATTCCTGCCTGTGTTTTAATATACGTTAAAACCACAAAATACAACTCTACATCTATGTTGACCCCATTTGTCGAGTATAATTATAATTAAGTCTATATTTTATCCACAATACAACTCAGAGGAGTTTCAATTAAATTTCATTTCAATCACTTTCTACCTCTCTACCACTTTATTCCAACAAAAACAAGTAATGTTTATGACAACTGAAGTATGATAATTTTGCACGTGTGGATTTCAAAGTACGCTTTTACGCTTTTTGTGTGTGAGCATCAGGCACTGAAACGAGTTGCAGAGCGTCAAAACAGAGCTTATTAATACTCATGACCATTCCAAATATGGTCAAAATGGGGCCTTTCATTCTAGGAGTAATTGCTGATTATAAATGAGCATATAAAACCATTTCTGGGTCATTTTTGAAACTACCTAAGCCACAAGCCTACTATACAGACATTAGAGAACAGTTTAACATATCGAAACAATGCATTCTATGGCACCTAACAATAGGTGTGTTAAAAAAAAGACATACATTTAGGTTCAATTCAGCTGTGTGAAAACGTGTGGCTAAATGACCAAAAAGCTCGTTTTTCTCTCAGTATTTTTTAGAGTACAGGTTTGATAAATGATGTATATTCATTCTGTCATTAATTAACTCTTTAATTGGACAAAGAAAAACAAGTATAATAGATAAAATAACATGCACCTTAAATGATTAACTCCGAATGCATATTTTCCTGCCTCTGTTTCTTTTGTTTAATTTTTTGTTGATCTCTTTGTGAGTTATAAACAGAGGGGGGTTTCCGGATTTCAATTTTATTCAGGTCTACTTTTGCATCTTGATAATGGATTCCGAGGCTTTTTATTAACTTACAGGTGGGTGGGCTCGGATATTTAATGTTATCCCGTCTGAGCTCCTGCTGCCATATTGCAGTCTTAAATATTGAATTGACTCTGTTATGTTGATAGATGACAAGATTAACCGTGTTCAAGCGCAAAGTCAGCAAGAGATGAGATATGCTAATGCGAGGGAAGACAGCATGAGTGAGTGTGTTCAGCCAACCTGGTGAAACTCCCGCTGGTGCTGCACTGCCCCAACGTCTCCTCCGATGGGCAGCTGCTCGGACAGCTCCTCGTCTTTAGCTGTCAGCCATTCGATGATCTCCTGTAGGGACAGCTGGAGCTTCCCGCTGTTGTCCGAAAAGGCCTCAAGCCGTACCCTGCCAACACAGCAAACGACAGGCCGCCACAGGGCACGGACCCACGGTCAAACTTAGACAGCACTGAGATCACAGTACTGAAGAAAAAAAACAAAAAACATCCATATATCTACAGTCTCGGGACATACTCTTACGGCACCATGTCACCATTTCAGTTTTATTATTTCTAAGGGTTTCGGAATGTTATTCCCTGCTGAAACCTAGTGAGACAACAGCATATATTATAGCGAGACAACAGCATATGTTATGTTCGAGATGCTATAGGTTTCACCAGAATGTCTACTTAAAAACGTATACAGTAAAAAAAATGACAACAAATGTTTTATGTTATGTTTATACTTTTTTTTAGTTATACAAAGTTTAACTTAACATGTTTTGTCAGTTTGACTGAAGTAAACTGATATGACCAGAAACGTTCAGTTGATTTAACAAAACATTTAGGCAGCAATAATGAAAATGTATGTAAATACTATCTTTTAGATTATACCATATTAAAGCTACATTGTATCAAAATTGATTTGTTCAAACAAAAAACTAAATCTGAAAATAATGAACACCATAAATCTTATTTTATTATTACATTTTTTTAAATAATGTAAAATATAGGAACCAAACAGTCAATAAAGCAGTACTCTTAAAAACACTTTGGTAAATTCTTTACATTTAAATAAATAAAATACAAAAATAAATACTAATTTGGTTATACTTTGGTTTGGATTTACTGTTGTTGTTGTTGTTCTTCTTCTTTTTCTTCTTCGTGTTATTATTATTATTATTATTATTATTATTATTATGAATAATACTAATATTTATGACTGGTACACTGATTACTTTAGTTTGGTTTTGTTGCAATGTTATTATTATCATTATTATTATTATTATTATTATTATTACTTTTTTTTATTATTATTATTATTATTATTATTATTACAAATATTTATGGCTCGTACATTGGTTATACTTTGGTTTGGATTTACTGTTGTTGTTGTTCTTCTTCGTCCTATTATTATTATTATTATTATTATTAATAATACTAATATTTATGACTGGTACATTGATTACTTTAGTTTGGTTTTGTTGTAATATTATTATTACTATTATTATTATTATTATAATTACTCTTATTATTATTATTATTATTATTATTATTATTATTATTATTATTACTAATATTTATGACTGGTACACTGGTTATACTTTGATTTGGTTTTGTTCTAATATTATTATTACTATTAATATTATTATTATTATCATTATTATTATTATTATTACTAATATTAGTAAATTGCCTGGTATATTGTAAAAACAAATTTGAAATTTGAAATAACAAAAAAAATATTTTACAGCATTACATATGTAAATATTATATAAAACATTCAAAAAAAACATCACACACTACTTGCATTACTACCCAGTAAGTCACAGCTTCAACTAAATAAAAAGCCTCAATCTTCAACTCTGGCATGTCAAAAGAAGAGTAATGCATAGCGAGTAGCAAAACACAGCTCTGTGATGTCTCAGCATGTAATGAAACAGGAAAGTACATCTCAACCCATTGCCCTGCATTTACATGGAGGAACTCATGGGACGAAATCTGATCTGTTTGCTGGAATCGCATTTTCACAACATGATAAATAAAATATAAGCGAGTCGTTTAGCCACCTGCCCACACAGACTGGAATTGTTTTCGAGACACGTAGGTTCTGTCGGCCTCCCAGCTGATGCTGCACACAGGATTGAGAGTTAAGAACCTTGTGTTTCAATAACCCCCAGACTCCCAGCACGCAGCTGACACTAACAACTGCATTATTTCTAGCCCGTTATATATACATGCCACTCAAAAACACTGACAAACCTTGGGGAATACAGGGGGGGAAATAAACGAGGAGAGAAAACATACAGTATATTCATTTAAAAGGGGACATATATTTATGAGTGGTCTAGGGAAAAGAGGTGAGGCAGATCCACGTGCAGATACTACACTGTAAAAAATATTCTGTATTTTGTGATTCACAAGTGTTTTCCATTTATTTACGATTGTGAATTGCATTATGGGATGTTGATCTCTGCTCGGGTGACTTTTTGATGTTGAAAATTCAACTCTACAGTTTAACAAAGTGACTTTTATTGACATTGTAGTAGTTTGAAATAATATAATGTAAAAGAAATAATATATAGAAAAATAAGTCTGTAAAATAACAGTAAATGCACTGGCAGCTTTTGAACTGTAATATGCAACACCAATACAGATAATATATCACTTTAAACTATTAAAAATGTTAATAAAAGTAACTTTTTTGAACTTTTTAAGGTTAAAAGCTGTTGGAAGAAAGATTAAGGTCCCAAACTGCAATTCTGAAGCATAAATAAATGGAGGAAAATAATAAATAAAAGCATGAATCACAAAATACGGAAAACTGCTAATTTACGGATATTTTTTACAGTGTAGTAACATTTATTAGATAAGAGGGTAAAAAGACTTTTTAAAAAAACGAACAACAAACAGGTAAAATTTGGCAAAGGTAACAAGGAAAGTGTTCAAAGAAAAAATATAACCAACACACTGTACAGGTGAAATCAATCATAACATACAGACGTGTAAAAAAATGCTGGTTTCCACACAATTCCTTCATGTCATCCCAACACAAATCGATTAAGGTAACTTTTAACTTAACAATTAAGTTGTCCCCAAAAAACTCAAGAATTGTGTTGCTTCAGTTCATTTAAATAAGTAGTTTGAACAAGCAGCAAAAATAATTTTTGAGTAATACCCTTCCACTGAAGAAAGAAAAACCCACAGTGGTCACTGAAGTAACTTCACTGTAAAAAAAAAGTAAGTAAGCTGTGCAAGCAAGTTGCCTTACAATTTTAAGTCAAGTCAACTTTTTTTTACAATGTTGAAACTGAAAAAGCAATGATTCATCAGAAATTACAAAATAAAATAAAATTAAAAAATGAAAATAAATAAATAAACTGATGAAAATCAAATATTGAAATGTGGTTCAACAGAAGCATTAAATAGACAAACTAACGAAACTGGCCTGGACCAACTAATCTGTCTGTATATGATAATATATATATATATATAAAAGAACAAGTTTGAGTGCTATAATCGAGTCCCTGGTGCATCTACCAACAAAGAAAGCACCATGGAAACAGGCCAACTGCCCTATTCACCAAGCATGTGGAAAGTGACATAGGAAGGAGATATTATAATTGTCATCATACTGCAGCAGCTAACATTTTTAGGGTCAATATCATTAGCCCTCTTAAGTAATGTCTAGAGAACAAACTTACCTAGTTAACCTGATTTAACCTATAGTTAAGCCTTTAAATTGCACTTTAAGCTTAATACTAGTATCTTGAAAAACATCTAGTAAAATATTATGTACGATCGTCATGGTAAAGATAAAAGAAATCAGTTATTAAAAATGTGTCATTAAATCTATTATGTTTAGAAACATGTTGAACAAAAATCTCTCAGTCAAACAGAAATTGAGGGAAAAATATAAAAGAATTTAAATTCAGAAACAGAAGGGCTAATAATTCTGACTTCAACTGTATGTCCCTTTTAATATAAGCAAAATCAATGCATGGCGTGTCAACTGAATACCCACAAGCCATTGTGACAATCGCCAATATATTGCAAAGCTAATGTAGCGATGACCGCATTAAGAAATGGGTGAAGAATGTACCATTTTAGACTTGCTTCAGGCCTTTTAGGTTAGTCACATGATGATAGTGCACAGAGACAACGTAGAGCATTTACCTATTTGTGTCAGTACAATGTTTTTGTTTTCGAGGACATAAACTCATTTCCGTCTCACTGTATTTCAGGATCCTGACTTCTTTCTGTTTTAACAAGATGCTCCGGCTCTGCTGATAAAAAGCGGCCTCACAGCATGAAGCTGCTTCGCTGTAGGTTTGCTACTGTTAGAGGTGTGGGTAGTGTTAGACTTGCAGCACACATATAGCTTTGAATTCTACATAAAAAGAACTATCTTTTGGAGCTCAACTCAGCAATTTTTTCCTGGGTCACTATTATGTTTCTTGGCTTCAGGTGTACTCTCACACAGATTTTACTGGGATTCTTCTGTGCTATTCTCATAAATAGCTTATAAGCTGGGTTTCTATTTGAATATTATTCATTCGTTCATTCCTTCATTTTCTTTTCGGCTTAGTCCCTTTATTAATATGGGGTCGCCACAGCGGAATGAACCGCCAACTTATCCAGCATATGTTTTACGCAGCGGATGCCCTTCCAGCTGCAACCCATTACTGGGAAACATCCATACACACTCATTCACACACATACACTACGGACAATTTAGCCTACCCAATTCACCTATACCGCATGTTTTTGGACTTGTGGGGGAGACCAGAGCACCCGGAGGAAACCCACGCGAACACGGGGAGAACATGCAAACTCCACACAGAAACGCCAACTGACCCAGGCGAGGCTCGAACCAGCAACCTTCTTGCTGTGAGGCGAACGTGCTACCCACTGCGCCACCGTGCAGCCCTTGAATATTATTATTTCATGGTAAAAATCTGGATTTAAATGGAAATAAAAACTATTGGTATACAGTCATGTGAAAAAATTAGGACCCCCTATGAAAGCCTGGGTATTTTGAAAGGTTTTTAAATAAATGTTTATTTAATCTCAATTTTAACAATGCAAAAAAATTAAGTTTTTTTTTTTTTTCTTTCTGTTAAATACTGTAAAGTTGCTTGCTTTAAAGCAGTCTGCTGTATAAAGTGCTGTGTGAATAAACCTGACATGACCTTACTTGACTAGAGCATCAAATTGCAGAGCTCATGTAAACAGCGCTGTTATCAGATACGGCTGTTTTCACACTGCTGTCATTTTAGTTGCATGTTTATTTTGTTACTGAGAAGCACACATTTACATATTCATCTAAACACCACTCTCAGCAGCACGGGTTTATTGGGATGTTTGCTAACATTATACCACTGCTTGTATATCTCCAACTACTTTTTAGCTCTACATGAAGAACAAAAAAAAAACTTGGGAAAAGTTAAAAACCATTTTCAAAGCAGTATTCTCAGCTACTGAGATCTAAACACTAAATCAAACCTGTTGTGGCTTAAGGATTTGGGCCAGAAAACACCCCCCTAAAAAAGGTACAAACTGCAATCCTTAATCTATGAGCTGTCAACATTGTACCCTTGAGCAATACCCCAGGATGCTCCAATGAGAATGCCCATGTAATATGCAGCCCCTTTGGATTAAAACCACTGCTAAATGGCAAAGTAACGAGTACGTTTACATGGACACCAATAATCCAATTTTATTACGATTATGACAATACTTTGATTAAGAGTCTACCATGTAAACAGCGATTTTTGATTAATTTAATCCGATTAAGGTCATAATTGAACTGAACAGAAATTGAATTAAGACGTGGAGTATGCCGATTTTAGTCGCATTATTGAAGTGCAGTACAGACAAGTAAACACCGCAATCAAACTATTACCGTCATGTAGGACTTTTCATCGCGTTTTGTGACAGGATAGTCTATACACACACGGCTGTTTGACACTATTCTCTGCACCTACAGAGTCAGTGAAGGACCACAGACACACACATCGTGAAATGCAGAGTTCTTTTTTCTCCCATTCATTGTGAGGTATAAAATTCCATTAAAACAACACTCTTCCACCAGTCCTTACTTCATACGTGCATCCAATACCTCCGTTTGTCATGGAGGCATGAATGAAATGTTCCTAAAAAAATTACAATTAAATTATTTAAAAAAATTGCAAAATTAAAAAAAAAAGAAATTAAAAATTAAACCCGAAATTACATGAAACTCTGGAGGAAACGTGGATAGTGTGGTGACGTATATCATTGACTACGTTTACATGGACATCGGTTATCGAATTATTTGCCTTAATCTGAATCAGACAATAATACGATTAAGGTGTTTACATGAGTTGCTTTTTGAATGTTCCTTTCATGATCCCGTTTTACATGTTAAAGCACATAATTCGATTAACATCATTGTGTCACCACGCTATCCACATTTCCCCCAGAGTTTCATGTAATTTCTGGTGTTTCATTTTTTTTTTTTCTACTTTAACTGCAGTTCGGCACTTTCACTTTCATTCAGAAACATTTCATGCCTGTCCCCGTGACAAACTGAGATATTGGATGCGTGTATGAAGTAAGGACTCACACTCACACTGAAGAGTTCACACTTAGATATTGCTTGATGCTATTTGCAGGTTTGGCATGCTGTCCCGGAAGAGAACCCTGAGCTCGAATATAACTGAGCCCAGGGCTCCCGCCTGGTCAATTAGCATGTAAGGGTCCGAGATCAGGTAGGTCTCGAGAGCTCTCCCTGGTAAAGGAGGAAAAGGAGAAGATGGGGTGGAAAGCGTGATTCTTCCAAAACGAAAATGGTGGCTCAGTGGTTAGCACTGTCACCTCACAGCAAGAAGATCGCTGGTTCGAGTCCCAGCTGGGTCAGTTGGCATTTCTGTGTGGAGTTTGCATGTTCTCCCCATGTTCGCGTGGGTTTCCTCCGGGTGCTCCGGTTTCCCCCACAGTCCAAAGACATGCGCTATAGGTGGATTGGATTAACTAAATTGGCCGTAGTGTATGAGTGTGTGTGTGAATGCCAGAGAGAATGTATCTGTGTTTTCCAGTACTGGGTTGCAGCTGGAAGGGCATCCGCTGCGTGAAACATATGCCGGAATAGTTGACAGTTCATTCCGCTGTGGCGACCCCTGATAAAAAAGGGAGTAAGTCGAAGGAAAATGAATAAATAAATAAATAGCACTATATGAAGATAAGTGTCCAACAATAAAAATACATTGCACTCATGCTATTTGTATATTATTAAAAGTTGTTGTCAGTTAAATCAGGTCGTGCGACATACATTTTGCCCGTAGCTGTATGAATGTTCAGAAACATTAGGTAAGTGGGTGAGCGCCGCTTTTTGTGTTTTTGTTTATTATATAGGGAGCATATTTAGTGGCGTCGAATACGCCAAAGATTTCGGTTTCTTTTTCACATTTTTATTTTCTTTAGTAAGTTTAGAGGGGATCTTGTGTTCTAGTTTATGTGGCTGTTGGTTTTGTTTAGTTCTTTGCTTTGGCACCATTCTAGTTCCTTTTCCCCCCTGTAACTTTTGGTTTGGTTATACTTCTGTGATTGTTTCTATTTATTTTCAATTGCACTGTATAAAGCTCACATGCCTCTCTTTTGTTGGCTTTATCATATTCCCTTACAGAGGAATAAACGAATTAAACATTAAGATTGTTTGTCCTTGTTTATTTCCATCCATTTTCTTCAGTCATAATATAATTTTCTAAATGTTATGTTTTCTCTCCCTAGACACCTTAAAATGTAACACTATCCATATGAATTTGGTTTTGTTAAAAGTATTCTCAAATAAAACAATGAAAAGAATAATGAAATCCAACTCAAGTGAAGTATGCTAAATTCTGAGGGTGTGTAGATTGCTTTGTTTTTAAATAAATAAAACAATGGCCCATAAATATAATTCATTTATTCAAATTTTTTTCAATTCAAGCTTATTTATACAGCGCTTTTCACAATGATTATCATTCCAACAAAGCTTTACAAAAGGTGCATTTAATTACATTATAATCAGAATCAAAACGTTAAGGTGTTGTGTATAGAGTGGTCAGTACATATACATAGTTAACCTGCAGTATACTATGTAGTTAATGATATCATTTTCAATGTAGTGTATTTGTGTATTGCTTAAGCTTTTGTGTTGTCCTTGAAGTCCTTGATTTAGTGCTTTGACATATAAAAATCCCAGAAAACTAAATCATAAATGAGCGGATTGGTTATTATATACTGCATAATCACACAGCAAGTGGAGGGGTACAATGAAAAAGAAAAGAAAAAAGTCTTCATCTGTGCAGATCTCTATTGTACTAGAGAGGGTGGGTCCAGTGCCCTATATAATGATGTGTTATTAGACTCAATAAAGGCTGCAGACGTTTCATTAGAGAGACCATGTGCTCTATAGTTGCCTGAGGGCTCCTTCATCATACAGACAACAAACATAAACAAGCACACACCTCCTCCATCGGTGTGTAGCAGATAAACAAGCACACATATGCACGCACACACACATATATAAACACAAAGAGACTGAACCCGAGGAAAATACCACTTCCATCAAAGGGTCACAGTGCAAGCGGTGTACTATTCTTGTGTTGTTCAGATCACATGGAGATCCTTCTTGTGTAAGTTTAATGAGTTTGTGTCAAATTTCTAGTCACTGGTGAAAGGTTGAACTTAGGAGGAGTTCTTGAAAATGCCTTTGTTACACAGCTAGCCTTCAGCAATTACTGGCACACGCTGCTTTTGATGCTCTATTAAACTGTTACATCAAAATGTGAAGTAAGCACTTTTATAATAACACCAGTCACTGAATATTGAAATAATTTATATAGGTCTGTTGTCGTAAAAGCATTTTTATTTTTTGAAAGTTATTTTTATAAGCATATGGAAATCTATTTTCACCAAATCAAGAATTTAAAACAGTTATTGTGACAAAACAAGAACTGTGAGTTTAAAAAAATAAAAATAAATAAATGAATAAATAAATAAAGATATTAAATTACATGGCAATGTGACACTGGGAGTCTGGAAGACTTTAAAGGGGACCTATTATGCCCCCTTTTACAAGATGTAAAATAAGTCTCTGATATCCCTAGAGTGTGAAAAATACATCACAAATAATGTTTTATAACTCATTGAAATGCCCCCTTTTAGGCTTTGATCCTAATTGTGCGGTTTTGGTGACTGTTTATTTACATTCAAATGAGATTGTGCTCTTTTCAAAAGAGAGGGGAGCTACAAATGCCTATGTGTCAGCATAGTGGCAGATTCAAAAACAAGACGAATGTCCTATGCTAATGAGGGAGAGATTAGAAAGGGAAAATGTCAATCAAAGTGTTTCTGCAGACTGTTTTTATGAAGTGAGATTATATAAAATAACAATAAGAAATTTGTACCATTAGAAGCTGGTTATATTCACAAACTGTTGCCACACAACAGTGTTTAAACCCCTTATAAATGTGATTTTGGCATAACAGGTAAAAAAAAAAAAAACTTCTCTTTTTTTCTTTTTGAAAAAGAAAATAATTGCATAAAAAATGTTGCAAAATGTGAATTCATTTAATTCTTGAATCAAATGATTTCTTTGAGCAACTCTAAAATGAAATGGTACAGTTGGTAAAGTTAAATGTGTAGCAGATAAACAAGCACACATATGCACATGCACACTCGTTACAGTTGCGAATGTGATGTATTTATTGCTGTTATGAGAAATAAGAGCAACCACAAGTTATAAAGTCTAAACATAAATATCCACAAATATAACTATTTTACATTTTATCAGAAAAGTGTCTAATTAGTATGAATTCAAATGATTTACATGTACATAAACCTTTCAAAAGAGGTGTCCACCCAAACCCCATCCTCAAACCCAACCACCAATGGAGAATGAGCAAATCATTCTAAAATGTATAAATGAGATCATACAAATTAGCAAGAAGGTTGCTGGTTCGAATCAAGTAAGCATTTCTGTATGGAGTTTGCATGTTCTCCCTGTGTTTGTGTGGGTTTCCTCCAAGTGCTCTGGTTTCCCCCACAGTCCAAAGACATGCAGTATAGGTGAATTTGATTAACTAAATTGGCCATAGTGTATGAGTGCGTGTGTGATTGTGAGAGTGTATGGGTGTTTCCAGTATTGGATTGCAGCTGGAAAGGCGACCCCTGATAAATCAGGGACTAAGCCGAAGGAAAATGAATGAATGAATGAACATGAATACATGCAAATGTGGCTGGAAGGGCATCTGTGTGTAAAACATATGCCAGAGTAATTGGTGGTTCATTTCGCAGTGGGGACCCCTGATAAATCAGGGAATAAGCCAGAGAAAAGTAAGTGATTGAATACATGTACAAAAAAAACCCTGTTACCGCACGCATTTGTCCTCTAGTTAGGTTTGGCCTCCTGACACATCTGACGCAATCCCAGCAGCTCCTGCTTTCAGGGTTTTCAGCACATGAGCCACGTCTGCCCTTTATTCTCCCTACAGTCAAGACCCTGTGCTGCTAATTCACTGATCCACAGCGTGACTGCTGCAACCCACACCTGTGGCAGATCTGAGCAATGCACGCCATCACAATACATCCAATACCCATCCTGCACAGCCCGCTGCTCTCCCGCTCCCTTCTAAATCCTCAGACTTAGACCATCGATCATCACATCTCTTTCTGAGGCTTTATGAGGATTCCTCTGAAAGCCACAAAATCAAACAATGCCTTTGCCGGACAAGCGGCCAAATCCTGTGGCCCTTTCTTTGCGGTGCAGAAGAAACAAATAAAAGCACGGTGGAATCAGTGCAGGGCAGAGTTATAGACCCCCTCGCCTGGCTCCAGGTAGCAAACCTGGGTTAACAAATGGAGATTAATGGGGGGCTTTTAATGGATTGGATCGCAGTGCTGAGATGGCACATGCTGGAGGCATCTGGATGGGTTGTGTTGTAGGAGCCGGACGGCATGTTAGAGTGGCAGCGAACAGGTGACAGCTGTGCACAGTGCTCTGGCGCTCTTGTAACGCTGCTAGTTCGATATGAACCATCAAGCATGATGGGTAGCATAGGGTATAGTAATCAATACCAGCGGCCAATGAGGAGCTGCTTTTACAATGATTACACATGGCAGGGACAAAGCAAGGCATTTGTTGAGGACAATTCATGCCTTTTTTCAGCCATCTGTTTTAAATAACTTTTACATTTATTCATTTAGCAGATATTTTAGGCCTGCATAATATATTGTTTCAAAAGATTCTGATGGTATGATAACCTTGGATAAAAATATGACGGTTTGTGATCACTGCTCTAAAATAAGTTCTTTTTAAATGCCTGGGTAAAAAACAACAACTTTTTCCCCCATTGAACACAATATATTTTATTTTAAGAAACATTTCAAATATTTTGGAGCAGTAAACATGTCAGGCTAAATAATTTAAATAAATGATTGACTTCTGCTGTCTTTTTTTTGGATATAAAGTAAGTCACTGCAGTGTTCAGATCTATGTTGGTGTATAAGCGATTTATTTTTCCCATGTTTCCTGAATCGTGGGCTGACCAGTAGCTTTTGATGTGGAGGGTCCTTTCTGCTGGAGATACTGTTGCCTTAAAATACTAAATAAAATAGTCTTAAATTACCTAAATTGCAAAACTGCGATTGCCACATGATAAATGTCGCATTGGTGAATAAAAGTGCATACATTCTGTTTTCTTAATGTTAATAGTTATATGATTGTCTTGCAGCAATTGATGTAAATGCTGAAGATCTGTTTTTAATTTGTTGTTAATTGTGTCTGTACTTGGGCCAGAAACAAAAAGTACAATATAATCGGCGTACAATAAAGAATTTGAATGTTGAATCTGAGGAAGGTCATTGATGTACATCAGGAAAAGTAAAAGTCCCAAAATACTCTGTGGAACCCCCAAAAAACAGTCTAATGCCTATGATGTTGTTGTACCAATTTTAACCACTTGAGATCTGTTGGATAAATATCATACATGTTACATATACCACAGGAACGGTATAACAGATTTTTTTTGCGGTTTTAAAACCTTGACTTTTCCAAACCGTGATAAACCATGCCTACAATGTGCACATGTGCAATAGTCACATCGCAGGATCTGCAATGTCGAATCAGGATTATAGTTGAATAGGAGGTAAAAACACACTTAATTGTGGAGAAATTGCAAGTTTTACCATAAAGTTATCAAAAAATTGCATGTGTTTTAAGGCCTTTGACTGTGTACGCATTTCAAGTTTAAAGCCTTCAGGCACAGGAAATGAACATTTTAATAAGTTCAAGAAAGATTAATGGTATTTATTTATTTATTTGTATGCAATGAAGATTATACAGTGTTATTTATTAATTCATTCATTTATTTTCCTTCGGCTTAGTCCCTTATTTATCAATCTGGGGTCGCCACAGAGGAATGAACCGCCAACTATTCCAGCATATGTTTTATGCAGCGGATGCCCTTCCAGCTGCAACCCAGTACTGGGAAACACCCATACACACTCATACACAACGGCCAATTCACTTATAGTGTATGTCTTTGGACTGCGGGGGAAACCGGAGCACCCGGAGGAAGCCCACACGAACACGGGGAGAACATGCAAACTCCACACAGAAATGCCAGCTGACCCAGCCGGGACTCGAACCAGTGACCTTCTTGCTGTGAGGCGACAGTGCTAACCACTGAGCCACCGTGCCACCCAGTGTTACTTATTGTATATTGAATTATTAAATTTGTGTACCTGAATACTGTTAGACTCCCAGAAAAACTTTAAAGCATTTATTTCCTTTGTAAGTTTGCTTTACTGTATTAATCATCGCTTGTGATTAGGTTTATTACATTTTATGCTCCGCTACAAAATCATCCAAAAATGATATATTTATAAATTGAGCTATTCATTTTATCTGTTAAGATTATACTCAATATCGCAATATGTATCGCAGAAAAAGAAAATATTGCAATGTCAGTTTTTTTTCCAATATCGTGCAGCCCTATGATATTTTAACATTTTAACCAAAAAAAACAACCTACAAATGTGAGCAACTGAAGCAGCTGCTTATATCCAAAGCATCTTGTGGTAAATTTAATTCAAGGTCACAGGTTTGCAGTATGATCTCATTAAAGCGCTAATTCACCCAAAAATGAAAATTCTGTTATTAATTACTCATCCTCATGTCGTTCCAAACCCCCGAGACCTTCGTTCGTCTTCGGAATACAAATGAAGATATTTTAGGTGGAATCTGAGTGCTCTCTCATCCTCCTGAGACAGCAAGGTTCCTGACTCCTTTAAAGTTCAGAAAAATAATAAAAACCTCCTCAAAACAGACCGCATGCCTTTAGTGGTTCAATTGAAATATTATCAAGAATACTTTTGTGCTCACATAAATCAAATATAATGATAATCACTTGGTGGATGCGCCTGTGTTTTGTTTCAAACAGAGGAAGTTTCATGTTGGTATCCAGGCTATACACAAGTATGTGTACCCTATACTGACACTGAGAAGAAGAAACTGTTGAATAAAGTCATTATAAACATCATAAAATCATGGACATCGTCAAAACACTGACTGTTTTTGGAATCTGTTTCTGTTGGAACTACACGAGAGTGAATATGTATTGACAGAATATTTTTTTTAAAAATGGGTGAACTATCCTAATGTTTTTTGAGTGGGAGAGGTGGTTCTAGCACACCTATATTTTCTTGTTTGCTTACTTTAGATGCTTTAGAAAACTACTTTAAGCCTCACAGCATCTTAAACATACATATTTCTCAAGTGAAGAGCTTCACTGATGTACAGATTGACTTTAATGTATTAAATCAATAAGTTTCATTACATATGCATCACTGATCTTAACATTAGCATATGCCACACATTCCTACCTCAACACCAAAATGGCTTTAATTTGTAGTGTAATCGATCCCATTTCTTTAGCCAAGTCTTATAATGAAATTCTATGTAAATGATAGTCAATATGATCATTTTCCACTTCATCATATAGGCATGGAATATATGATATATATGAAAATATAGGCATAAGAACCACATTTCCTACTGAAAAAACATTTATTGGGATAGTCCACGCAAAAATTACAATTTTGTCAATAAATACTTACTCTTGTGTAGTCAAAACAGATTCCAAAAACAGTTCCAACAAAATAACTGACAACTGGAGGAAGCTCTGAACAAAATGAGCACAAGATGATGTATGATCAGTGTTCAGCAGTCACTTAATTAGATAAACCTTGCTGGATACACCAGGTTGCAGGCATAGATTTAACAAGATGCTGTAACCGTTCCTCAGAGATTTTGGTCCATATTGACATGAAAGCATCAGACAGTTGTCAGCTACATACATGATTTAAATCTCCAATTCCAGCACATCCCTGAAGGTGCTCTATTGGATTGAGATCTGGTGACTGTGGAGGTCATATGAATATAATGGCCTCACTGTCATCTTCAAGAAACCAGTTCGAGCTGATTTGTGCGCTTTGTGACAGGGTGTGTTATCCTGTAGGACTTAGCCATCGCAAGATTGGTACACTGTGATCCACTCAAAGCTCAGGTAGGCTTTTAAGCAATGCACAGTCAGTACAAAGTGGACCAAAGTGTCCCAAGAAAATATCCCTGACATCTTTAAATCACCAGCAGCAGCCTGAAACATTCATATAAGGCAGGATGAACTCATGCTTTCATGTTGATTTTGCTAAACCTGACCACCTATCATTCAAATGCTGTAGCCCAAATGCTTTATTTATGTAATGATATTAAAATAAACATGTAAAATATATTTGTCAGATGTAATTAATTCTAATTCAGCCTAAAAAACTGTCAAGGTGCAAACATTTAGTCTTTAAAACACTATGATTCAGTCAAAACCTTAGCAGATATTCTGACTCTGATTGGTACTAAGTTACGAAGTATGCTATCTATCTCAGATGCAGAAAAACTAGTTCATGCTTTCATGACTTCTAGGCTGGATTACTGTAATGCTCTGTTCACTGGTTGCCCAGCATCCTCTATTAATAAACTTCAGCTAGTACAAAATGCAGCTGCCAGAGTTCTTACCAGGTCTAGAAAATATGATCATATCACCCCAATTTTATCTTCCTTACACTGGCTGCCTGTTAAGTTCCGTATTGATTATAAAATATTGCTTCTTACCTATAAAGCTTTAAATAATTTAGCACCTGTTTATCTAACCAACCTTCTGTCTCGCTACAATCCAACCCACTCTTTAAGATCTCAAAACTCAGGGCTGCTGGTAGTACCTAGAATAGCAAAGTCGAGTAAAGGTGGTCGAGCCTTTTCATTTATGGCTCCTAAACTCTGGAATAGCCTTCCTGATAATGTTCGAGGCTCAGACACACTCTCTCTGTTCAAAACTAGATTAAAGACCTATCTTTATAGTAAAGCATACACTCAATGCATTGCATAACGGTATGATGCATGAATGTGCTCCACGCAGGTTTTTGCATCTCGTTTATATACACTATGAACAGCAGCTACGCTAATTATTCTCTTTATTCTCTATTTCCACCTGGGGATACTCATCCCGAGGCCCCCAGAGACTATGCAGTGCCACTAATGCAATCCAAGACCTGTGAAGAGATGACCCCAAGGTTTCCATAATCCCAGACCGGGCCGTATCCTAAGGAGCTGCTGTGGTGGTCATGGAGGAGTGGAGAGCACTGATTCCTGTGAGACCCCAGTAACAGACGAGTCTTCTCTAACGTCCAGCGTTCACCAGCCTCCGGCGCCTAGACTGCAGCTCTGCACAAGACGTTTGGCCATAGGAGAAATGGTCGTGCCCAACTGAGCCTGGTTTCTCTCGAGGTTTTTTTTCCTTCACTTTCGCAAATTGGTGAAGTTCGTTCCTCGCCGCTGTCGCCACTGGCTTGCATGGTTCGGGACCTGTAGAGCTGCGCATCGATGGATTTGCTCTTCAGTGTTTGGACTCTCAGCAGTGAAAATTAAACCACACTGAACTGAACTGAACTTAAACTCTAAAAACTGAACGGACACCATTCCAATTCACTATAATCTTCTATGTGAAGCTGCTTTGACACAATCTACATTGTAAAAGCGCTATAGAAATAAAGATGAATTGAATTGAATTGAATTGTTGTCATTTTCCTCTCGTCTTGAACTCCCACCATTAGTGTTTATTTTCAACTAGGATTCACCTTTGGGCCGCTCCAACCAATAGCAGAACAGCAACTATTTAGGAGGCGGGGATGAAGATAGTAAGGTCCCATCTGATTGGTTGTCTATCTAAATTTGACCAATGTATAAAATAAATGTCATTTATCACATGTCTGCGATACGTATATTGCATTACTATTATCACAATGATAATTTTGCGATGTATTGTGTTTCTGTCTCTGTAGCTCATCTGCTTCAACGTTTGATATGTTGTGCATTCAGAGATGCTCTTCTGGAGATCTCGGTTGCAACAAGAAGTCAGTCATTTAAGTTACTATTGCCTTTCTATCAGCTCTGGCCATTCCCCTCAGGCCCAAACACTGCCTTTTTGCCCACAGAACTGCCTCTGACTAGATATTTTCTCTTTTTTTCATACCATTCTCCGTATACCATATCCCAGTAGATCAGTAGTTTCTGAATTTCTCAGAACAGCCTGTCTGACACCAACAACCATGTTCAAAGTTTCTTAAACTACCTTTATTCCACATACTAATGCTCAGTTTCAACTTTAACAGACTGCCCTGTCCATGTCTACACAAGTGCATTGATACACGGTCATGTGATTACATATTTGTGAGTTTATCATTTCAGAAATATGTCTATGTAATATGATTACATTTCAATTGCTGCCAATAAACACACTTCAAGTACTTAAAGGTATGCCCACACTTTATGAACAAATTAGGTTTCCTCAATATGATCAAAACATACAAATAGGCCCGTCACGATATCTATTTTTTTGTTGTACGATATATTGCACCAAAATATATTGCGATAAACGATATTATTGTCATTTTAAGACCATTTTATGCCACTCATTACATAATGCCAGAATGACAATATAATATCACAATGCAGGTACACTTTTCCAAACATAGTTCACTCTTAAAAATATTTAATTTAATTACAGTCATTTTAACAATTTAATAATTAGGCATTGGAATCAGAATGTGAAAACGCATATCCTAAATAAATAATAATGAATGTTAACAAAAAAGTGCAAGGTAAAAAGTAACAGAGGCTGCGATATCTGCTACCAGATCTATTTTCAGTTGTCAGACACCCACACGAAAATATACTATAGTAATTTATAGTAAATACTATAGTGTTTTTTAACCATACTG
This sequence comes from Danio jaintianensis, assembly GCA_903798115.1. NCBI lineage: Eukaryota > Metazoa > Chordata > Actinopteri > Cypriniformes > Danionidae > Danio > Danio jaintianensis. Next base: position 9,697,289 of record CAIGQV010016735.1, on the reverse strand, counting down.
ACACTGACACCTCCAATAGAGATAGAGATGTTGCACAATCAGCTAAAATGTTGCTAGAATTGGTTTTTATGTATGGCCGATATATATTGCATCAACAAAAATGATTGAGGTCGTGTCAATGTGTTGTGCGATAAGTCGATATATTGATTATTGTGACAGGCCCACATACAAATAAACAAAACATTTATATTAATCAATTTCTTTTCAGTTTCTGGTTGACATATGCTCTGAACAGAATGAGCACAAGTGCACTCCAATGATGCACTGCAGATGATAAACAAGCCATCGAGATGGTCTCATAACAAAGTAGTTTAAGAAGACTGCATATCAATATGTTCATTATTGTGCAGCCCTAATAGAAATACTATATCAAATACTAATGCGATCAGGATGGAGTTTTATTCCCAGGGAACGCTAAAAAAAGAATTTAATTTCACATTACAAGTTACTTTAGATAAACGTAGAAACACTAACCTGTCTCAATTTGGCAGATTAATGCGAAACACAAACAGATAAAACTCAGCTGAAATCTGTCTCTTTGGTCATGCTGTATGATAACCATCAGTCAGGGATCAGCTTCGCGGATCAGCTAATAACTAAATGCTGAAAATAAAAGAGAGGTGCCTGGTGATATCCTTTCTCTTTCATTTGTGTTTGGGTTTCACAAGCGTAGCCTACGGCTCTGTGCGCCATTTTCTTTGAGGCCTGTCCTCTCAACGACACCGGTCTCCAAATGTAACACTGAATGAAAAAGAAAAGTGGGGGATTTGTCTGCGAGCACAGATCCATAGATGCAAAAGAACCCATCGGCTAACAAAAGCGATAGCACCATGGGAGAAATGAGCCTTACAGTTCAGCACTGCCCGTCTCGCCTCTTTCATTACCCTACATTCTGTTTATAAGACACAGTTAAGCAAACACAATGGGTCGCCGCACAGGCACTTACATGAATACAAATACCGCACCTGTATTATCAGCCGGTTCCTTATATGTCATTGTGTATGCATAAACAATCCATTGAAACACACCATCTGAATATATCATATAGGCATTGAGATGCAAAAAGGAATATATTTCCTGCAAGTGAGCTTTAGATATGCATCCCACCTAGACGCTGGTGTATTCATATATTCATTCACATCCAATAAAGCCCAGCTTAAAGCATAAATTATCTGTGAGAGATGTGTACAGAAGATTTAAAGGTGCCATATGGTGTGTTGATTCAATGAGTTAAATTGTTCTCTGATATCTACATAGTAGTTCAAAAAATCCCCAGAAAAGGTTTTATATGCTTATTTATTACCCCACAAAATACCCCTAGAATCAGAAGCTCCATACTGACCCTATTTGGAAGGGTCGTGAATATTAATGAGCTCTTTGTGCTTTGTTCCGATTGACAATCCTACCGCCGCTGTTCAAATCCCGCATCTACCACCTGCGCACATATCAACAGCACAACTGTGTTGTAATGGATGTTGCCAGATTGAGGTCAAAAAAATGTTTCGAGATTTGAATATTTGTCAATAGTGTGAGGTGATACAAGATCTGACAACTTCAACATGGAAAAAATAAATAAATAAATTTGTAACTAGTTTGGGTCATACAAATTGTGTTGGCAGGTATGGAGTAACCCCCTTAGCAATAAAAATAAAATAATTGTTTGAACAAAAACTGTATCCAAAACCATATAAATTCAATGATTACAAGTACAAATGACAAATAATTCAGCCAATTTTCTGTATATTAAAGATTATACTGTATATTAAACATGCCTAGTTCACATATTTTAACAAATGAAGAAAAATTAGAACATGTTTTATAAAAAAGATGGATTTACATGAGAACGAGAAAACAATGGTGTTTGAGGCTCACGGTATGACATTTCCATTAGTGTTGTCACGATACTGGAATTCGATACCAATCAGTATCAATTTTTTAAATGTCCATTTCCCGCTGACATTTGACCACTGTTGAGCTTAAACAGCACTGATTTGCCATTGTGTTCACATGCTCAATATAAATGACTGTGATTGGCCGTGTAGGTCATCAGCTCACCGAACTCACTGCTGTTTACTGAGTGTAACTACAGATACAGGAACACCAGAGAAAAACAGCGGTGTTTAAGAACGTGCTCAACCGCACTTAAATGTTAGCGGGAAATGGACGTTTTTAAAATTTCAGTACCGATTAGTATCAAATTTCAGTATTGTGACAACACTAATTTCCAAGTCTTATTATTCAGCTATGCCTAGGTATATTCAGATTTTCAATTCATGGTACCTTTAAAGGCAGCTCAATGGCTGGGCTCAGGTAGGAATAAGCAGATTTGACATTAAAAAAGGCCACTGTCAGTCAAAGACAGCTAAACTGTTCGAAAACCCAAGACTACTGTATCTTTGGTGGTCTATCCTTAGCCAACTGTACCATTAGCTTCCCCAAAGCCAAACTTGTGCCAACTTAGGGATGATGAGTGCCGCTTAAGTGCCTGGCAGGCTCTCCCAGCAAGAATTCCATTCAGCCTCACTACATTTCTCATTTCTCTAAGGGACAGATATTTTCACACACTGAGCACCCCATGCTGTTGGTTGTTTATGTCAATGCATGATTATTATTTCCTCAAAGAGCTGTCGGCGCAACTGTATCAGCAGTGTATTGTGTCTACCAAGCAAAAGAGAGCAATCCGCTCTGCCCCACACTGATAGATGAGCACGCCGGACAAGCTTTATTTGATTTAATCCCCACAAACACAGCCGGGTAGACTTATACTTAATAATTCATGCACTTCGAAATCCCTTTTGATTCGTTCATTCATTAGGGTGTCTGAATAGTACATTTATTTGCAAGGCCAAGCAAACCTCGAAAACACCACAGCTAGATCTCTCACAAACATTTTCTTTTTTTTTTGTTGCTCTTTATCTCGGGTCCCATGTCATGATGCAACTGATGCGGTTTCCTACAAGCGTATGAGGACTGAACAACTGTCGGGAACAAACACAAATATGTGGATTTCAGCAAAGTTAGAAAAGGTTGTGTTTACACATTTCGAAAGTTCCTCGTAATGAGTAGACTGTCAAAATATGGGCTGAGCTTAAAATAACCCAGCTGAAAAGACCGGTGTGAATTTCTGTGCTGGTCCAGGTTGGTTTTATAAGGGGGGAATTGAATACCAGCTCAATTAAAAAAATACCCAAAAGTGTATTTTTCCAACCATCATGGACAAAACATCCCACTAAAACATTCCGACCATGTTACCTGCAATGATATTAGACACAAAACCACTAGTGAATCTACAGTTCAACTCAGTTCCATTCATCTTTATTTCAATAGCACTTTTACAATGTAGATTGTGTCAAAGCAGCTTAACATAGAAGTTCTAGTAAATTGATACTGTGTCAGTCCATTTCAGTTAATTTCAGTGGGGTTTAATTTTCACTGCTGAAAGTCCAAACACTGAAGAGCAAATCCATCGATGCACAGCTTCACAAGTCCCAAAACCAAGCAAGCCAGTGGCGGTACAGGTAAAACATATAATAGTCAAATTTTTACCAGTTTTTTGTTTTTTTTGGTAAGTGGGTTTGTCAAACCACCTGTAACACATTCTTTCCTCCCTATATACCAGACACTTTCTTATAAACACTCCATGATAACAAAAAAATAATTAAATAAATAAATAATGGGCGTCACGGTGGCGCACTGGATAGCACAATCGCCTCACAGGAAGAAGGTCGCTGGTACGAGCCATGGTTGGGTCAGTGGCATTTCTGTGTGGAGTTTGCATGTTCTCCCCGTGTTCGCGTGGGTTTCCTCCGGGTGCTCCGGTCTCCCCCACAAGCCCAAAGACATGTGGTATAGGTGAATTGGGTAAGCTAAATTGACCATAGTGTATTAAGTGTGTGTGAATGAGTGTGTATAGATGTTTCCCAGTGATGGGTTGCAGCTGGAAGGGCATCCGCTGCGTAAAACATGTGCTGGATAAGTTGGCGGTTCATTCCGCTGTGGCGACCCCAGATTAATAAAGGGACTAAGCCGAAAAGAAAATGAATGAATGAATAAATAAATAATATAGATATCACCTTTTGGGTGGCACTGTGGCTCAGTGGTTAGCACTGTCGCCTCACAGCAAGAAGGTTGCTGGTTCGAGTCCCGGCTGGGTCATTTGGCATTTCTGTGAGGAGTTTGCATGTTCTCCCCGTGTTGCCGTGGGTTTCCTCTGGGTGCTCCGGTTTCCCCCACAGTCCAAAGACAGGCGGTATAGGTCAATTGAATAAACTAAATTGCTCGTAGTGTATGTGTGTGAATGAGTGTGTATGGATGTTTCCCAGTACTGGGTTGCAGCTGGAAGGGCATCCGCTTTGTAAAACACATGTTGGATAAATTGGCGGTTCATTCTGCTGTGGCGACCCCTGATGAATAAAGGGACTGAGCTAAAGGAAAATGAATGAATGAATATCACCTTTTTTGGGAAAATACATAATATTGTATAACTCCAGATTAACTATACCACTCAATTATTTCTGATTATGAATGTAACGTAATTGCATGCACCTTTTGTAAAGCTGCTTTGGAACAATAATTATTCTGAAAAGCACTATACAAATTGAATTGACTTGAATTGTTGAGTTGAGTTGAATTGAATGATCCTATCACAAATTTACAATGCTAAGTACAGGTAAAACAATGTCTGAAACATTTTGAACGCATCCCCTTTCCAACCCTTTTAGAGGTATAGTAGTCAAAAATCCATTCAATCAGATTGCGCAAAGAGTAAATGTTCAAGTGGTCTGATGCAGATTGTGATCATAATGGAATGTGTTGAGAAAAAACACCAAATCAAAGTATTCTACAAAACTGAAGCTGATTTCCACATCATTTTCAATCACTTGCTTTCCCACCTAATCATAAGCCACGTAACACGGGTTGATTCATTCAATAGTTCTCAATCATGCATCGCACTTAGCGCTTCCATAAAATTGATGTAGAGCATGATGAAATAAGTCATCAACAGAATCATAGTAGAAATAATAGAAATGTAACCTATTGAATTACTGAATGAATCAATGAAAGCTACATTTTCTTTTTACTTAGTATTTTATACAATGTGGACCAAACAGATAACTGCATCTATGCCGCCCCAAAAAATCTGCAAAACCACTTTTAGAACAGTTATTTTAAATATAAAATGAATAAAACTTATTTCTAATTTGCTACAGTTTGCTGTGGCAAGTGAATGCAATAAGAACAGTAATTCCTTTTTTCAAAATATATCTTCTTCAAGCCTTTAAGGAAGTAGAATGGGAGAGCATTAAAACAAAACAAAAAATAACTATCTGTATCCCTTCTGGCTGGTGAATCAGCAGGATTATTCTGGTGAAGCTTGCTGACCAGAGAAAATCTTGCTGGTAAACATAGTTAAGAAGTCAGGTCACCTGCAGACCAGCATTAAAACCCAACAGACTCTTGAGGGAAAGCAAAGCAGAAAAAAAAAATCCATCTTCATTCTTTTCCTGGAACAATCTGTAGCAATAATGGTATTTCTAACCTATCTATTAGGAAAAAAGGTCACACTTTATTTTAATGCACAATTTATGCTAATAACAAACCCTTAACTAAGACTTTTAGCACAATAAATTACTAATTAACTGCTTATTAATACACTTTAAGAAATGCTGTGTTATTTAAACCCAAGTCAGGCAAAATATGGACTAACCCAATCATTGGGTTAATTTATTCATTCATTTTCTTTTCAGCTTAGTCCCTTTATTTATCTGGGGTCGCCACAGCGGAATGAACTGCCAACTTATCCAGCATATGTTTAACGCAGCGGATGCCCTTCCAGCTGCAACCCATCACTGGGAAACACCTATACTGCCATTCACACACATACACTACGGCCAATTTAGTTTACCCAATTCACCTGTACTGCATGTCTTTGGACTGTGGGGGAAACCGGAGCACCCGGAGGAAACCCACGCGAACACGGGGAGAACATGCAAACTCCACACAGAAATGTCAACTGACCCAGCCGAAGCTCGAACCAGCGACCTTCTTGCTGTGAGGCGATTGTGCTACCCACTGCGCCACCGTAACGCCCCCTCATTGGGTTAAATTTGGTCCAATTAATTTAATTAAAGAAATTAACCAAGAAGTTAGTCTAATTAGGTTGTAATTATTAAATTACCAGAAGTAGAGAATTGGGTTGAAATAACCCGACATTTTTTAGAGTGTAGTTAATATAGTAGTTAACCCCAAATACTATAAATTCTGAGTGTGCCTCACACAGGTGAGTGGGCTTAACAAACCACCTGTAGAAAACACACTCATTCATCTCACTGACACATTAACCGACACAAACACTGTGCATTTATGAAGTGTGTTTCACAC
>CAIGQV010016735.1:9629666-9690898 GCA_903798115.1 Danio jaintianensis | reverse complement strand
GTGAGTGGGCTTGACAAACCACCCGTAGAAAACACACTCATTCATCTCACTGAGACATTAACCGATACAAGCACTGTGCATTCATGAAGTGAGCCTCACACAGGTGAGTGGGCTTGACAAACCACCTGTAGAATCACTTTTCTCTCTCTCTCTAAAAAAACAAAAACCCTATAAACTCTTAATTTAGCACTAAATTCTCTGCGCACAAACAAGTTACCTTGTATAATTAGCACTTCTTGTGTGTATTGCCTCTTCTTGTTGAATCGCTGAATGCCTCCTCAATTGTAAGTTGCTTTGGACAAAAGCGTCTGCTAAATGACTAAATGTGAAATGTAAATGTAGTTGGGTTTAGGTATTGGGTATAGGATTAGGGATGTAAACAAAGATCATATTTTAAAAATGCTAATAAACAGTTAATATCTTAATAATAGGCAGGTAATAAGCCAGTATAGTAAATGGTGTCAACTGTTACTTAAACTCAAGTGTTACCGAAAAAACAAGTGTCAAAAAATGTGTTCTTAAAAAGAAAATGCAGTGGTCAATGGAACATATCAGTGACAACCACAAATCTTTTAAAATATTTTATTATGTGCTCCACAGTAGAAAAAAAATCAAACAGGCTTAAATAATAGAGTAAATGACTTCAGGATTTTCATTTCTGTGTGAATAGTCACTTTAATGGTCTACAGCTAACAAAAGAATCATGCTGCCAGCCAACACGGTTAACCATCTACCTTTAATAATTTAAAGAACGTTTAAGTACATCTTACTTCCAAAACAAGCCCAGAGCGGTGAGAGAATATTGCATTTCCTTTCTCTTTCTCACTCAGATGCACAAAGCACTTTTTATTACATGTCAAGTCTGACATGACAGTGGACCCATTAGCAAAAGGGTTTTTAACATTCTAATCTCAGAGCCTAAAATTCAGAGAAAGGACTGCAAATAGCATGCTGTTAGGGCTCAATCAAGCCTTTTTCTGCATGCTGCTAAAAAGACGGGACGAGGCTTTGAGGATAGCCGAAAGGTCACCATGCTTTCCCCTGCCGTTTAGTGCCGAATCTGGAATAAAATAGAACTGAACTGCAATGCCCTTCTGTCTATTTCAAGCTCTGCATTTATACTCATGTCAATGTATGGGGAATGATATCACCAGACCAAGGTTATTATAGTTTAGCATTTTGAAATTAGTTTTTGTTTCAATACTATTTTTTAAATGTGTTGTACTTTCACTTTAGTTTTGGTTTGTTTAATTAATGGTTTTGTTAGTTTTATTTGGTGAAAATATTTCTATTCAGTTTTATATATTTAGTTCAGTTTTAGTTATAGCAATTCTAAATTAACAGATGTGGAGAGGTAAGCATGATCGAACACCCAATGAGGGGGGAGAGCATGCTCAGAGCCCGGCGGCTAGTCACCGGGCCAATCAGAAATAATAAATAACACCTGTTTATTTTAGTGATTGGACCGGAGAGACACCCTTCTTAAGGAGAAGAGAGGGAGCAGCCGAGAGAGAGGAGAGAACATAGACACACACACTGCTACACGTGTGGTGGTTATATACCAGCAAAATAAAAATTAATTACTTAACTGTATCGCCGACCCTGTCTTCTTCTTCCCACAACAACGAACTTTACTACAACAGACTTAACAGAACATGCCGTGTTGGTGTGGGTTTCCTGTGGGTGCTCCGGTTTCCCCCACAGTCCAAAGACATGCGCTATAGGTGAACTGAGTAAACTAAACTGGCCATAGTGTATGAGTGTGTATGGGTGTTTCCCAGTACTGGGTTGCGGCTGGAAGAGCATCCGCTGTGTAAAACATATGCTGAATTAGTTGGCATTTCATTCTGCTGTGGCGAGCTCTAAAATAGAGACTAAGCCGAAGGAAAATGAATGAATGAATGAATGAATGGACAATAAATTTAGTCTTCGTTTACCAAATAACCTTGCAGCAGACACCTCTAGTTTACACCTCAAAAATGCGGCACGACACAATCTCGAATTATAATCAAAGCCGTGGCAGTTCACATGTGTTAATTATTTTACAATCTACACAGACAAAGAGATGCTTTGAGCAGATTTAGGGATGTGGGTTTTGAGTCACACTATCAGCGCCCACACACAGAGGTGAGAAACATCCAGGCACGTCTGCAAATCACACATTCCCAGCATGCCTCTGTCCTCCCATAAACCCCCTCGGTCACATAGCCCCCCGGTCACAGCACATTCACTGCCATGTGTGTGCGTTTGTGTGTGTGAGTGGACCCCAATGAAGCCAAACATTCTGATGAGAATGACAAAGATGAGCTCTGTTCTGCCCCGCAAGCAAGTCTGTTTGATTTCTTTCTGTCACACTGCCTGGGAGAGGGAAAACAACAGCTCAAATTTCAAGTCAATTATTCATGATTTGTTGTGCTCTGAAACGCAATCTACAAAGTCAAGCAGTGATTCAGCATTAGGTATCAGATAAATAATACCAGTACTACAAAAACAACAACAGAAATAAAAAAACTAAAACCTTGACCATAATCCATTCATTTATAAATATACACATGTGTTACCCTCTCTGTGCAACCCTGGTTATAGTACATAGACTATAAAAGATATGGACGTAGTACCCGTGACATCACCCATAGGTTTCTGAAGAGCACAAATGAAGCTACAAGTGGGCGTGGCCAATCAGCGCCATTTTGTTCGCGTGTCATCGCTCTAACCGGGGGTAACCAAACAAGGGCAAAGAGGGGGAGTATCAGTGGAGCTACAGATGCCTGCTAGCATTTTGCTTAGACAGGCTTTTCTTTGGGAGAAACGCTTAACACTTCATGACCTGCGACTCGTTTGTGTTCTGACCACTTGTGCTTGGTTGTATACTATATCAGTAAAGTGTTTAGTCTTTTGAAAACACTGCTGTAATACATTGAGCCACTAAGCATTGTTCTTATGACGTTTTTCTACAGGAGGAAAACGCGAATCACTTCCAAATACTTCAAATATAGTCTGTTTTAGTAAATGCAAGGCTATTTATGAAATCCAGGCATAACACTGTATGACAACGTTTCAGATGACTGTTCTAGAGCCTACAGCTACTCAATCTGTCAGATTCTGAAGTGCATTCAAGTTCTAAAGAAAAATATACATGATAAATTATCTTAAGTAAAATAAATACATTTACAGATATGGTATATAAGTACATAAGAATTTCACTGGGAAATGGAGGCCACGTGAATGGTTTGTGAGCACAATTAAGTGCACAGCATGCCATATTATCTGATAATTGTAAGAAATAATTCCAAAAAGCAGTTGACTGTGTAAAGCCACTTAAAACCAAACAAAAACACGATGTATATGCCGAGTTCAATGGCTAATCAGCCGGAATCAGCTGAGGTGAAGTGACAGCGACCAGCGAGACCTAGCTGTCACTCAAGTGGCCACGCCCTTAATTATGCAGACTTAATATAACTGAATATAAACGAAACGGATGAGTTATTAAAAAAATTCACCCCCCTCACAGTTGACATGAAGGGTAATCTTAGCTATATGAACCAAAATCGTTCTTTGTACCAAACACCTTTTTTTCTGCTGTAAAGTTGGCCCTTTTAACATTGGGTCAATAGAAATGTGCTCTATTATGGAGCTAGGACTAGCGGAATTTCGATGAATTGCAGTTTCAGTTACTTCCGTATTAGCTTCACGAGGGACAGCGGGAGGTTGCCGCTTGTTATAGTCGCATCATTTATTTCTGAAAAAAAGAGACAAAAATATGCCATTTCTGTTTATTACAGTAAATTATCAATTAAATATCAACTAGGCATGCTCTGATCAGGATTTTTGCAGCCAATACAGAGTATCAATTCCGATGCTTCAAGCTTTATACAACTTTGCCATCGCATAAAGCACATTTTCTGTCTAAGTATGATACTTAAGTGGAGGTCTCTCCTTACCTAAGAGAATAAATGAAGGATGTCGCATATAATCCCTTAAACATGTCTCTTATAATCGTTTAGTGTGGACACATCCTGGTCAGAAGAGGCTTTACAGAAAATAATAGACAAAACAGATAAAAAAGAATTGGTAAGAAAAATGACTAACAATGCAATTTGGAAACATTGCAAATGATGGAAGAATAATTCAACGTGTCTCAATGAAGAAAAAGTTTGGAGTGCATGTTTGATGCATAAGAAGTTAAAATGCATCTTCCTCTGCTTGCAAACTCGTAAACAAACACTTGCAATCAGTTCATGAGATCGGCCAGATTAGCGAGTACCTATTGACACTGTTGCCAACTATTTTCAATGAAAAGGCGCTAAGCTCTGTTCGAAAAGTCGATAAATGTCGCTAGATTACGCCATACGTCAATTTGCATATTACTGACATCATCGCGCCCAGCAGATTCTGTTTAACAGCCTATGGTTAATAAAGGGGTATTTATATTTGCACTACGCTTTATATATGCATGTCAATTTAATTAAATTTATTGTTGGTTAAATACAGTATATCAGTATAGATGTGTAGTCAATTTGCAGTAATCTCTCATAATAAGCACACATGTTCAGAAACTGTCACTAAAATCTCTGTGATTATGAACAAGAAAAGAATAAACGGTCAAATTAAATTGTTAAATTTGAAAGAAAGGAGAAGCAGAGGTTTGAGTGTACAAGGGAAATACCTCACACTCGTGGTGCTAAATCATTTGCCGTTGGTACGCAGAGGGGTGATCTGCTCTCGGGCTGCAGGTATGAGAGACGGCTGTGTGCGTGTGGTACTGGGCCGCCTGTGAGTGCTCTGAGGCGAGGGAGGGGCCGACGTCATCACCCCGGAGACCGGGGCATCTTATGAAAATACTGGAACGAACGTAGACCCTTTTGCACAATCGCTTTGTGTAAAGTGTGTGAACTTGATTATATTTAATTCTCTTTTCTTTCTTTCTTTTCAGTCATTCATTCAATTTCCTTCAGCTTAGTCTCTATTTCAGAGGTTGCCACAGCGGTTTGAACTGCCAACTATTCCGGCATATGTTTAACGCAGCGGATGCCCTTCCAGCCGCAACCAAGTACTAGGAAACACCCATACACACTCATTCACACACACACATACACTACGGCGAATTTAGTTAATCCAATTCACCTATAGTGCATGAACCCACACGAACACGGGTAGATCATGCAAACTCCACAGAGAAATTCCAAGTGGCCCAGCCGTGACTCAAACCAGCGACCTTCATGCTGTGAGGCGACAGTGCTAACCACTGAGCCACCATGCCGCCCTCTTTATTTCTTTTGTTGAGTTGTAAATACTGTAAATATTGTAATTACTGACTGTGTTGAAGCAATAGGAATTAGGACTCCACACTTTTCTTTCTGTAAATCTTTATTCTTGTTTTTGATAAAGCCAGACAGTTAGTGAAGAATTGTATTTTTATTTCAGACTATTTTATTAGGGTTATTTCAATTTGGGGTTAGTTTGTGGTCATTTTTGTTTATTATTGTTTTATTTCTTTTGTAGGTACACTTCGAGGTAAGGCTGTGTAGATTTTTCCACTTCATCACCGGTTTTCTTAGTTTTAAAGCTCAACATGTGTTAAAATAACCAGCTTATTTAAATTTTATAAAATGGCAAAATAATTAGGTTATTAGACACTGACGCTGTACCTTGATGAATTCCGAGTCGGTCAGGGCAGCATTTATGAAGTGCTAGGAAGTGATAGCGGATTGTTTAACAGCTAAATCTCAGTGGAATTGCCGCAGATTATGACATAAAATGTGCTGTAGCGGATTATTTATTTATCTTTTTTGATAAAAATCTTTTTTGACTTTTTTGCGCTGTCCAATGAACTATCACGCCATAATTATATCTCATAACCTGAAAGAGGTCAGGATTATATATTTAGGTTTTATATATTTACCAAATAATTAATTAACATTCTCTACTGATATTTGATTTATAAATATCAAATAAACTGTTTATTTTAGAAATAAAGCTGATGTTGTGCCACCATCAATAGTTTCATTGTTTTTTTAATGCTTTTTGGACCTTCACATTATAAAAATTAGACGTGTTTAACAAAACTTTAAGAATTTTCCCATAAGTGTGTCAGCTTTATTTTGCTATTTGTCACAGAATTATGGTTCAGATGTGATGCGGTTTTAAATAAAAGCTTGCCGTTACATTGGAATTTCTCAAAAACATTACTTTCCGAGTCTGAAGTGAAGCAAATAATTGCCATGGCCTAACTCAGTCAATATTAAAGAAATCAAGGTTATATTTGCACAGAATACCCTTTACATTGTGTATTTCATGTAAGAAAACAGTGAGTCACTAAATAATGACTTTAGCAGAGATTTCGCAGAATAGGTCACATATTGTCCTCTTGCAGAAAACATCAAAACTCTCCAACTAACCTAGAGTTGTATGTAAACACAATCCAACTAAAATGTCAGCCACTGCATTTTTACAGATGCCAAATATTCAAAATCAGACCATTCGATAGAAGGGACATCTGTCTGTCAAAACACAGCCAGCTGCAAAAGTCAGCCACCGCAACCCTAGTGCAATGTAATCCCACAGGCCCTTTTGTAGAGGCCACTTAGTATTCCATCCATTTCTATTACGTGTGATGCTGTATGGCTGTATTCTTCCTTCTGGGCTGGATGATGTCAGAATACTGACAAGGACCCACCACTGCTGGGATGATATTACTAACCCCGAGCTGCAGGGAAGATGTCTAAACCAATCGCACTCTGTTAAATTTGTGAGTAAAGCTGGGGTCGGGGTTGTAATTATGAGGCTAAGTATGTAAACAAAGGCTCCTTGCATTACAGACATACATACAAATGACATGCAGAACGACCCAAACTCAATCAACGGTTTCATTAGTGCCTCTGAGACTGGGAGAATGTGCAATATGTGCATCGCTAACAGGTGCTGGCGAGAAAAGGTTAATAATCCCCAGAAGACAATGAAGCTAATAGACAGATGAAGAAAAAAAAAATAAAAAAGGAGGTATACCTGATGTTGTGGGATTTGCGTTTGATCTCGTTCCAGCAGAGATTCATTTCGTGTTCAGGGTGTTTGTTCTTCTGCCCCCTGCACTGGGTGGGCAGCTCCTGCCCCTCAGGATCCACCGCCGACTGGCAGGGTACACAGTGGCATCCCGGCCACGAGGGCCGCCCTGCAGCTGCAACACACACACGTTTGAGCATTTAGAGAGCTTTTATAATGACAATTTATTCTACAAATTATTCTAAAATGCAGACCAATTGAAGTTCAACATTTAGATCCTTACCCTTGCATTTCCTTTTATGCCACTTCCTGCCACTTCTCAAACTTTTGAGTCTTGTCTCCCACAAAATGTTATGTGCTCAACATAAATGAGTAAACCCCATTTTGAAAATGAATATTTTGATCTATTTCTTAGTAAATATAGTTCATATATTTTGGTGCATTTGAACAGAACAGATTTATTTATTAAAATAATGTTTTACTCACCAAACATCTTTAGAAATAGAAAGATAATACATTTCAATTCATTCATTCATTCATTTTCCTTCGGCTTAGTCCCTTTATTCATCAGGGGTCGCCACAGCGGAATGAACCTCCAACTTATCCAGCTTATGTTTTACACAGCGGACGCCCTTCCAGCTGCAACCCAGTACTGGGAAACATCCATACACACTCATTCACACACATACACTACGGCCAATTTAGTCTATTCAATTCACCTATAGCACATGTCTTTGGACTGTGAGGGAAACCGGATCACCCAGAGGAAATCCACGCCAACACGGGTAGAACATGCAAACTCCACACAGAAATGCCAAATGACCCAGCCGAGACTCGAACCAGCGACCTTCTTGCTGTGAGGCTAACCATCGTGTCGCTATTTCAATTCATGCAAAATATTTGAAAACAAATTAATTACAAACTACAAAATTTCAACAAAATTGTATACATTTTTTGTTTCTCTTGAATTTTGTTTTTTTTTTAAGTTTTATTTAATATTTTTCCCTAACATATACATTTGGGCTACTAATTCTGGACCGTTATCATAAGTTATTTTGTTAGATTAGCTCCAGATTTGGCTTCAGTACTGCCTAATCTAATGTATATGCACAAATATAATATTGTAAAGCTTCCTTTAGCAAATATAATTGTTTAATGAGAGATTCGTGAGGGGTGTACTCATCCATGCTGAGCACTGTAAGCGCAGCTGTCAACCATGCCATGTTTACAAAGAAAAATAAAGTTGCATTTTGCATTTTGAAACACAAGACACACTGGCGATGCAAAAATGCATTTAGTTTGGATTCTCATATTTCATTCGCTGAGTGGTCTTCCAAGAATTATGATATTTACTTCACCATTAGTACTTCTTCTTTTTATATTTTTTCCACTGTTAGTCATTCCAGTAGGGCTGTCAGTCTGTATTTTTTTAATCTTTACTTGTACACTATTTCTGATGCGCCAGTGGGTGGAAACAAGTCAATGGCATGTTTTTCATCGGGGAGCTAAAATAAATTGAATGTGTATAAAATATAAGTTAATATCAACTGCTTTTTTCATGGAATAGTTGTAGGCGTAATATATCATAGTTACTATGGTGTCAACATTTGAACCAATGACCTTCAATGCTCTTACTTGAACGCTGCTGCTTTTAGAAGTATGTATATCATAAGGAGAGAGATAAAATAACAGCTGTAGGAATGGATACTCATCTTTTTAGTTAAAAGGGGTTTTTTATTATTATGCTGAAACGTGCACGTTACTAAAAATATTGTAATTTTGCTGATGAAGCAGCATTTAGGCATCTGGCAGGTGCTTTAATTCAACGTGACTTAGGGGCCGTTCACATAAAATGGGTCTTTACATCTAAAAACATGAGACTCTGGAATGATTTGTTTTAAAAAGAGCCTCCTCTGCCATGTTGTCATCAAATAAAACAGTTGTCTACTGTAAACAGAAGCTCACAAAGCTTGCCCCGCCTCTGAGTTCTTCTGATTGGTCCACTACTTTTGAATTGACATTAATGAGCAGCGCTGCGTGTAAAAGTATGGTGTATAACTTGATATGGTGTCTTAAGAACATGGTGCTCATGTGCTAGATGCTTAAACGTAAGTATGATGGTCATGCACGTCCATCAAGCATGAGTTTACATAGAAAAAAAAATGGAAAAGTAGCATATTGGAATGGGAAAAAATTTATTCTTTGTAAATGCTCCCTTACAAGCTATTTTTAAAATAAGTTTATCAGTTTTACTAGGAGTCGAACCCAAAACCTTGGCGTTCCCAGTGCCATGCTCTACTCTTTGAGTTACAAGAAGGTATTTATAGGGTATAACCCACTCGAACACGGGGAGAACATGCAAACTCCACACAGATATGCCAACTGGTCCAGCCGGAACTCAAACCAGCGACCACAAATAGAGATATTCAAGCTATCTGGTGAAACTGTATTCATATCACAATATATTTCGCGAAAAAACCAAACATCGCAATGTCAGTTTTTTCCAATACCGTGCAGCCCTACTACAGAATTAAAATAAGAAGGTAGCTAAATAAGTAATTAAATAAATAAATAAGGGCGTCACGGTGGCGCAGTGGGTAGCATGATCGCCTCACAGCAAAAAGGTCGCTGGTTCGAGCCTCGGCTGGGTCAGTTGGCATTTCTGTGTGGAGTTTGCATGTTCTCCTCGTGTTCGCGTGGGTTTTCTCCAGGTGCTCCGGTTACCCCCACAAGTCCAAAGACACGTGGTATAGATGAATTGGGTGAGCTAAATTGACTGTAGTGTATGAGTGTAAACGGATGTTTCCCAGTGATGGGTTGCAGCTGGAAGGGCATCCGCTGCGTAAAACATTTGCTAGATAAGTTGGCGGTTCATTCTGCTGAGGCGACCCCTGATTAATAAAGGGACTAAGCGCCAAAAAGAAAATGAATGAATGAATAAATGAATAAATAAATAAATAAATAAATAAATAAATAAAAAGTGGTTACTCAGAATGCTGTGCAAAAAGAGATTTTTTTATTCATCTGAGATTTTTTCATTCTGGAGTTCCGCATTTATGGCTTTTTGTTTTGTTTCGCATTTATGGCGTTTTGTTTCAAAGTTGCAATTACTTTTTTAATCCCGTAAACGACATGGTCTTCCATGAGGAGCTGTACTGCATGCCTATTGCAATGATCAGCCCGGGACTTTTGCCAAGGTGTTTGCTGAGTGAATGAACTTGGCTTAAAGGGAATTTGTTAGAGGTGACAGTCAATTACAAGGAGAAAAAGGGGTGTGCTTTGCGAAGTGACCGGAGCCACACTTCGACCACACATCTCCAACATACAAATAATTATAATCCAAAAGCAACAATCCTTCAATTAAAGCAACACAGGAACAAACAAATACTGTGTACTGATTCTCGGCTGAACCCTGAGGCACATGATGGATAAATACAATATCAGCAATGCCTGCAGCTCACGTAAGCTCTGTTTCTCTCAGACAGAGCTGGAGTGGCGGTAACACTGCTGTTAGTTAAAGCATGGCTGGAATTCAGCACACGTCCCGAGCAAAGGGACGGAGACACAATCATTCCAGCAAAAGTCTCATGATTAAGGAGCTTTCCTTCAGTCATGAAACCCCTTGTGTCTCGTTCTGTCAGACGCTCTGTGTGCTCCTCTCTTTGCCTTTCATTAGCCACTGAGAGAGATCAGCCAAAGGGAACACTGGGACTTTTTTGAGATTGAGTGAGCTTGCGGGATGGCCAATTTGTATTGGGATGCATAAGGGTTTTTTTATGTATTAATATAAGTCATTACTGAATATACTGTGTGTTTGTAAGCATCATTCATTCATTTTCCTTCAGCGTCGTCCCTTATTTTTCAGGGGTCGCCACAGCGGAATGAACCACCTGTGTTTGTAAGTATATGTTGTAATTTTTTGGGGATATTGCATCCAAAAATAAAACTTCACATGACGTTTAAATCACCCTCAAGTGGTTTCACAGTTTCAGTTTTCTGTTGAACCCAAAATATTTTGAAGAATGTTGGATAGTAGGAAAAAATATATATATTCTTCAAAATATTTTCCAACAGAAGAAAGAAACAGGTTTTTTGGGGGTGAACTATCACTTTAATTGTGTTTGGTAATTTAGAATTTACATTGCCATGATTTAATGCTAATGCCAAAAAATTGCATATAGCTATTGTATATAAATGTATGCTTTCCCAGTGATGGGTTGCAGCTGGAAGGGCATCCGCTGTGTAAAACATATGCTGGATAAGTTGGCGGTTTATTCCGCTGTGGCGACCCCAGATGAATAAAGGAACTAAGCCGAAGGAAAATTAATGAATGAATTATTTAAAAATCGCAAAAATCACATTATTGCCCATTAATAAATTCAAATTTTTTATTAAAACTACCATCAATGTATAGTAGACTGTAAACAAGCTAACGCTAACTAGATAAGTAATATTTTAATCGCTAATATAGCAGATTCATGGAAAATTACATCGGTAATCAACATTTTTGCCGCAACTAATTTATGAATGAGTCTGCGTCAACTACATTAAATACAATCAATTTATTTAAAGTGAATAAAATACCCTACTTACTGGAGTTTAACATTAATTGAGCCGCAGCCACACACCTGACTCGTGTGTCTGTGTGTGTGTAGAGTAGGTGAGATGAACTGGGAGAGCAGGCAATGGGCCAAACCACTGTGAGGAAGGGGAGGGTGAACTCAACTGTTTCTAAATGCAATTTTTGCGGTCGTTTTTTTTTTTGTACTTACACAATTATTTCAGGTATACATACATATATTTTTCACAATAGAGAATGTGATTTATTTATTTATTTTCTTTAATTTGGGGGGCAACCCTCGAATGGGGAGTCACATGTCCCCTCCGTCACCCTCGGGATTTACGCCCGTGAGAATAATATATGAAGGATCATGTGATACTGAGGACTGAAGAAATGACACTGAAAAAAATCTGTATTTCCATCATAGGAATAAGTTAAATTATACATTATTTTTAACATAATTTGTATTTTTTCATTTTTACATAGACTTCTTTCAAAAATGTATACATAACCAATTTCAAATATTGAATGGCAGTATATCAAAAAAAGGTAAACAAAAAATATTGAGCAACTAAATATTAGGTAGGGATTACTTGCAGTATATGCACTCAATGTGAGCTACAACAAGATGACGTAAATTCCCAGTTCAATCCCATCCGTGATTAGCTTCATCATCTCCAGTACTCAAGGCCTCCTCCGAGACTCTTACTAACTGACCGTGACGACATACTGTCACCTAGTCACTGCCGCATAATCTCAAGCGACATCTGTGCAGAAATAAACACATCCGGCTGTCCGGGCCCATGCGGCCATGACACACAGCCAAAACAAACACAACCTGAGATGTGTCTCAATGAGAAATTCTGTATGCTGTGTTCCCCAGAGCAGAAACTGAATTAATGCCTCGGCACGACTCGAACGCGTCCCCTCCTCAGGCTTCCTCTTAATTCACTGTCATTTTTCAGTCTTACTTCAATCTCTCTCTCTCTCTCTCAGTGTGTGTGTTTAATCCACTGTCTGTGTAATTAATTCTGGTTGTTTATGGTTCATCAGATAACTAGATCTTAGTGTCAGATACGTTGAATGGGACATATCATGAAAATATGCTTAAGTGCTATAATCGGGTCACCGGTTCATCCACCAACCTAGAAAATGTGAAAAGGATAACCCAGTAAAGCCGCGGTCACACTGCACTTTTCGCTGTGTTGCAAAATTCAAGCTTGGTGAACTCTGACCTGCGAAATCGCATCATGTGATTGCGTGAGACCAATAAAAGATCAAAACATGACCTCTCTGTACAGAAATTTCAAATATAGAGCAATCGCTCACTTTTTTAATGTCGAATCTTCTTAATCCCGCCCCTTTTTGCAGTGCCGTACAACAGAATTTCTCAAGCTCAAACTCTAGTGTGACCATGGATTAACTTTGTTTTGACAAGACTTTTTCTGTATGTGTAAAAACACACTGGCTTCTTTTTATATATCACTGTCCCTTAAAGGAACACTCCTTTTTTTTGGAAATAGGCTTATTTTACAAGTCCCCTAGAGTTAAATAGTTGAGTTATACTATTTTTGAATCCATTCAGTTGAATTTCGGGTCTGGTGGGAGCACTTTTAGCTTAGCTTAGCTTAGCTTAGCATAAATCATTGAATTGGATTAGACCATTAGCTTCTCACTACAAAAAATTTTATGACCAAGACAAAGACCAATCACTACTCAATGGATAAGACAGATGTTGTCAAGCCTGCTATTAGTGCTAAACAGCACGTATTTGAAAACATATGGAGTCCTTTGGGCTGCACGGTGGCGCAGTGGGTAGCACGATCGCCTCACAGCAAGAAGGTTGCTGGTTTGAGCCTCGGCTGGGTCAGTTGGCGTTTCTGTGTGGAGTTTGCATGTTCTCCCCGTGTTGCCGTGGGTTTGCTCCGGGTGCTCCGGTTTCCCCCACAAATCCAAAGACATGCGCTATAGGTGAATTGGGTAGGCTAAATTGTCCGTAGTGAATGAGTATGTATGGATGTTTCCCAGTGATGGGTTGCAGCTGGAAGGGCATCCGCTGCGTAAAACATATGCTTGATAAGTTGGCGGTTCATTCCGCTGTGGCGACCCCAGATTAATAAAGGGACTAAGCCGAAAAGAAAATGAATGAATGAATGAATGGAGTCCTTTCATCAGTTATATCAAAGATGTTGAATTAACAGAGGAAGAAGTTGATGAATAATTTTTGTGTGGACAATGCAGTTACAGTCTTACAGTTCTGTATTGATACACTCTTCGATATATATATTTGCTGTACATTGTACTCAGTATGATAATAATGATCCGTTTTAAATAGATTACCATTAACAAAAAAAGGAGCAGTTTTATTTTTTGTTTTAGGTTTGGTTGGTTGTTTTTTGTTTTGATTTTAATATATATACACATTTGCTTTTATTTTGTATAATTTGTAAATGCAGCAAGGTTATTGTTGCAAAAAAAATGTATGTCAAGTGCTGTATTTCAATGTGTACAAACTGAAAATTAAAATGTAAAAAAAATTATGGCAAAAGAAATTGATAATTTTGATAATTTTCATATTTTTTCAATGATATTAAGCAGCGCTGTTAGTGACACTGAAAAAAAAATCACTGGATTTACAAACTTTTTTAAGGTAAGTGGTTGTAAGCAATTTATATGGGCTGAATTTAAACAAACAAATTACATTTAGTAATGTTCAACTTAATTTGTTTGTTTAAATTCAGCTTATATAAATTGTTTGCAACTAACAGCAAAGTCCCTTTATTATTACACTGGAATGAGAGTTTAGTTCCTAGACTTTTCATTTTCCGTTGGTCTTAGTAGACAATGTATCTGGTCAAGAGTCAAGCTTTAAATGGGAAAATTATCAAAACTCTTTTTGAGTGAGATGCTAATTTTCTAAACCGAGTCAATAATTTATGCTAAGCTAAGCTAAGCTAAAAGTGCTCCCGCCAGACCCGGAGATTGGTTTAAGGGATTCAAAAATGGTAAAACTCAACTGTTTAACATTATCCTATTTCCAAAAAAGTGAAATGTTCCTTTAATCTGCACGTTTACTCCCATAATGTCACTGCAACAATTCGCCATTTGTTTACTTGCCGTAGCAGCTAGAGGTTTACAATGTCTGTGCCAGAAAAAAAACATTACAAATGATTTGTTGTTGGATGTTGGATGGCTCAGTGGTTAGCACTGTCGCCTCACAGCAAGAAGGTTGCTGGTTCGAGTCCCGGCTGGGTCAGTTGGCATTTTAGATTTATTTCCGGCCTTTTTTTAGGTGGATAGGACAGTATTTCAGACAGGAAGCAAAGTGGGAGAGAGAGAGGGGGTAGGGACAGGAAATGTCCTCAAGCCAGGATTTGAACTCGGGACGCCCTGAAGTGCTACTGCACCATATGTCAGCGCGCTAACCACTAGGCTATTGCACCGACAGTAGGCGTTTCTGTGTGGAGTTTGCATGTTCTCCCTGTGTTGGAGTGGGTTTCCTCCGGGTGCTCCGGTTTCCCCCACAGTCCAAAGGCATGCGCTATAGGTGAATTGAACTAAATTAAACTAAATTGGCCGTAGTGTATGTGTGTGAATGAGAGTGTATGGGTGTTTTCCAGTACTGGGTTGCAGCTGGAAGGGCATCCGCTGTGTAAAACATAAGCTGGATAAGTTGGCGGTTCATTCCGCTGTGGTGACCCCTGATGAATAAAGGGACTAAGCCGAAGGAAAATGATTGAATGAGTGTTGGATGGAGTCGTCACTGACTGAGCCACTGAGGACATTGTGGCTGAATTTCTTTTTTAAAGGAAATGTGTTGAAAAATATCAGTAATCTGTTATATTATATTTGGGCAAAATATACATTACGCCAGACTTATTAACCGGGGAGGGTCATTTCAATGCTGTTTCTAAAGGATGGGTCAATAATACCTGTGAATTCTTGTGTTTTGTGCAAGAAATTTATATCCAGAACAAGTATGTCACTTCATATTTTGAAAATGTTTCTAATTTCCTTTCTAAGAGAGTTCATGAAAATGCTGTATCGCTAATACTGCTAAAGTTACTGTTGTCTCTAACTGTATTCACAGACACCAGAGCTCAGCTCAACTTATCCTGAAAATGCTCACTGTCAACATAATTAATAAACACACATTTATTATGAACTATATAGTTAAGTGACAGACTTTTTTTACATTTTCTGTAAAGATAAGAGAATTGTACTAATAGTGTAATGTTTATTTGCAAAGAGCAGCACATTAAAACAGAGCAGTAACATGCTAGTCTACTTCACTCCACAACTACACAAATTTATCCACTAAACATTCAGAAACGACTTCTGAGATTTGTTGGTTTTGTTGTTTCTGGAGTGTCAGAATATTGTGTAAAGACTCCGCCCTCCTCTGCAAAGCAACAGCTCATTTGCATTTAAAGCGACACACAAAAACGATTTGCTTTTCCTCACACTCAAACTAAGGCTATTACAAATGATCTATTGGTATTCAGAGCTAAAACAGACACAGACACATTACCCGAGATTTATTGCACATAATGATGCATTATTGGTGTAACATGTTTCATTTCAAACTCACAAATGAACTGTGGTGAAACGGTGAAAAGCTGATTCGGTTCAGAATGATCTCCCGTTCAGTCCTTTTGTCCCATTACGAGCTCCAGCTCACGCACTCGCTGCTCAGTGATTTGTGTGTTTGACAGAAATTGTGCTGAATCGGCTCAAAACAAAAACAGTTGCGGAAATGAGCCTCTGGCGAGGACTCACAGAGAGGCTTTTCCTCCAATCAGAGGCAATTGGATGGCGCGTGTTTCACTGTCCACTGCCAGGACCCTGCACCACTTCTTCAGGCCCAGACGGCACAGGGTCTGGCATGCCTACAGAAATCCTACAACCTCCCACGTCAAATATACACACACACGCGGAAACACACACCAGCTCCCTGCAGATACAGTTCTGTGGATTTCAAACGCACAGCAGGAATCTGTATAAGACAGCCTGGGGTGAGTTGTCACACGGGTGAGTTGTCACAATGGTTATATCTCAGTAAGTGTAATGTATTGAGTCAATTATCCAATTATATCAATGTGTGTTTTCTCTAGCTGTGGCTTTTTGTGTTGGTATTGTATTTTTGCTGTTGGGAACAAGTCTAAATAATAAAATTACATACAGTCAGACTACAGTCTACTATACATTGATGGTAGTTTTAATCTAAAATTTGAATTTATTAATGTGCAATAATGTGATTTTTGCGTTTTTTTAATTAATTAATTCATAAATTTTCCTTCGGCTTAGTCCCTTTATTCATCAGGGGTTGCCACAGCGGAATGAACCGCCAACTTATCCAGCATATGTTTTACACAGCAGATGCCCTTCCAGCTGCAACACAGTACGGGGAAACATCCATACACACTCATACACTATGGCCAATTTAGTTCATTCAATTTATTCATATTGCAAACTCCACACAGAAATGCCAACTGACCCAGCCGGGACTTGAACCAGTGACCTTCTTGCTGTGAGGCCTTCTTGCTGTGCTAACCACTGAGCCACTGTGTCGCCTGATTTTAATTAATTGTTGTACTATATTATTCATTCATTCATTTTCTTTTCGGCTTAGTCCCTTTATTAATCTGGGATGAACCGCCAACTTATCCAGCATTTGTTTTACGCAGCGGATGCCCTTCCAGCTGCAACCCATCACTGGGAAACATTCATACACACTCATTCACACACATACACTACGGACAATTTTAGCTTACCCAATTCACCTATACCGCATGTCTTTGGACTTGTGGGGGAAACCGGAGCACCCGGAGGAAACCCACGCGAACACAGGGAGAACATGCAAACTCCACACAGAAATGCCAACTGACCCAGCCGAGGCTCGAACCAGCGACCTTCTTGCTGTGAGGCGAACGTGCTACCCACTGCGCCACCGCGTCGCTGTACTATATTATATAGAATTAAATGAACAATAAAAACGTATATTGCCATAAAAGGTGTGGTCCCTTTTCAAACAGCTTACACAAAATATGAAGTAGTTTACAAGGTTTGCAACATTTATAATAAAAATAGGAAACATTTATTCATCACCAAATAAGCAATGTTTTTTTTGCATCTGTAACGGCTGCAGAAATTTCAGCTTTGCAATCACAGAAATAAGCTCTTGAAAATGCAGAGTAATTAAGTGGAAAATATTTTAAATTGTAATTATACTTTACAACATTACTATTTTTACTACATCATTGATTAAATCAATGGCATAATGTAGAAGTTTAAATTAAAGATAAGTAAATAACATATAGTAGACTTTTTTAAACATAATTACTAATACAAATGGCAAAAACACAAACTCCAACTCACTAAAATATTAATAAAAATATGTAACAATTCTAAATATTAATACAAACTACAATAGTTACAATAGTGATACTAAAATAAAATACTAAAATACAGTTTCAACACTAACCTTATTAGTAGTAAGAAAGATATGTAAATATACATGATTTTAACTAGCTTCCTTTATGATTATCTCACACATCTTTTGATGAAATATATATATATTATTTATGTAATAAATAATATATATATATATATTTATGATGTTTTTAATACTTATATATTAATATATATTTATGATACATTTAAATTTTCACAGTTAACCATTACTTAATTAATTATTGTAAAAATAATAATAATTAAAAAATAAATTTATTTTTAATGTTTCATTGATTGATTCATTCATTCATTCATTTTCCTTCGGCTTAGTCTCTATTTCAGAGGTTGCCACAGCAGAATGAACCGCCAACTATTGCGGCATATGTTTTATACAGCTGCAACCCAGTATTGGGAAACCCCCATACACACTCATATACTACGGCCAATTTAGTTTATCCAATTCACCTATAGCACATGTCTTTGGACTGTGAGGGAAACCGGAGCACACGGAGAAAACTCACACGAACATAGGGAGAACATGCAAACTCCACACAGAAATGCGAACCGGCCCAGCCGGGACTCGAACCAGGGACTTTCTTGCTGTGAGGTGACAGTGCTAACCACTGAGCCACCATGCCGTTTTATTGATTCATATAACTATTATATAATGTAATGTAATAATGACAACATTGTTCAAAATGCTCAAAAAGTTTTACTATATCCTTGTTTGGTTAAGCCTGGTTTATTATCCCATAATTAAGAACTTATTTATGAATGATATGTTATAATGGATGCTGAGAATTCAGCTTTGTCATAACAGAAAAATAGTAATGCAAAAAAACAATATTATAATAGAAAAACATTTTAAAATTGCAACTAGGTAAGAATGAAGCTGTCTCTTCTTTTCTCCAATCTCCACCTTTTTCCGTCCCAATTTGACACCTTCTGCAGAACTGGTTCAAAATTATATACTAACCCTGAATCTAAACTACAAGAATGACCCTTCCCCATACAGCATTTAGAACACAGAAAACCCAGGGTTAAACACAGTCAGAAACACTCTAGATGTGAGCAACATACAGTATTCAAAGGCAAGTCACAGACCACCGCTGCACAGCTCTAACCCAGCGTTTTACCTTCAACCGCATTTCCATGTCACTAAAATAAAACCCATCCCTCCAACTTAGCACTACAAATGCTGGCTCATGAAAGCCTGTAAAGCAGACAGACAGGTCATGTAACATTTAAAAAGCAGACCTGGATAATCTGATTCAGCACACAGTGGAAAACGCCAGCTCTTTGAATCCTAAATCGACAAGTCCATGATACTTCTGCAGACTGAACTTCCTCAGATAATCAGCATGTGCGATGCAAAGGCCTGTCTCTTGTTATATACACATATGGATGCTCTCTTTTGTCGCGCACTGTGGGTGAGCTGATCTGCTGTTTATGGTCAGAAGAAGCCCTGCGATGAAAAGCGCTATTGTCGCTTGCATTCCACATCACACCGACCTGGCCTTGTCCACCCACTATAGGAAAATGCCATGTCCTCACAGTCCAGCAGGCTGCAACTGGCTGCCCGCCTGTCTATGTGACACTCAACACATGGCATCTGGCCACTGTCCACCTCTCCGGCCTGCCCAGAGTCCTGCTGGTGCGCTGGGTTATGCCTACTTCTCCAGCAAACTCAAGTTGACCTCGGCGGATTCATTATTTCCAGAGTCTGGTGGCTGATAAGGGTTTAAGGAGTCTGGATGGACCAAATGCGGGATGTACAGTTGAAGTCAAAATTATGAACCCTCCTGTGAATTTTTGTTTCTTTTTCAAATATTTCCCAAATGATGTTTAACAGAGCAAGGAATTTTTCACAGTATTTCCTATAATTTTTTTTCTTCAGGAGAAAGTCTTATTTGTTTTATTTCGGCTAGAATAAAATCATTTTTTAATAACCATTTTAAGCTCAATATTATTAGCTCCCTTAGCTCCACTTATCTTATCTTATCTTATCTCATCTTATCTTATCGTGTCACAGTGTTCTAAGAACAGTCAGGTACAGTTCCAGTCATACTTCCAAGTAAGTCTGGTATGGTGTAGCACAATTGCGAACTGTTCTCGGCAGAGTTAGACAACCGTGCTGAGCGTGATGTCGCTCTAGCTGTCTATTTATTTTATTTATGTTTGTTATTCAACATCGTACATATCGAAGTCCCCAAAACATAAATTTCTGATCATTGTTCATACTGCTGTTTACATTACACTTGCACTACCAAGACAATGACGCATTCGTATTACATTCCAGAGAGCTCCATTATCAACACCACCATTACAAATGAAACTGTATTCATGCTGAGTGGCCCGGATCGACACGGAATGGAACGGTTAAGCCACAGGTGTCAAACTCCTGGAGGGCCACAGCTCTGCACAGTTTAGCTTTAACCCTAGTTGAACACACGATCAAACTAATTGGGCAGAAACAGGGTAGAAACACTCTTCACTCTTCTCTTTATAAAAAAACACTCCCCCTTACTCTAGCATCTAATTCTCTGAGCACTATCAGTTCCTTTGTATAATTATCAGTTTCTGTGTGTATTGCCTCTTCTTGTTGAATCACTGAATGTCTCCTCAATTGTAAGTCGCTATGGACAAAAGCATCGGCCAAATTCCTAAATGTAAATGTAAATAAACACCTTGGTACGCTTAGGAGATTTATTTAAAAATGTTTTCATTACAAAACAAATTGTACCAACCCCAAACTTTTGATGCCATCCAAAACAAAACACATCAACCAAGTAGCCTAAAATCAGCCAACGCAGGCAGAATCTAAGGTTATGGTGAAACTTTGGTTCCATTTAACAGAGCACAAAACCAGTTTGCCCTCCACAAACGAGCTATTATCCCCTCAATGACAAACAGTAATTTCCGACACAAAAACATGCCACATGCACTCTTATTTATGGAGGCAGTGCCCTTGTTTTCCACCCTGAAGAGCAGCGTTGGAAATTAGACCTCCATTAGCATTACCAGTCATTATGCCTTGCTACGGTTGGCGCAGTGAGATGACAGGCCATTATTTTGGCACTTGCGTTGTGCCACTCTTGTCCCTGTGTATCAGATGAGCTATTGATAAGCAAATGTTTTATTCATAGGTATGTACAAGTAGACTTAAGTGCCGAAGGTCTTGCAGTCGAACCTCAGCAGACTACTTATTCACGACACAAACTGATTGGAACCTGTAGCTGTGATCCACACGAGAAAACATTTGCTGGATTAAAAATATGAACAGCTTCTGGTTGTACTTCACAGCAAACACAATCTTCTGAGTCAGAGGTTTCCAAACTTTTTCATTCCAGGAGCCATGTAGACGGGTATAATATATCTGAAGACCCACCGTAATATATTTAAATTGAAATATGGGGGAAAACGGATCCTGATTTAGTAGAGAGTGGATTTAAATGTTCTTGTGGCATGAATTAAATATATGTCATAACAGCAGAATAATGTTGCATTAAGGTCAATATAACAAGGTGTACCGGTGCCAATAAGAACAGAGGGTGGCACCAGCAATTAATTTGGTGTGCCGCATGTTTAATATTAATGTTATTAGCAGCTTTGTCATTCGTTTTGACAGTAGCTCGAGTTGGGATCCAAATTTATTTTCATTAACAAAAATATATTGTGGCTCTGTACAATACACGGTAACTCAGTGGTTACACTGTCGCCTCACAGCAATAAGGTCACTGGTTTGAGATAATATCTTAATTTATCATGCACTTTTTTGATTAACATTGAAAGACAGCTACATTACAAACTACAAATAAGATATTTTTCAAAAACCCATATGACAAGGTTGCAACACAGGCTCATTGTAAATATGTACCCCCATATACATTTCAGGAGAGCATGTATTATCTAGGCACAGCTACGTATGGCTGCATGTAAGATCTGAAAAATGAGGCGGCCGCGAGGGCTTTTCTTTTTCTGGATTGCTTTTAAAAACACTGTCAGTTGGGTTTAGGGAAGGCGGTGGGCGGGTCAATCAGTGCTTTTGAAAACACTATCGGTTGGGTTTAGGGCAGGGGGTGGATAGGGTGTTCAGTCGGTCAGTCAGTCAGTCAGTCGACAGCAGCCTCTGGTGGATTAACGTGAGAAGAGCAGGCGTGAGAGACATTTGAGATGTGAAAAAGTGTAGACAGCAGCGTCTGGTAGAATGCTGTGATTTACATTTGATTGAAAGCCCATATGACATGGGCTACGTCCGAAATCACATACTTCTATACTATATAGTATGTTAGAAACAGTATGCGAGCCGAGTAGTATGTGCGAATTCATAGTATTGCAAAAATAGTATGCGAGAAGTACCCGGATGACCTACTACTTCCGACGAGATTCTGAAGTGCACATCCGATAGACGCTACGATATCCCATGATGCACCGCAAGAGAATTTGTGAATGGGAATACTTCTCTAACAGTTGTGTAGTAAATTCAAATTCAAATGTAGTACCTACTCGAGTAGTAGGCGAATTCAGACGCAGCACCGCTCCTTAATAATACATGTTGGAGAAAAAGGCAACAAAATTTACCATTGACTTCAAGTCTGGAATCCTGTTATGAGCTGAGTACTGAGTGCTACTAATTCACAGATACAAATTACAAGAACTTTGTGTGATTGTTATCATAATACTGAATTTCGGTACCAATCGAAGTCATGCTTGAAACATAATAACAATGTCTATGTTTTATATTAGGTTGCTACTTTGGTTTTTTGGATTTCCCAAATGATTTCTCCTTCAGGATGGAGAGTCAGATGTATGAGAGGTGCTTTAATGGAAAGTCTGTCCAGCCTGGAGATCTGTAAATCTCAGAACAGGAGTTATTAAACTAGTGTTGTCACGATACTGGAATTTCGGTACTAATCGGTACAGAAATTTTTAAATCGTCCATTTCCCGCTAACATTTAAGCACTGTTGAGCACATTCTTAAACAGAAATGACTATGATTATGATTAATGTCATCAGTTCACCACACTTCACTGCTGTTTACCGAGTGCAAACACAGAGCATTTTAAAGCTGCAAAGATCAGCTGGTCTGTCTATGAGCTGACATACGTTCTTATGAATTGACTGATGAGCTTCACAGCCAATCACAGTCATTTCTATTGAGCATGTGAACACAATGGCAAATCAGCGGTGTTTAAGAACGTGCTCAACAGCCCTTAAATGTTAGTGGGAAATGGACGTTTTAAAAAATGTTGTACCGATGAGTACCGAAATTCCAGTATCGTGACAACACTAATTTAAAAACCCCTGTTCTGAGATTTACAGATCTCCAGGCTGGACAGACTCTCAATTAAAGCACCTCTCATACATCTGACTCTCCATCCTAAAGGAGAAATCATTCGAGAAATCCCCCCCCCCCCAAAAAAAGTAGCTAGCAACCTAATATAAAACATAGACATTGTTATTATGTTTCAAGCATGTCTTCTCCATTTGAGCTCTGCTTCAATGTGATCGAGGCTTGTTTGCCCGTGTGAGAGCATTGAGAATGAATTTGAATACAACTCTATAATGTCAGCGTGCTGTGTAGAGCTCTTGCTGTTTAGTGGCCTGACAAAACACACTTGACAGCAGACAGCCAGTTCTCATCGAGAGGCATTGAAACAATCCAACTTTGCTCTTTGTAATATATCAAAAACAGGAGGGTGAATAACACGAGCAGACATGCGAGATGCACGTTAAAGAAACAACACAGACTGAAGCTAACGTGTTATGAAGGTGTAAAAATATGTGACTGACGGTAATGAAATTGGCACAATCCAGTCAGCGATCACATCATTGAAATTGTATGTGAAATCTGAATCCGAGCGAATAACCATCACGCCAAATGCATTAAAAGGAAGAATAATTGTACAGTTTGATCGAAAAATCTTGTTAATTTGTTTAAGCGTGACGGAGGGTGGAAGGAAAATAAATTGTGTGGGCATGATCAGAGGATGAAGAGATTGGATGGATGGAAAAGTAAAAACACAACAGCTGTTTTGACATCTTTTTATATGTGTCAATATGGAAAACATGAAATTACAGACTATGGAGGCACATCTCTGACAGGAGTACCGACAGAGTCTCGTTTCTATGCTAATACTCTTTGAATGCAGAGAATTTGTGTTTAGAAGACATGATAACATACAGTATACCATTGCAGAGTTTGTGGGGTGCATAAACATTGCAGATGGATTTAATTTATTCAGATATTCATGCATGACAAACTTTTGTTTACTTGACAATAATTCTTCCGTCATTCTGGTTATTGCTGTATCCATTCTATTTCCTCCAAATCTAATAAAATATATACGATTGTGTGTGTGCGTACGTGCGTGCGTGCGTTTGTGCATGTGTGTGTAAATACATATAAAAAAAATGTATCCATTACAAATGCTAATATATACAAATATATGTCACTTATATTCATTCATTCATTCCTTTTCTTTTCGGCTTAGTCCCTTTATTAATCAAATCATTAATTTGCTTTCCCTATTCACCTATAGCGCATGTCTTTGGACTGTGGGGGAAACAGGAGCACCCGGAGGAAACCCATGCGAACACAAGGAGAACATGCAAACTCCACACAGAAATGCCAACTGGCCCAGCGACCTTCTTGTTGTGAGCCGATCGTGCTACCCACTGCGCCACCGTGACGCCAACAAATGTGAACAAAATGTGGCACGAAAAACGCTTGGTCCCACTGGGGCTCGAACCCAGGACCTTCTGTGTGTAAAGCAGACGTGATAACCACTACACTATGAAACCGCTTGTCACTTATTTTTATTATTATTATTATTATTAGTATTATACTATTAACATAATAAAACACACAATAAAAATATAATATATTATTCATATTTAAAACAATAAACTATATACTAATAAAAAATATATATTTAACATTTGTACACATTTGTAATACATTTGTAAGTGTGTCTGTCTTTGAGAGACTATATAGGAACTATATAGGAAGTATCTGTGTATGTGATTTTAGACAATGTATTTATAATTTATGTGCATTTTTTTTGCAGTATTTATGGAATACAAATTAATGAACAATAAATTAATAATTTAGATCAAATTAATAAATTACAATGAAATTATTTTAAATTATTAAAAAACCTCGGAGGTACGTCTGCTTGCAGTTTTTGTTTTCGCAAGTCCGCCAGAGACAGCTGTGTACACTTTTTGATGATCTCAAATTTCTCTTATGCGTGCCGCTTGGACGTCCTCTTCTCGCGTAAATCCACCAGAGGGCGCAATATACACTCCAACCGACCAGCTTCAACTGACCAACTTCGACCGAACCAACCAGCTTTGACCGACCGACCAACTGACCCATATAGCCCCTTCCCTAAACCCAACTGATAGTGTTTTCAAAAGCGATAAAAAAAAATAAGAAAAAAAGCTCTTGCGGCCGTGTGATTTTACCACGTTTTCAAATTTTACCACGTTATTTATTTATTTATTTATTAACATTTTTTTTTTGCTTTTGTTTTTGTTTTACCTGGTTTCTGTAATTGTTCTTTGCCTGATTGAACCCTGTTGTCGCGGTCCACTCTGCTCTGCATCCCAAGTTCATCGGCCTATGCAGTAAGCTACTGGGCAAACTAGTAACACCGGAAAAGCTGCCCACATGGAGGTACATGGTCAGCGGTAGCGTGAAAAAGAACAGAAACTGTCGCCAGTGTCATACCTCCCCGTAGCATTCGTTTCTCACACAAAATGCAGCCAGACGTGTCCCCAGGTACATATTTGCGGTTTTCCAGAAATGTAGACTGGGGTACGTATCCACAATGAACCTGTGTTGAAAACGCGTATGCATGGTTAGCCTATTATGAGGCCCGTTATATCCATATGTACAAGGAAACCGTATGCCTATAAAGTCAAAAATCCTGTCTCACAATGAATTGACATTCACTACCAGTGATGAGTTATTTGACGATGCATCTGCGAACAAAACTGCTCTGAATACAAAAGTCATCAAACTGTCTTCAGATCAGCTCCACGTCTGCCTAATGAAGAGTGTCTGTCTGTCAAGCAGCAGAAAGCGGAGCTCTAGAGGCCTTTAATAAGGTTAAGGAGACATGCAAACACATGTAGGATTCCGCTGCGATTAGTCTGTGCTCTGTAAAACAGATGACAGCAAAAACATCATGCCTCATATCAAAAAAGAACCCGGTCTCTGCTTTGTGTATAACACTGGCTGAGAACAAAACTAACTACCGCAGACAGGGGCAATTAGGGAGAACTCATTTAAGCCTTCAATCAAGTCGGTTCATGTAGTTCTTTGTCCACTCCGGCTGTAAACTGGCATTGGAAAATTGGGAGCGGTTTAGTGAGCGGTAAAGATATTGAGTGCGAGAGGAGGTAAGTGTGATTAATCTGCTGAATTACACATCCACTGTTAAATGCGTTGGCAGATTGGCTCCCCTGCGACCATCTAATGTCTTCTGTCATGTGTGGAAGGAATATGTGAAATGTGGGAGCTAAATTCTGGGAAATAGGATCTCAAAGAAGCAATGTATTATATATATATATATTTACATATACAATCAGTCAGCTGGTGAAAATGTTACCCTCTTCACAGACAGGAGCAGTCTTATGTTATTGCAATTGCACATATTTACTGCCGATTTGGAGCTTGAAGAGAGATGGCTGGTGTCACAGCCGGTTTGATAACAGTGATCGCTGCTGGACGGTTTTAAGTGTAAGAAAGTCCATTAAAAAATATGGCAGACGATGAGAACATCGGCCACTGACATGCCGTTTTTTCATGTTTTCCATTACCGTATACAGTGCCTTTGACTAATACTCGCACGCTTACTGTAAATTTGCATGTAAAGCTGTGAGAAATTTCTTTATTGTTTAACCTTTAGACCTTTTGCTCAAAATGTTAACAAGAAAACTCTCATATGTTCTCACTGAGAACAAACAATAGCAAATCCAGCAGTTTAATCAAACATCTTTGTTATACATGTTACTGTCGCCCCTATGAATTAATTAATTCATTTATTTTCCTTTGGCTTAGTCCCTTTATTCATCAGGGGTCACCACAGCAGAATGAGCCACCAACTTATCCAGCATATGTTTTACACAGCAGATGGCCTTCCGGCTGCAACCCAGTACTGGGAAACAGCCATACACACTCACACACTACAGCCAATTTAGTCTATCCAATTCACCTATAGCGCATGTCTTTGGACTGTGGGGGAATCCGGAGCACCCGGAAGAAACCCACGCCAACACAGGGAGAACATGCAAACTCCACACAGAAACCAGCAACCTTTTTGCTGTGAGGTGACAGTGTTAACCACTGAGCCACCGTGTCACCCCCCACCCCCCCATGAATTCATATAAGCAAAATATTTTTTAAATACATTGCCATAGTTTTATTAGTACACTTGGGTGGGAAAAAAGCTACATTTTTACACATAATTCACTCATTCATTCATTCATTAATTTTCTTTTCAGCTTAGTCCCTTTATTAATCTGGGGTCGCCACAGCGGAATGAACCGCCAACTTATCCAGCACATGTTTTACGCAGCGGATGCCCTTCCAGCCGCAACCCATCACTGGTAAACACCCATACACTCCCATTCACTCACATACACACTACGGACAGTTTAGCTTACCCAATTCACCTATAGCGCATGTCTTTGGACTTGTGGGGGAAACCGGAGCACCCGGAGTAAACCCACGTGAACATAGGGAGAACATACGAACTCCACACAGAAATGCCAACTGACCCAGCCGAGGCTCAAACCAGCGACCTTCTTGCTGTGAGACGACAGCGCTACCCACTGCACCACCGCTCCACCACACATAATTCTATATTCAAAAAACTTTAAGAAAAAAAATTCATTTAGAACTTTGAAACATAAGCTCTGAACTTCATGGCATACTATAAACACAAAAGTTTTTTGTTTTTTTTTTGCTCAGAAGAAAACAGTGAGAATCTGAAAAGTGTGAATTGTGTGATTTAAAGTCAAAATTGTGAGGAAAGGAAAATCTGAATTGTGAGGTAAAAGTTGCTGGTAATATTTTAGTTTTTATTTATTGCAGAGTTGAAACAAGCTTCCACAGGATTCAGACAACATTCTTTTTAAAAGAAACATTTCATAGAGCCCTTTATTGTCAAATTAATTTGAAGGAACATGAAACCGTCCATCCATGACCTCTTGTTTTCAGAGATATAAATTTTAGACGATAAAAAAAAAAAAAAGAAAGAATCGCACAGTGAATTGTGGGTATTCACTAGACATTACGTGAACATCATCAACTGTACACTCGTTATTGTTTCAGACATGACTACAAAAGTGCACTATTTTATATGGATCATTGAAACCCCATGTTAAAACCAGGCGGAAACGACCTTCGAAAAACATTCATTCATTCATTTTCCTTCGGCTTAATCCCTTATTTATCAGTGGTCGCCACTGCAGAATGAACCGCCAACTATTCCGGCACATGTTTTATGTAACGGATGCCCTTCCAGCAGCAACCCAGTACTTGGAAACACCCATACACTCTCGCATTCACACACATTCATACACTACGGCCAATTTTAGATCATCCAATCTACCTAAAGCACGTCTTTGAACTGTGGGGGAAATCGGAGCACCCGGAGGAAACCCACGCCAACACGGGCAGAACATGCAAACTCCACACAGAAATGCCAGCTGACCCAGTCGAACCAGCGACCTTCTTACGGTGAGGCGACAGTGCTAACCACTGAGCCACTGTGCCGCCGATCCTTCATAAAACATTTAAAAGCAAACCAAAATTTGAATCCGACTACGTAACACCATTAAGAGCTTAAATGTGCCACTCCATTTCCATTTTGTTTATTTCACTACAAAACATCACATGAAGTACCACAGATACGCCGTGTGATCTTCTGACAATCATCAAGCGCCAAAGTTACCTTTAAACTCAAAACATGAGAGAGCACTTTTGACTGAGCTCATCTTGTTTCTTAGCGACAACGAAAGCAGCTTCGCACAGATTGTGTTTGTATGAACATCCTCTCATATCAGCCCACGTTTCTCTCTCTCTCTCTCTCTCACTCTCTCTCCTAATTTCATCAAAGCAAATATGGGTCTGCTGTTTAAACCTAATTAACAGAGACTCGTACATGGGCACTAAACACACTTCTCCTCGGCCTCCATGCATGCAAAAATCTGATTAATACAACACTTTGTCGCTATTCTTAAAAGCCGCTGATATGTAAAGCAAAAACCCTTGGTCCATCGTTAATTTGCCATCCTTAATTATGAAAGCAGCCAATCAACACTCTATTGTTGTTGTTGTTTTTTAAGTTTTGACACATCAACAATGTTAAAGTCAATTGTATAGAGTGTGTGTATCATATTTTATCCCCAAGCACTGTTTACTAGGGGTGTGACGAGATGTCTACTCCACGAGACGAGATAAGATACGAGATTGGGTTCACGAGAATGAGACGAGACGAGATTTTTACACTATTTTTAAGAAATCCTCAATTATAAAAAATATATGAATGGAAAACAGTCTTTTATTCAACTGAAAAATTTTTTTTTTTAAATCACAAATCGCAAAACTGTTTAGGTGCTTTTTTTAAAATCAACTTGTAATGAATGTTACTTTACTTCTATTTTAATGAATTATACGCAGTAAAGGACATGCAAACTCTGCTAAATATTTTGCTAATAGCCTATGTGAATGGAAAATAATCTTTTTATATATAATTTTAAATATTTTATATAGAATTAAAATAGATTTTTATTGAACTAGAAAAAAAAATCACAAAATAGAAAAAAACAATTTGGGTGCTTTTAAAAAACATTGTAATGAATGTTTTTTTTTTTTTTTCTATTTAAATGAATTCTATGTGTAAAGGACATGCAAACACTGCTAAATATTTAGCTATAAACTCTACTGACTGCCTTCTCCCCTGTACAATTTCACATGAGAAATCAATCTTCTTTCCACACACTGAACCTAAAAAATATATATGTCATTTTTAGGTATTTAATTTTTTTTTTTATAAATCAGTTTCACTTTCATTTAGCAAGATTTCATTTATGCCCCCATGACTCACTCTGAGCTACTGGATGCGATCATGCGAATATGAAGTAAGGACTGATAGAAGAGAGTTGTTTTAATGGAGTTTGATACCGCACGCGAATGGAAAAAAAAATAAAAATCAGCTTTTCCCGGACAGCATAAACATGCGTTCAGTGATGAGGATGTGACGATGAGTCTCCAGGAGATCATTCAGTGAGTGTGTGGGTTTGTTTGCGCGCTTAGAGATCTGTGTGTCTGTGGTGCTTTACTGACTTGCTAGGTGTGTATGTCCTGTCGCAAAATGCGGCTAAAAGTCCTTTAAGGTGTTAATAGTTTGACTACATCGTTTACATATCTGCACTTCAATAATGCAACTAAAATAGAAATACTCCACGTCTTAATTCCATTTGTGTTTACGACGATTATGACTTTCATCATATCTGAAGTGCTATTCCATTGCATGGATACAAACCATAATGTGTGAGGCTGCAGTTGTAGCCTATGTTGGAAGCGACACTCGCTGAACTCCGGTGAAAAAAACGGTTACGTCACACCCGCCCCTCCCAACCGAGTGAAAAGCGCAACTCAGAGGCCAGCCTGGGTTGCCAGGTGTGTGCAAAGCACTTGATTTGCAGATCAAATCCAATCCTGCCTCCAATCTTCAATGCTAATTTTACCCTCACGCTCCATCATAACATCACAACTCACAAGACAACTTTTAATCTCGCGAGATCTCGTCATACGAGATCTTGTCACACCCCTACTGTTTACCAATTACAAACTGTGTTTTGTACACAGTGGGGGAAATAAGCAACGAACACGTCACCATTTTTCTCAGAAAACATATTTCTAAAGGTGCTGTTCACTTGAAACTTTCACTGGATGTTGGCAACAACCAAAAAAATCCATATATGCAAAGAAAACTTAACTAATTAGTTTACAAATGAAGTTATGTGTAATAAAGTCAAATGACACAGGGAATAAGTATGGAACACATAAAGAAAGGGAGGTGTAGAAAGGCAGTGAAAGCCCAGACAGCAGCTGAAATCTCTCAGTAGTTCTTCAGCAACCCTCTGCCCTTCGTCATTGTAAATTAATATTCACTGCTTCAGTCCAACATCTACATTACCAGGATGATGAAGACGAAACCAGGGTGGACATTTCAGCAAGACAATCCTCCAAAACACAGCCAAGGAAAATCTCAAATGCTTTCAGAGAAAGAAAATCAAGCTGTAGAATGGTTGATTTGAATTTTAAGTGACAGTCACAAAAATGGCACAACTTGGCACAATTTTGCGCTGAAACTTCACATACACACTCTAGGGACCACAGAGACTCATTTTACATCTTGAAAAAAGGGGCATTAAACTAAATTGGCTGTAGTGTATGTGTGTGAATGAGTGTGTATGGATGTTTCCCAGTACTGGGTTGCAGCTGGAAGGGTATCCGCTGTGTAAAACATATGCTGGATAAGTTGCCGGTTCATTCCGCTGTGGTGACCCCTAATGAATAAAGGGACTAAGCCGAAGGAAAATGAATGAAAATGAATGACAAATGGGCGTAGTTATAGGTCTGCTTTAAAGTCTTTAACATTTAACATTTGCTGTATTTCTCAACCTGTTTTCTGTCATCCTGCTGACCCAGTGAGCATTTGTTGATCAATGGTTATGTAATTTTGGGTCTATTTTTCCATATCAAAATATACAGCATATTTCAGTTCTAATCCTCCATAAGGCAATACACTACAGGCAAAAATAAATGCTTTTTCCTGCACTTGTCAGATTTGAGATTTTGGGCTTTTCATAAGCTGTTTTTCCAGTCCAGTGGAAAGAAAAGATCCAAAATACACTTTTAAGTGATTCTTTTATAGTGCTTTTCAAATTGTGTCTGTAGATTTCAGTTACAATTCACATTTTACAGGCCATTATTTCTCCTGCACTGAACCATAAATCTCCACTTCAACAGCACTTACATAGACCAAACATTATGTTTTATTGAGATCTATATTCTGGAGGTTTTTACAGAGGGATATGTTTATGCATGACTAGCCTGATAATAAACAACATTTTATTCTACCAAAAATTGTGAAAAAATCTATTTTGTATCTGACTGTTATAAAAAGGGAGTTGCCTCTGTAAACCCTATGACTCTAATCTGAAAATGAAGCAAGAATAAAGCAAAAAATGAAGCAAGAATTTAACAAGACTTCCCACAAAGCATTTTTGTGTTTAACAGACATCTAATGGATGTTTAAACACAGATGGCTTGGCTAAAACAAGACTAAATTTAGCTGTTGGTGAAAATGTAACAGATATCTAAGAATAATCCAAAACTAGACTAGTCATCAAAAAAATACACAGATTAGACAGACTTTACATATGTAGTCATTCAAATCTGTGTATTTAATGAATAATCCAGTTTTGGGCTGTTAGACGTCTATTAGATTTTTATTGACAGGCCAAATTTAGCCTTGTTTTAGCAAAGTCATCTATGTTTAGACATCTACACTACCTGACAAAAGTCTTGTCGTTGATCCCAGTTGTAAGAGCAACAAATAAACTTGACTTCTAGTTGATCATTTGGAAAAGTGGCAGAAGATCCTAGAATAGAATAGAAGACCTATTGGAACCCTCATGGACCCAAGATTCTCACAGAAATCAGTCAAGTTTGGTGAAGGAAAAATCATGGTTTGGGGTTACATTCAGTATGTGGGCGTGCGAGAGATCTGCAGAGTGGAAGGCAACATCAACAGCGTGAGGTATCAAGACATTTGTGCTGCCCATTACATTACAAACCACAGGAGAGGGCAAATTCTTCAGCAGGATAGCGCTCCTTCTCATACTTCAGCCTCCACATCAAAGTTCCGGAAAGCAAGGTTCTCCAGGATTGGCCAGCCCAGTCACCAGACATGAACATTATTGAGCATGTCTGGGGTAAGATGAAGAAGGAGGTATTGAAGATGAATCCAAAGAATCTTGATGAACTCTGGGAGTCCTGCAAGAACGCTTTCTTTGCCATTCCAGATGACTTTATTAATAAGTTATTTGAGTCATTGCAGAGATGTATGGATGCAGTCCTCCAAGCTCATGGGAGTCATACACAATATTAATTCTTTTTCCACTGCACCATGACTTTATATTCTATACTGTACATTATTTCTGTTTAGTGACAAGACTTTTGTCTAAGCAAAGTCAGACCTTACTGTCCTAATTAAATAATTAAAAATCAAAGCATGATCATATTTTATTTTGGTAAAATAAGCCTATAGAGGCCTTTGCCTTTCATATAAGCCACTTCTGATGCCAAAGGATCAACTAGAATCAAAGGATCAACTTATTATTTTCTGTTCCTAAAACTTGTATAGGCGTCAAGACTTTTGTCAGTATTGTATTAGACATCTATTAGACTTACAATGTTCACATCTTGGAGCTAAAATGTATGCAAATTAGTGCAGATTTATTTCAATAATGCCTTTTTTAATATTTAAATAATATTTTAGAAAACTTACATAAAAATACATATAAAAATACATAAAAGTTGTTGACATTCATAATTGAATCAATCAACAAAAACTATGGTGATAATTAATATTTCTTTTTTGTAAAAACCCTATTCACCTGCAGTGTCTTGCCTTAAGAAATTTATAAAATATATTATAATAAATATGCACACACAGATAGAGATTGTTGATAGATATACGTTCACAAACACGGACGTCCGCTCACCTAAACGCACACGCACACACACACACACACACACACACACACACACACACACACACACACGTCAAAGTCACGACTGCCACTGCGAATAATGGGCAGAGCTGAAGCAGATCGTCTCATTTGAAATCTGGGAATCTCATTAAAAGTGAGAGGAAAGTCTTCTGACAGCTTTCTGGTTGACATCTCACCCTCTCCTGCTCGTCCACGTGGGCCTTCCTGTCATCTGTGTCACTTCCTGTTTGCACAATGACTCACAGAGACTCTACGAGACGCGAGTCAGCTTGACAGCTTGTTGTTAAATAAAAAGCCGGCCATAAATTATTAAATCCTACATATTTTTTAGTATAGTCCACCTGCCCAATCTGCACCAGTAATGGGGGTTCTAGCTAAACTCAAATGCTTCCTAAATTATTTTAACTCAGCTGGAGCAGGAAGAGGAAAATCAATGGTGATCAGATATGTCGAGATTCATTTGTGAACGCAGACGCCAGCTCATGTTCACAGTCCTCGCAGATTACAATGAATCAAATGAAGGGCTTTCAGATGGACAACACAAATATGTCATGGAGATCGATAAAATTCATCATGTGTCTTTGTTTAACGTTGATATTGTCACATGAGGCGGTTTTCTAATGAGTCCCAGGTCCTCCCAGTGTTATTTTAGTATAATTAAAAATACTATTTATTTTATTTATCCATTTTCATTTTAACATTAAAGTTAGAGGAACTTTGTTGTGCAATTTTTTTAAAAATATGTCTATATATATTTTTCTTCATTTTCAGCTTTAGTTACTTTAGTCAAATGGCCCATTTCCACTGAGTGGTACAGTGCGGTATGGTACGGGTCAGTACGGGTCACCTTTATCAGGTTTGTGTCTCTCCACTGCCAAAGGGTACCAATGATACCCTTTTGGTGGGTGTGGTGTACGACAATGTTGCTGTCGACGTCATTCTCACTCGAGGAAATGTCAAAGTAAAGCTGTACGGGTCGTTCACATATCATATCACATATCACAAAACAGATGCTTTATACACATAAATACTTGGTATAAATGTTCATTACTAACCTTTCTATGAACATGATTTGATTATAACTGCAGATCAAAGATAGTTCAAAATAACCTACTGTAACGTCTGCAATTACAGTATATAAAATAAATAAATGCAACATATATGAACACATACAGACCCTTACAGTCTCCGATATGTTACCAATTACAGAAAAACTACAAACAACGTACATTCAGTCCTTATTTGGGTTCAAAAACAACACGCAACATATAGCCCACAGTCAGGCCAAACCTCTCATCTGTATCTTTAATCTTCACCAGCACATGTAACCTCTTGTTAGAAAGTAATTCCATCATTCCGAGTTCATAACAGTCCTAAAGGTGATGATAATAGTTAAACATGGCAGTTTGTTTATGTTTTTAGGTTGCTGAAAGAATCATTTGCTCCTTTGTTTTTTTCCGGCTTCTCCTTTGTTTTTCCTGCGTTTCACTCTCGCGGTTGTCCGCTTCTGAAAGGATCGGATGTCAGAAGCACTTCAATAATCACATGCACGTTATAATCATGAGCTCAAGAAGTTTGTTATTTCAAATATAGACACGCAGCGAGAGCACGCGAGCTCTGTGGAGAAAGTGAAACCGCTCGCGCTTTAGACGGCCTCGTAAGCAACAATACGGCGAATTCAGCTCTTCTTCTTGGTTTTGTGGCTGTTCATCAAGACGACGACTAGGTTTGTTTGAGCTCGGCTCAACCATGGCTCGTTATTATATGTATATATTATTACGGTGTAATGTCTCGGCTGTATATTTAAAAATGTCACTTCCTTTGTTTTCATTCTCCTAGCTTGTGCACGCGCTAGTGACCTTTGTCTGTAAACCAATAGCGTTCAGCTGCGCGTCTAGCTCCGCCTTTTAGTACCCTTTTGTTGTGCTAGGTACCCTTAGGAAAGGGTACCCAAAAATGTGGTACAGTATGGTTCACGTTTTGGTATCTTTTGACAGTGGAAACGGCCATAAAAGCGTACCGAACCGTACCGCACTGTACCACTCAGTGGAAACAGGCCAAAAGACTATTGACCTTATTCTTCACTTATTGGCTTCCAGTCTCATTCACTTCCACTGATTTTTAGACGTTAAAAATGATGTTTCATGTTGAAAACTGATGTTTTCTTATTTTATTATTCACATTTTTATGTATAGTCATGCATAATTGTTTTTAAATCTCAAAAACGAGCGCACTTTATTGAACAATAAGGTCAATTGAATCTACAAGACATGTCACTCGTATAGTTTTGAATGGGGAAAAGTGTAATGGTCAATATGGTGGATGAAGCCCCGCCTTCTAGTACAGGAGCCAACCATCGATTGCTAAAGACTGACGATTCTCCGGGGGAGGGGCTCGGACCAGACCGTTTCTGCATTTGTTATGAACATCAACAAACGCACTGGTATCTCAGCGAATACTTGTTTCACAGACATGAGAACATATATCCACATAAAGCTTGAAATCTCTTCTTTTAAACTAAACAACTGCAATTGAAAATAAATGTCATTTGTTTTTGTCATTTGTATGAAACAAATATTTTATTACATGGCTGTCTGAAATACTCGATTCTGATTGGTCAGTCGCGACATTTAAATGTATGTTATTCTTAGTTAACAACCTCTAAATAACGCAGACTCCTCTGGGAACTTCGAATCACCTTGACCATCAGTGGATACATTCAAATTCATGCACTTACATCCACATTTGTTTGTATCTGCTTGTCTGTCACGCTGCAGTTTTTGACTGTTATTGACTGTTTGGTGCCGTCTTGTGAATAAATAATGCACAACTAATTAGTGCAATGTTATACTCCATCAGCTGTATTCGTTTCTGTCAGCTTTGCATTTAATTAAAGAATTAATAAACTATTACGACTCAGAACAATGTTTTATGTCAAGAAGGTTGTTTTTGCAGAATAAAGCCCTTCCAAAATCCACAATCACTGTCTGACTGCTCTTCTGGAGTATTGCATATCGTTCCATGATTCGTCAAGCCCCTGGTTTTGATATATGACCATTACACAACTGCTAGACAGCAAAAATGAATGCCAGCAGAATATGTGCATGCCCAGTGAGTGTGAATGTATCATGTGTTTTAGTCAGTATAGTGTGGATGGAGATAATTTTTCTGAAACGCAGCAACAATTCCTGTCTGACCGAAGAGCATTTTCAATCAAAACAGCATTCAAATTGAAATCACACTAGTGTAAGTGTAGCTTTAGGTTACATTAGTACATGAATGCAACTATATGAAAATGAGAACGTTTTCTCGTGCAACTAGCTGAAATAAAGAAAAAATTAAGTTGCATATACAAATACTTTTTTTATTTTGTTTATAGTTATCTTCGTTCCACAATTCAAACTAAATGGAAACGGTCGTTTTTTTTCCTCTGATCAACTAGCAGAAATATATCAAATATTTTTCATTATATTTTATTTTATTTCATTTAATGTTTACTCATTTCTTATAACATTTTAAAATATGTCTAAATACACCATATTAGCCTTTTAAAATTATACCTAATAAGGTGCATTTGAGTTATTTTGGTTTTAGTTAT
The DNA here is from genome assembly GCA_903798115.1 of Danio jaintianensis. NCBI lineage: Eukaryota > Metazoa > Chordata > Actinopteri > Cypriniformes > Danionidae > Danio > Danio jaintianensis. The sequence continues at coordinate 9,653,465 of CAIGQV010016735.1, read as the reverse complement.
TTTAATGGATTAAGTTACTAAACAAAAGTAAAAAAATGTTACTCAGGCAGCTAACCGAAATCAATTAATTTAATTCATAACATTTTAATTATAATTTTATTTCACTTAATTTATTACTATCACTATTATTATTTTTTTTTTAATCCAAGTACCAACATTTTTATTGTTTCATATTTAGTTGTCTATAATAACCCTGCTTCCTTGTTCCTCATTTGCAAGCGCAGCCAAATCAACCCAAAATCAGATTAACATATTTACATAAATCTAAGACAAACAAAGCAGCAGGCAGAACACTCTCTCTCTCTGTGTGTGTGTGTGTGTGTGTGTGTGTGTGTGTGTGTGTGTGCGTGTGTGCGTGTGTGTGTAATTAAGAAGAAGCCACAGAGACACAGCAGCATCTTTCTCACCTGTCATGAAAGCATTAGAAAGTGCCAATCAGTCCAGCCACACGGCATGAAAAAACCAGAGCCGAGGCCTAGCATGGACTCAATGGGGGGTTGATGTTTCATTTCCAGTCTCCAAACTGAACAATCACTTAACAGCGGCCGGATCAGGCCCTCAGCCTCATTTTGCTTAAGAGGGCAGCGAATAAAGCAGGTCTGCAGCCGTATTATTTCTGAGCCGTAATTGTTCTGAGCCAAGAACACGACGCAGCCGCACAGCAGGAGGTCTGGTTTCTCTGTCAGCTCACAAAATACAACTCATTTCTGAATTATTGCCTGCTATTCAACGTCAGAACAGAGGCAAAATAAAACACGAAGAAGTAAATTCTGAACGTGTGCGTATGTTTTGTAAAAAACGTCACTTTAGAAGCAAAGTCTGTGTAATTAAGATAGCACTAATGAGCCTGGGGTTTTTGTTTTTTGAGAAAATGTAAAAATGTTTTCTTCACTTTTTTAAATGAGCTATGAATTTTGGGATGAAACAATTCGCTTCTGGAGGTCAAAAGAAGCCAGCTTTAAACTGGTAATGTTTCAGCCTTTTAAATGTGTTTGTGTGTGTACCTATAAAGGTCTGTTAACATTTCTTCCAAATTTCTTTTTTTTTTTTTTAAGAAAATGAAAATTGGTTTGGGGCAGCATGGTGGCTCAGTGGTTAGCACTGTCACCTCACAGCAAGAAGGTCGCTGGTTCGAGTCCAGGGCTGGATCAGTTGGCGTTTCTGTGTGGAGTTTGCATGTTCTCCCCGTGTTGGCGTGGGTTTCCTCCAGGTGCTCCGGTTTCCCCCACAGTCCAAAGACAAGTGGTATAGGTGAATTGGGTAAACAAAATTGGCCATTGTGTATGAGTGTATGTGTGAATGTGAGAGTGTATGGGTGTTTCACAGTACTGGGTTGCGGCTGGAAGTGCATCCGCTGCGTAAAACATATGCCGAAATAGCTGGCGGTTCATTCCACTGTGGCGACCCCTGATAAATAAGGGACTAAGCCAAAGGAAAATTAATGAATGAATGAAAATTGGTTTAAATAACACGTTTCAATTTGTTATGATTGAAAGTATTAATTTATTAACTTATTAAGTATTAATTAATTCTGAAGTTAAACCATCAGTATTGTGTCTAAGAATGAATATAAACAGCATGGGACCTTTTTATTTTATGCAAAAAATGCTCTAAATCAATCTGTACCGAGCCGCACAAGAAATCATTCATTATTTCCGTCTTATTTATTATCTGAGTCTGAACAACCTTTTATTTTGAAAAAAAAATCTTTTATTTTGAAAAATGACCGCATTCTCTCGCTTACATCTCGGTCACTTGAGCGCCCAAATTTAACCCACAAGCAGCAAAAATGAGTAAGTCTTTGGAAAGTTTCCTTGTGAAGGGGAAAAGGCCCATTGAAGGACCCACAAACTGCCAAAGAATAGATCCGCAATCCATTTGTCAACAAAGCAGGTGAATCCACCATGTCTGTGCAAGAAGATCAATTGCTGGAGATCGCAAATGACGGCGGCCTTTTAGGGGCCGTTCGCATATCGCATGTTTTCTAGAGTTCATGCAGGTTCTACTTATCTAAAGACTAATTATGTCAGACAAACACAGAACACCCAAACACTGCAGTGCTTTGTAATTTTCTCCAAAAATAAAACTTCAGAGTTACAGAAATGTTTTGTCAGCTTGTCATACTCTGAGAAAATGGTTGATGGGCGCCCAGCAACCTAAGAACCCATCCCCTGTCCCCAGTAAAATTGTCAAGCGTTGACCGGTCCGCGGTGACAAAAAAGTTGGGGACCACTGCTCTAAATGACCATTTTGTTATTTTAAACTTGGAAGAAATATCATTAGTAGTTCAGAAAATAAAATTAAAACATCACAGACTGATAAGCTAAAAAGTGCAATTTACAATTTCTAATTGTGGGCGATTTTTGCCCCCTAAAAAAATTTATTGTTTCCATAAAACAAAACCTTTCTGCAACTAAACACATTCAGTTTTGAAATGCTTTTTGAAAGAATCTCTTATGTTCAACAAGACTGGACGTATTTAATAAGCAATACTGTGAAACATTGTTACAATTTTAAAATATGTCCTATTTTAATATATTATAGAATTAATTTATTCATTTTAGAATTAACTAATTTATTCTTATTTCTTATTCTAATTTCCAACTTTCATGACCTTTCAGAAACCATTTTATCATTGTTTTATTATCAATATTCTTCAATGTATTATGTGGAAACTATGATACATGTTTTAGTGTGAGGATTCTTTGCACAGAGCGTTCTGAAGTACAGCATTTATCTAAAATTGACATCTTCTGTAACAATTTAAAAGTCTTTTCTGTCACTTTTGCACAGGAGGAGGTCTGGCTCGGATTGCAAATGAACCAGGGTTATTATAGACAACTAAAACTGAACCCATAAAAAAAAATCATGTTACTTGGAATATAATAAAAAAATAATAAAATAAATTGAGTGAAATAAAAGCAAGTCATTTCTGTCACTTTTGCACAGGAGGGGGTCTGGTCTCCGGCTGCTCTAAATGTACAACTTATTTTTTTCAAAGCAAGAACAGAAGGAAAATAAAACATGAAGAAGTAAATGCTGCAGCACATGTAAAAATGCATTTTTAAAAGTCACTTTTGCTTGATTAAATGCATTCTCTCTTTGCAAATGCTTTAATTCACAGTTTGCAAAACCAGCCGTTCTGCCGTTAGCATAACTGTTAGCATAAAGCTATGCAGGGCAGATGCGTGTGCGTCACGTAATGATTGACAGGAGCCCTGAACCAGTGACAGTGCACAAAGAGCAATAAACCAACAACGTCTCCAATAGATGAATAAACGTCACCATATTTCGAAAGATCATGCACCCACTGGCTAAATTCAAGTGAGGTGGTACTGTAAGTGTTCCTGACTAGCATGCAGAGAAAATGTGTTTAAATCCAGGCTATAGAAAATTTCATCAGTTTCGCGTCAGCCATCCCTCCTAAAAGCCACCATTTGATTGGCTAAGATGTGCTTCAAGTGACCATGTTAGCGTTACGGGTTTTCCAAGGCTAGGCAATACAAGCCCCTTTCACACATACAGACCTTTCCGGAAAATTACCGGCAATTTTCCGGAAAGGGGTCATGTGTGAACAGGCCCTTTTTGAAAAAAAAACCCGGTAAATTCGTTCTGGCAATTTTCCGTGAAGAGAAGTTTTATCAGTAATTTACCGGTAATTTGCCGGAATGCTGCGCTGTGCAGTGTTGCCAACTATTTCCAATGAAAAGTAGCTAAAGCCTGCCCGAAAAGTAGCTAAATGTTGCCAGATGACGTCACACACTAATTTGCATATCAGTGACGTCATCACGTAGTATCTGACAAGCGTAAGCCCGTCATGTCTCTACTCTCTGAGGCGCTGTGTATTATATCATATTAAAACATTACATCCAGATGCACAATAAATAGGTTCTTATTAACATATTACTTTGCGTGATGACGTACACATATCATGAACATCTCAACATGCGAAAGTGTTCCTCCATATGTTTTCATATAAGTTGTTCACAATACTTATCCATCCACAGAATTTGTAATGTAGTTAAGTGTATAAACATTTAGCTGCGTTTCGCGCTTCTGCCTTTGGATGTCTCCGGGACAAAGCAGCTGCATGAATGCTAAAGCTTTAAATAAAAGTGAAACCATCAAGAAAAGGTCGACCCCTTCTATACAAATGTTTAAAAATACAAGCGCAGCCATTTAGAGGTCATTTCGGGTTAATGATGTCAGAATTTACCGGTATTTTGGAATGGATGTGTGAATGGTCTTTTCCGGAAACACTCCGGAACGTCCATGCCTGTGTGAACAGCACTTTTTTGAAGTTACCGGTAAAGTCGTTCCGGAAATATTCTGGATATTTACCGGTATCACTGTGTGAAAGGGGCTACAGACACATTCTTCTCCCCCATAGTAAGAAAGTCTCAAATTGGTTTGAAAAAAAAAAGCATCTCAAATCTTCTGATACTACCAGATCTTTAAGTGGTTGTCGGTGAACATGTCAAACCATTTTAGTTCAGGACTACCGAAATATTTTAGAATTTCCAGAATTTGTTTCAGACAACCAAATCGTGGCTGAAATTGCACAGTGTGAGCAGGGCTTAATTCGCAAGTTGCATTTTTTGCAAACTTTGAAAAGGTCTGTTTCAGACCCGGCTAGTAATCTTTTGAATGGTATTGTGCATTAGTGATGAACACATTTGATGAACTCAACATAATAAAAATGTGCTCGATTATACACTTGCTAAAAATTTGTCCAGATACTGCTCTTGGCAACAGCTATGAGTCCAGAGATTGTGGGTGCTGCTGTGGGCTGCGTAAACTTATTCTAAGGAATGGTGGCCTTTTGGATACACAGCGTGGGCAGAAACAAATGAGAAAGTGCGGCTCACATGACATTTTAGCACAGCGAGTCAATCCACATCTCTTACTGTGAGGATCTAATAAAAAAAAAAGCTAAACTTTTATTACTTTGCATGCCTGTCAAATGAACAATAGCTTCATTTCAGAGAGATAGAGTGAGACTGAAGGCTGTTATTTTTCATGCTGGATTGCAATGACATTGGAGACTCATGATAAGGTAATGATATTTCGCATCTCAAAATGGCATTGTGAGACAGCTCTTTTATGAGTTAATTAAACGAGAAAGGAGCCACAGGACAGGAATGAGAACAAATATGATGTTCTTGAGAGAAATGGCGAGCTAGATACGAGTAAGATGTTGTTATCGACAGACTTAAAGCATACGCAAACACATCATCTGCTAGCGAGGCTCAGACTGATGAAACCTGTCATTCTTCTGTCAACACCTTTGCACAGACAAGCGCAAAACACATCGAACAATGAGTTTAAATCTCAAGTATGTAATCGCTCTCTGATCTACTGACACAACCAAGTGAAAGGTAAGCCAGAGTTGTACGAAACAAAATAAAACAAGCAAATCAATCATATGCAAAATACTTATACACTGCATGGTGTATTTCACATTTCATTAAGCAATATACTGCAGAGTATTTTCCATTACCTATTAATATTGATTTATGACTGGTCTTGATTAACAAACAGTGTTGGTTGGTTGGTTGGTTGATTGGGTTGGGTTGGGTTGGTTGGTTGGTTGGTTGATTCAAAGTTTTTATCAGTTGTCTGGATTTGCCATTAATATGTATATGCTTCGAGTAGAATGTTTGTGTTTATAAACTACTGATATAATGTTTCTTCACATTTGGAAAATATATAATTAGAGCAATTATGAGCAGAAAATAAAAACCGGTCAATTTAAAACAAAATAAAACTAGCAAATCAATCAAACGCAAAATACTTCTACACTGCATGGCGTATTTCACTTTTCATTAAGCAATATACTGCAGAATATTTTCCATTATCAATTAATATTGATTTATGACTGGTCTTGATTAACAAACAGTATTGGTTGGTTGGTTGGTTGATTGATTGATTCAAAGTTGATTGAAAGTTTTTATCAGTTGTCTGGATTTGCCATTAGTATATGCTGATATAATGTTTCTTCAAATTTGGAAATATATAATTAGAGCAATTATAAACAGAAAATAAAAAACGGTCAAAATAAAATACGGAGAAAAAAATTATAGTAATAAAATAAATAAAAATTTCTAATCTTTACCGGAAAAATATGTACATTTAAATTTCCAATATTTCACCCAAAAAAGTGAGTTAATCACCATTTATTGTCACTCCTGGTTTTAAACTTTTATGAGTTTCTTTCTTCTGTTGAACACAAAAGAAGATATTTCGAAGAATGCTGAGTAAATGATAGGTGATTTTTTTTTCTTTGTGGGTGAACTATCCCTTTAAGGTCTAAAACTTGTAATAATATATACCTATAAGTCATATAAAACACATTGCCTATGATACCTTCAATAAAAATTGGCAAAACTAACCAAAAATGTACTCAAGAAACAGGTTCAAAATGTCCAGCACTTTTTTTTCCCAATGTTTGGTCCAGACTAAATTCTATGGCTGGAGGAAAATTCAGCATTGCAAACTCAGGAATAAATAACATTTATTCAAGACAAGTCTGTAATTTATTCATTCATTCATTTTCCTTTGGTTTAGTCCCTTATTTATCAGGGGTCGTAACAGCAGAATGAACCTCCAACTATTCCAGCATATGTTTTATGCAGCGGATGCCCATCCAGCTGCAACCCAGAACTGGGAAACACTCATACACTACGTCCAATTTTGTTTACCCAATTCACCTATAGCGCATGTCTTTGGACTGTGGGAGAAACTGGAGCACCCTGAGGAAACCCACACCAACACAAGGGGGGAGAACATGAGAACTCTACACAGAAATGCCAACTGGCCCAGCCGGGACTCGAACCAGCAACCTTCTTGCTATGAGGCGATTTTGCTACTCACTGCGCCACCGCGTCGCCCGTCTGTAATTTATATTATTAATAATATTTCATAAATAATAATAAATGGAGCCTGGGTGACTCATTTGAAATATATACCCTTGACTATTGACTATATAATGACCAATGACTATTATTGCTAAACCAATGTGATGCTTACTTTCGGAAACAATATATTGCTTTCAGCTTTATAAAGTTTCTACACTATATGCATATAAGTTGCTACGGCACATCAAAAAATGTAATTCCAGATTGTTCCAGCTCGATTTAACCCTGGTAATGATATGAGTGTATTGAAATTTCCCACAGTGTGCATGGACTCCTAGGGAATCAGAGCTAATTAGTACTATTTCACATTTTCTTCAGCACTGTTCATGCGACTTGCGCTGGCTTCATTGCAATCCTTCGGGTTTTCTATTCATCTGTGTCTCTCTCCAGCGCTGGTCTGATTTAATGAAAGACGGACCGTATTTTGATACAGGCGCACAAATGAGCGTGCACTCATTTGGAATGCATGCATCTACTGGAAGAAGAAGAAGAAAAAAGAGAGAGAAAAGGCATGGAGCATTTCAAAATACTTCAAATGTAAGTTGACATCTTCCCTTCAGCACTTTTAACATGGGTAGTCAGAATTACAAATTGCCAGATTTGTATGCCACGCTGTGTGTGCTGAGTTTACATTACATATGGGATTGGTTCAGAATTTAGGTATTTAAAAAAACAAGCATCGGTCTCAAGGCTCTGGTTTTCACAGTTTGAGATGCTCGTGACGAGAAAACAAGATGCAGATAAGAAAACAACAGTAAGAAAACTTTTGTGGCCTGAGGTGAAATACAAGGTGAGAACTGAGAGCTGGTAAACAAAGAACTAAAAGATACCTGTTCTTGAATTCGCATCCTCGTTTCTTTCATTGAAACGAGAAGAAAGGGAGACAGCAAGTGACAGTTGCACCCAAAAAAAGTGACAGTTTGATATATTGTGACTGTGCTGGCGGAAATTTTAATTACCCGCTGTAACCTTTGTGTCACTAAGATATATCTAATCCAACCTAGAACAAAGCTTCACTCGACATCCTCTTGTTGGAGTGAATGAAAAAGACAAAGTTAATTTAAATACGGGGTTTGGAAAGGCTGGAAATGAGAAAGAGAGAGTAATAAGTGCACCAAAAAAAACAACCTCTTTCCGCGTCTGAGGGCAGCTTGCATGCTGGCCCTTCTGAGCAGGGGTTAGCAAGAGCGGCTTTGAAGATCACAGCGATTCCAGCTACAACGGAAGAGCCTCTGTCTCTCTCTCTCTCTCCTTCAGTCTTTCATTCTGTCCCTTTTCTATCAGACTCGCTCGACAGGGCAGGATTGGCAGCTCCAGATTTTCTCATTCTCTCTCATAACTTCTTTCCTCGCCTCACACAAAGAACCACACAGCTCGCCCGGTGCTTCAGCTCCAATTCCAAAAAGCTGCACAATATAATCGCAAAAGTATCGTATCGTTATCGCGATAATGCATGGATAATATATGTATCGCAGACATACATGACCAGTTACATTTGTTTTATACATTGGTTGTTTATCTGAATTAGACCAAACAGATGGGGTCTTACTATCTTTATCCCCCCTCCCATGTAGTTGCTGTTCTGCTATTGGCTGGGAAGGTGAACCCAGAGCTGAAAATAAACACTAATGGCTGGATTCGAGATGAGAGGAAAATAACAACAACCATCAGAGTCAGAATATCTGCTGAAGTTTTCACTCATTCATAGTGTTTTAAAGACTAAATGTTTGCACCTTGACAGTTTTTTAGGCTGAATTAGAATTAATTACATCTGAAAAATATCTTTTACCTGTTTATTTTAATATCATTAAATAAGTAAATGATTTAAAAACATAGCTACTAACAATAGCATTTTTCTAGACAAATGTTATATCGTAAGAAATATTGTTATCGCAATACTCAACAACAACAAAATCTCGTATTTTTCCAGTATCGTGCAGCCCTACACAAAGGCAAACCTCCAGGAAAGAAAATGTAGTTTTTTTTCCCTGTAGAATTGACTACAACGAATCATTTTTATACATGTTTAAAAGAATATTTCACCCAAAAATAAAAAATTACACCCTCAAATTACACCCTATTCTCCCTCATGTTGATTTAAGCCTTTATGAGTTTCTTTCTTCAGTTGAACACAAAAGAAGATATTTTGAAGAATGCACCCATCGACTTCCATAGTAAAACTACTATAGGGTGAGTAAATGATGGTAGGTTTTTCCTTTTTTGGGGTGAACTATCCCTTTAGGAATAATAGCGTAATAACAGGAAGAGTTTGGCGGATTGCAGGAGACCTGCATGTGATAAAAAAGGGAAGAAAATCTCACATACATTCATGTTTGCTGAAGGATTTCACATCTCCAAGCTTCAATCCCCTAGTGAATCTTCTAGAGCTTTATGATTCAATCCACTGATGTCAGGATCCCCCCCGAAAAAACAGTAGAACGGTTTCCTCAAGGGTAAACATTCTCTTTTCTCCATCATTGGGCCTGAGGCGGACCTGTCTAAAAGAAGAGTTTACATGAACAGCTCAATCTCAGATAAGTCCTCAGTGGAAGTGGCCAGAAGTGGGCTTGCTTTCAGCAGTAGTGCTGGATGTCGGACTTCCGTTCCCCAGTGTTTGCAGGTTTCAGGTGGGCACAGTTGACAGTGACCGGTCACGACATGCTGCCTGGCACCATTACAGAAAGCCATCGCACAGCAGCACGATGGGAATTATTTATGGCCCCGAGGACGATGGCAAAAAAAAAAAAACTGAAGCTTGCCCTCTGGGTGCAGTGTGACAGCCTGCTTAATCACCACTCACAAACTCACAGCAGAAAGTGAATTACCACCCTCTAGAGAAAATACCATGATGAATACATTCATTAGAGCGCTGTATTCCTGATAAAAACCCCTAAGGCCATGCGTAGACCTCTCGCAAATAACAAGCGACGGCCCACATTTTAGTCAAGCCTGTCAATGCGAAAAGATCACTAGGTTAAAAAAAATCACCATGCGACTGTATTAACTTGTTTGTTCAATTTCGGCAAACCACATCAGTTCTTCAGCCGGCCATCAGGTAGAGCTCAATGTAATTTATACGCCTGCATTCAGGTGCGGGACATTATCCCTTGTGGGGAGCACTAAATTTTGCACGCTGACAGAGCGAAGTGGGAAACGGTGAGGATATTCACCTAATATTACAACACTTGATCAATCTACATGTGATTTTTTTTCATCTGAATCACTCACATTATAGCATCTCAAGAAAAGCAGCACACAATGAGTGATTAGCATTATTTGTTTGGACAATATAAGTAAGGTATGCTACATTAAAGTACAAATGAAATTAAAACTAACCATATTGATTTTGTTAGCTCACATTGCTAGCTTTGTGGTGAACAATTCATCTGTCGGTGCTTCCCACATATAGACTTTACTTGGCGGGCCGCCCAGGTATATTAACGGCTGCCCAAGTATATTTGATGACACTTTTTTTGTTTACTACTATTATCATCATCCTTTTACTGTTTTGTATCTGCCCAAGATAACCAAACATATGTGATCGATTAACCAGTGGAACTCTCGCCCTACACGTTTTCTATTGCTGGTTCTGTGTGCGCGAGAACGGTCAACACTCCCACAGACAATCTCACATGCTCTGCTGACCCACAGAGATGCGCCTTTTGGGAACTTAAAAAATGCGTCTGTCCATCATTTAAATCTCCTAAAATGTCCGGGATTCGACTTTTGCTTTCGCTTTCTAAGCTGCCGTTAATTGTATGTGTTTTTGCATTACCATTTTATTTAAGCCTGATATACTTTCGCTTGGCTTCGCAACTGCCTGCACGCACAGCCACGAGAGCAAGACAAACATGAAATAGTTCATTCTTTAATCTAAATGATTCAGAAAAACTTTACTATACATTCGGAGAGGACGAAATGACATCTAAACTGGCTGCAAAATATGTGTTCACCATTAGAAATGGTTCATCAAACTCATTTCGTTATTTAAATAAAGTACAGTTTTTATGCTTGTAATAACTTTTGAGATATTTTCAGTTTTTATTAAATTTTTTCTGTCATTTATTTCTCATTTGCCATATATTTTATTAATTTGATGATGTTTATTACATATTTTATACATATCTAAAATGCTTTGACAATACTGTACAAAATGGCATGCCAATATAGAAACTTGAACTTGAGAGAGAGAGAGCGAGCAGCAGCAGCTTTTACCTGTCAGTGTGTGCACATGGCTCATGAATAGCATAAAAGTAAGAGAAATAGTGGATTTCTTTTTTTCTTTTTTATTTCAACAGCATTAAAAAAAAATAAACTTTAACCCATTAAAAAGAAACTGTGTCATAATAAATAAAAATGTTGCTAAAAAAACCTTTTTTTTTTACGGTGTGTTTTAATCTGACTACCACCACAAGTATTTATCAAACCTGTGGGAAGCACTGATCTGTGCATGTCATTAAGAAAAAAAATGTTTGCCCTTGTAATCTGTAATCTGAAAATGCACTTCCTGTTTGTTTTAATTTAAATTCTTTGTCTGAGGTATTGGGCGTGGTTAACAAACTTGACCACGCCCCTCCAACTGTCAGTTTTGACAACAAACAGAAATAGTGAGGAGGAGGAGGAGGAGGAGGTGTCTGTTAGGTTGTAATAACTCTCTCCAAACCCTTTTCCTGATCTTTCTGAATGAAATGCCTACTTTACTACATCCAATCAGCTCGCAGTAGAAAAAACAAGCCACGCCCACTGTTTTCTCATTTAATATTCTGTTTCTCTAGGAACTGCTCACAACACGGAAAAAAAAAAAACAGTCGCAGCTTCTGGTTCATGCGGACTTTAAAGAAAGCCCTTTTGACTGGTGTAGCGCTCACTTAATGATTCATCTCTCCTTTAGCGTGGACTATTTATTGCTATAGATTCCAGCTATGCAGCCAGTAATTTATTCCGGTTCCACCAAACATCCTGCTTCTTTGACAAATTAGCGTGACTACGTTTCGTTGGGTCATTTGATACGTCAACACTACCCAAGCTGTATTTGTTCATACATGATAGCTCTTAAAATACTCGACCTCACTCAAAAGGATCCTCTGAATATTCAGAACCAAATCAGCAAAAAAATAATTAAGGGGTTCAATCAAGCGAATAATTGCATTGATTGATTCATACGAGAGCACACTGACACTTCAGGCTCGTGAAAGAAGCACAAGGATGCTTTAATGAAAAGACAAGGTGCTCAGCCAAAAAAAAATTAAAAATAGGGTTGCATGGAAAGGCCACGTTTAATGGCTTCTAACCACGGCGAGGATGCAAGCTAAGCCAAAATAAGGCTTGGTCTGCACCCAGCCTCAGCATTTTGTGAAGGGGATTAATTCTGTGGTAATTAAGGGTTTGGTTGTGGCTTCTCTTAAAGCAGTAGTGGCTGTGCTTTCTCTTCCTGAGTGGGATGAATTAGCCTGAGGCTCAGATGTTAAGTTTAGGACTCTACAACCCTTAGCTGTGACCCAGAATTGCAAAACATAGTGCTTTTTTCTTTACCAAGACTCTAAAAACATATGTAAGAACAGCTTCATCTTCATATGGTTCCTTAAAGGTCCAATGAAATTACGTTAGTATGAGTATGTTAGTCTTCAAGGATATCTATAAGCTAGTGTGGTACATCAATGACAAAATTCGCGTTTAGAAGATATAAAATCGATATAAACATGTAAAGCTTGTAGTTTGTCACTTCCGCCTTTTTCATGTCACCTTATACTTCAGTTCCTCATCAAATCTTGACCAATCAAATGCTCTCTAGTATCTGGCATGCCCCACCCCCTTCAATACGCTGTTTCATTGTTTCATTTGCTTTTCATTTGATGCGCTTGAGCTCAACCACTCTCAATGGCAGAGCTGTGATAAAACAAAACGCTATTGGCTGCTTTTTAAAAAGGGGAGGGGCTACTATATGCCCCACCCGCTCTTTGTTTTTTAGTTGAGATTACGTCAAACATCGAATTAAAAAAAACGTACATTTCAAAACACTTAATGGGACCTTTAATAATAATAATAATAATAATAATAATAATAATAATAATTCCTAACATTTATATAGCGCTTTTCTAGACACTCAAAGCTTTACACAATGGGGGGAATTTCCTCATCCACCACCAGTGTGCAGCATCCACTTGGATGACTCGACTGCAGCCATATTGCGCCAGACCACACACCACACACCAGCTGATTGGTGGAGAGGAGACAGAGTGATGAAGCCAATGATGATATGGGGATGGTTAGGAGGCCATGATGGACAGAGGCCAGTGGGCAAATTTGGCCAGGATGTCGGGGTTAGCTGCTGGGATATTTAACAACCACAGAGAGTTCCTTTAATGGAATAAATGAAGCATTTATCCTTCATCCTGCAATAGTTTAATCAACTGGTCAAAAATGGCAGAAAGACAGATGCTAATTGTTAAAAAATTATAATATTAAATACACAAACGCATGTGCAATAAACTTAGGAGTTTTTGATCATCCTGAAGGGAAGTATTTCCAGACTTTTCAAATTATAGCTAAATCAAAGTGTTGCATACAGTAATTTGTTGTAAATTTGTACAAATATACTTTACTTGCAATTTACTAACATGGCTGTATAATTAAATTTTATTTCAATATTATTTTTGCTTTAATATGTCAGTAATTGTTAATACAAAAATACAATTTACAGTGTACTGCATATTGTCGTTTTTATGAGTTTTTTTTTTACATTTCCTGTTTTGATTGCGGTATTTACTCATGTTTTTTTCCTCATTTCATTTTTTTCTATTGTTGTATTCAATTTTTGCTAGTTAGTTTCAGTTATTTCAGTTTAATAATTCCCAGAACTAAGACAAAGAAGAGTACAAAGATAAGCTGGAAGTTTAATAAAATGTGCCAGTGCTGTTTTCTACATACAGCTGGTAGGCTAGCCCACCATCTCATATAATAATCTCAAATAATAATACATCTCATATAATAATACACACACACACAGCTGAAGCTCATGATTGACTCATTACTTGAACTATTTATAGACTTCACATTCTCGCACAGTTTGCTGAGCCTTGTTCACTGTTAGCATTACGAAGCATTTTCCTTGTCTTGCCTTCCCGTCTTGTTTTATTGTTTATGCTGTTATGCCGCATGTCCTGACCATTTGCCTGTTATTTTGACCATGTTCTTTGGATTACCCTCATGCTCCACTTTATACCTGTTTGACCATTGCCTGCCTGACTACTCTTGACTAAACTGCACGTGGATCCTCATCTCCGTTGTCCTGACCCGTATGTAACAACAATGAAGGCCAATATATTATTACACCTCATTATTAGTGATGGTGAAATGAAACGTTCGACTCAATTGTATCGGAAAAAGGTTCGTTACTCGGAGCTTTCCAAATCAGAGTTCGATGAGGACCTCTGCTGGTTAAAGTGTGGGAAAGCACTTTGTTGCAAAAATGTCAAATATTCACAACTGACCAACTCATTCATGTAGTAATACAATAGTTATATGAAAAAATTACTCAATTACTGTAGTTTTTTTACATATAAGGTATGTTACATTACACCACCTATGATATTTAAAAGTATTTACGTTTGTCATATTCCAACCGGTCCTACACCCACACACTCAATCCTAGCGGGGATCGAACCAGCGATTCCTGCATGGGAGGCGAATGCTCTAAGTAGGAGGCTATGGGAGTGAGGCTTTTGGGCTGCACTCGCCAGCTGGCCTCCGTTACACACTATACTACAACATGCAGTGGCCTTCTTTAAAAATAGTTGTAAATAATACACTAATACACTTTAGTATGGTTTTACTATAAATTACTATTGTATTTTAGTTGAATTACTGGTGCGTGGTACCGGTGCAGTACTTTGAAACAGTAGAAAGGTATGTAATCGACGCCTAATCTCTCGATATACACTTAATTAACCCACAAGGGTGTTTAAACCTTTGAATAAAAATTTGAAGCAGTCACGTGGGTATAGGCGAAAACGAAGCTTCAGATGTCATTGATCACGTGATTATGGCAAAACGAATCAAGCTCTGGTCCCTGCTTCACTGCGAGATGTATCATTTTTTTGATACATTCTTCAAAGCCTCGGTGCACAATGTCACATTCACTAGTCGAAGCTTCACACCTATTGGTCATTTTTATGTATTGCTCTGGAACAGCTTCAGCAAAGAAACAGTTAAGCAAATTGAGGTATTAAACCCCACGTTGTACAGTTGAGGTTCCAAGTGATTTAGTGAAGGGGTGAGAGTTACAGACTAGCATGCTGAGATAAAGAGTTCGAATGCAGGGTGATGCAGCTATAGATGTTAGTTTTTAAATGCTCCGTTCTTGTAATGTGTTTTGTTGTAACATTGGTCTGACATCCCAATGAACACTTTGTGAATAAATATGTCTTGTTTTGGACATAAAAATTTACGTTATTAAAATACATGAAGTCATAATCTCAGAGTATTTGTATAGTTGGGATTCAAACTCAGGCCATTTGCAACACAGTTCCTCTGTGCACACGTACGGCTACAGGAGATAGTGGTTTTCACCGACCCTAGCAGTCAAACGCAGATTCACCAGGTGTCAAAACGCTCCTGAAATGTCTGATGCTTTGAATCGCTTTAGTCACATGACCTGGTGTTGTTTTGAAACACTTTAGTCACGTGACATGAGTGTTTCGGATCATGCTTCGGTGCAGTGTTTTGAAACACTTGCACTTCGGGATCTCGACACTGTGTCGAAACGTCTGTTTCACGTCAGACATCCCTACCAGTTTGTACCTGTTTGACCATTGCCTGCCTGAGTACTCTTGACTATTAAACTGCATGTGGATCCTCATCTCCGTTGTCCTGACCCATATGTAACAACAGTGAAGGCCAATAAATGATTACACCTCATTATAATTTGTCCATATTTTGTTCATTAAACTATTTATTGTTCATACACATAAATACAAATTAAATTGATATCATTTCAATACAAATGAAATGATAGTGTCATATAAGACTGAAAATGTTTCTTATTATAATATCCCACAGTCAGGCGGCTTTGAACTACATTTTCAGTAGTTTTCACAGTGCTTTGCTTATACTGCAGTTTAGCTGTGGATTATAGCAGTCTAAAGAGATGTGGCAGCTAATTAACGTGACACATTAAAAAGGACTCATTTTTAACTGCGCCACATCAGCGGTCAACAAAGTACAGCTTCATTTGTACATTTGCAAAGTCTGTTTCCAACACCTTTCAGACTTGTTGCTAGGGGGGTCAAAGACTTTCTTTGAAGGCTAAATTAGGTTTGCATCAGCTGTAGAATCATCAGGCTTGCCAGACTGGAAAATTGAGTAAAGAGACCTAGTTATGGATGCATGAAATTATGTTCAAACACTCGAGCGCTTGACAGACATGAACACGAGTCTCCTTGTCATTACGGTATAATTAGGATGCATACTGATCAGGAATCAAACCATCATTTTTATCAAATCATATTTGACTACTAGAAATTAACTGAGATATATTTTCTGCCATGTGAATGCGCAATCTGGATGTCAAAAGGAGGAAAAAATGATTATGTGTTTTGTCATCGAAAAAAGAAAAATGTCAGGCAAGAAACAGAAGTAGCATCTGTCTACAACCAAGAAAATGTCATGTCCTGTTAATCTAATCTGAATGCCTGCCCACTGACATGTATTTAATTGCACACAAGCGCATCCAGCCTGACTTTTGCTTGATTTCACCCTGACATGCACAGACACATGCAGAACATTCTCTGACAAACTGCTTAGCAGGCGTCATCTTTAGATATCCGCAGATGCACCTTAACATTGAACCAACTCATATAAATAGACAAACATAGGAAATACAAATGCATACGTGTCAACAGAAACACCTACTATTCATCATATTGTAAACAAATGCGAATACTAGATAAAATATGAATACAAGATAAAAGCTTAACACTGTCAGATTGAGCAGAGTATCTTGAAACCCATGCTGACAAAGGTAGGGGGAAAAAACAATTGTAGGATCTCCAGATCTGCGGGCTGCCGCCTTCTGTCTATCTGCGTCAGAGACACACACACGCACAGACACACGGTGTGAAGAAGGGCACGCGGGCAGCACTGACGCCACTTTCAATCGGCTTCGAGTCTGCACGACAATACAGAAACATTCACAGAGAACAGCTATCAGTTCCTTAAAGAGATACATCACCCAAAAAATTTAAGTTCAGCCTTAATGTATTTACAGTTGAAGTCAGAATTATTAGCCCCCCTATATATTTTTTCCCCGATTTCTGTTTAATGGAAAGAAGATTTTTTCTAAAAATTACTAATTTCTAATAACTGATTTATTTTATCTTTGCCATGATGACAGTACATAATATTTGACCAGATATTTTTCAAGATACTAGTTTTCAGTCTAAAGAGCCATTTTTAAGGTTTAACTAGGTTAATTAGTTTAATTAGGCAAGTTTGGGTATTAGACAAGTCATTGTATAACAGTGGTTTGCCTCTGTAGACAATCGGAAAAAAATATTGCTTAAGGGGGCTTATAATATTGACCTTAAAATGGTTTTTAAAAAATCAAAACTGCTTTTATTCTAGTCAAAATAAAACAAATAAGACTTTATACAGAAGAAAAAAATATTGTAGGAAATACTGTGAAAAATTCCTTGCTTTGTTAAACATCATTTGGGAAATGTTTGAAAAAAAAAAACAATTATTCACAGGGCTAATAATTTTGACTTCAACTGTAGTGTGTATTTTGTTTTATTTTGAGACCACAAAAAGAAAAAAAGAAAATGTGGTTTCTTTGCAATTGCATAGCGATCAGCTGCTTCTAAAATTAAAAGGATAAATAATAAAAACACATTTAAAAAATGAATAAATAAATAAATCACACAATGGTGCTATATATTCCAAAAGTTCTGGAGGTATATGAAACGGTTTGGTAAAACAAAAATATTTTGTTTATTATCCTTCATTCATCTTTGGAATCCAAATTAAGATATTTTGGATGAAACCCTGGAGCTCTAATAGTCTCCATAGACAGCAAGGGTCTTGAAACGTTCAAAGTCTTGAATCTTCAAAACAGTGCATGTTTCTTCAGTGGTGGTTCAGTTGTTGTAATGTTATGAAGCTACAAGATTACTTTTGTGTTCACAAAAAAAAAAAAGATTTTATTCAAGTTTTTTTCTCTTTAATGTCAGTTCAGGGCACAGCTTCACAAGAGCACCGTACATTGTATGGGTGTCGTGCTCGGTCGTGCTTCTGGCGTATACCCCAGATGTGCCAACACTTTATTTCAAACAGATAAAGTCATATGTAGACAAACACAACAGTATTTTTACTACATGGTGTGTATTTTGTGTCATTTTTTTTATCTTGATTTATCACAATTTATGTGCTAGTAATTGTACACAAAGACTAATGCAGAGTTGACACTGCATGATATTAAAAACATCGGATTGCTGTTCATTTCTGGGGTAGCATTCAGTTGCTGTTGTGTTCACATTGCGCGATGGAATGGCGACAGGAGGTTACACACTGCATGCATTGCTATAGGAAGTATAGCTGACAACTGTCTAGCACGCAAACTACATTTCAAACTACAAACCCAGGCAAAAAGTGATTAGGAAATGACGCAAGGTCACAAATTATATCTGAATTTTCACGTGAGACTAGAAATAGTACCCCATTGTGGTACATCTCAGGCAAACATAAAAAAGACAAGGGTGCTCCTTTTAAACTTTTTCCAAACATTTCTCCATTTATTGAGTGCAAAAAGACAGAGAAGGAGTCTTTCTCGGAACCAACAAATTCACATTTCCTGATATCGTGGTCTATAACACCACCTCGAACTTCCTGCTGTCATGTATCTTGGTCTCTCATTGGCTGTAGGTCATCAAAGATGTGTTTTTTTAGTCAAAACCCTTTTCACTTCACAGGCCCAGATATTTAGCATGCCAAAAACTTCACATGCAAAACTCTCTTTGATTGTGTCTGGCACAGATTGGCCTTTAATTTCAGAAATTTGTTGGCAATTTGACAAAACCTGTTGGCAAGTGAAAATTGTGGCTAAAACTGTGCAGTGTGAACTCAGCATAATGGTCAAAATGAGAATTTTTGTTAAATAATCCAATACATTTTTCTTTGATTTTTCAATCAAATTTTTTGGTGTAACAGAGTAATATGACATGCTGCATATTCCATGTCCTATAACAGCATGTGATGTGAAAAGTTTTCAGCAACAAGCAATTTGGTTGTCCACACCAGATATAACACGACAGAAACATTTAAATACTAGCACCCTTCAGAAGAGCATAATAGTGCACTGCTCTCTCCCAACCAAATGGTAAGGTTTATGATCCAATTAGTACATATCAAACTTTAACATTATCCTTCAAATACTTTCTATTTTTATTCATTATAGCACAATATACACAACCACATAACAGATATGACACACAGAATACACAACGTGATGCATAACTACATTCCAAAGCTAGTACACCTCATTACAGATATAGAACATTTTAATAAAAAAATAAAAATTATAATTAAACAAAGAAAATATTAGAGGGGGGAGGCTTTAACATTATTAAAAGTACATGCTAACTGACTGACATTTGTTGGAGTCACAGTCCTAACGTTAATTCCCGAACTATCATTCATTCATTCATTCATTTTCTTTCCGGCTTAGTCCCTTTATTAATTTCCGAACTATATGTTTGCAAATTATTTTATTTTCAAGATCGGAGGTGACTTATCTGCTGCCGGTTTCAGTATGGATGTCACATAAAATGGTATTCAAAGTCACATTGGTAACACTCAGCACTGAATAAAGCACATAACCAGCACCTGAGGTGATCATTGTCATAGTGGTTTATGCTGTTGTTCAGCCGCGACGTTGCAGAAACAAACCGTTTCTAATATATTAAAATTTCACGAGTCGCCGTAGCAGGTTTCCCCCACAGTCCAAAGACATATTGGTGAATTGGTGAACATACACTATAGGTGAATTGAATAAACTAAATTGGACGTAGTGTATGTGTGTGAATAAGTGTGTATGGATGTTTCCCAGTACTGGGTTGCAGCTGGAAGGTCATCTGCTGTGTAGAACATATGCTGGATAAGTTGGCGGTTCATTCTGCTGTGGCGACCCATGATTAATAAAAGGACTTAGCCGAAGAAAAATTAATGAATGAATTCATGTGGCAGCATTGTGTCACATGTAGTTAGGACACAGTGTTTTATTTTTTAATATAATAATATATATTTTTAATGCTGGTTCCTATTAACCTCCAAAATTAAAATTCATGAGAATAAGCAGGACCATTTTTTGCATTTCTTCATTTGTGGAATAAAAAAACAACAATGTTATACTGTATTGGAACAACTCCAGTCGAGGGTGAGTGACTGAAATGTTTACTTTTTGCATAAATGATCCCTTTAAAAAAACACAAGGAGAAGAAAGGTTTGGGGGATGTGAGTGGAGTTGATGAGCGAAAGGAGAATCTAGGACATGTTTGATTAACACGCACTTGTTTTGACAATCACACAAAGAATGAATGACTTGAGTTTCATACAATAGAGAGTGCTCTGATGTGCTCATCATCATTATTATCATTATTTTCATTGTTACCGCTGTCACATCATCATCATCAACAGCATCAGTCTTTAGTTACATCAATCAGGCCAATTAACTCGCTCATATTTGGCCATTTTAAGATGACTTAACTTAATTCTGCTAAATATGAAAGATGTTTTGAGAAACATTTCAGAGATTTACATTTAATTAATTACTGTAATGTTCAAAAGCAAAAATCCTAGAAACTATTTGACTACAGAGTCGTTATTATTATAATTAGAGATGCAACTATTTTACACTTCTGAACAAAGTTTATAAGCCAATTACTTTAGCTGATAACTGATTATAGGACGATATGAATTTTCTATAATTCATTCATTCATTTTCTTTTCGGCTTAGTCCCTTTATTAATCTGGGGTCGCCACAGCGGAATGAACCGCCAACTTATCCAGCATAAGTTTTACACAGCGGATGCCCTTCCAGCTGCAACCCATCACTGGCAAACTTCCATACAGACTCATTCACACTCATACACTACGGACAATTTAGCCTACCCAATTCACCTATACTGCATGTCTTTGGACTTGTGGGAGAAACCGGAGCACCCGGAGGAAACCCACGCGAACACGGGGAGAACATGCAAACTCCACACAGAAACGCCAACTGACCCAGCCGAGGCTCGAACCAGCGACCTTCTTGCTGTGAGGCGAACGTGCTACCCACTGCGCCACCGTGACGCCCAATTTTCTATAATATATATAATAAATACATATAAAAATATATGACAAAAACTACCAAATAAAATAATTCATGTTAAATGCTAATCTTGGTATCACAACATTACACCCCAAAAAATTCATATTCATTTTGAGATTTGCCTACGTGTAGACTGCATGTAACATTCATTCATTCATTCATTTTCTTTTCGGCTTAGTCCCTTTATTAATCTGGAGTCGCCACAGCGGAATGAACCGCCAACTTATCCAGCATATGTTTTACACAGTGGATGCCCTTCCAGCCGCAACCCATCACTGGGAAACACCCATACACTCCCATTCACACACATACACTACAGACAATTTAGCGTACCCAATTCACCTATAGCATATGTCTTTGGACTTGTGGGGGAAAGCGGAGCACCCGGAGAAAACCCACGCAAACACGGGGAGAACATGCAAACTCCACACAGAAATGCCAACTGACCCAGCCGAGGCTCAAACCAGCGACCTTCTTGCTGTTAGGCGACAGCGCTACCCACTGCCCCACCGTGTCACCCTGCATGTAACACTAAAACAAAAATCCACCATTTATAATGTTAGAATAAACATCATTTTTAAAATGATTTGTTCTAACATTTATATAACCTTTAAAAAACATTAGTGCAAATTATCTGGGAGCATTCTAAAAAACATTTAAGGAGACACCTATATCTTAACTGTTTTTTTTTTTTTTCTTTGTATAATATATTTTTTCTTTTTTTCTTTTTCCTATTTTTTTTTTATTATTATTATTATTATTATTATTATTATTATGTTATCTTATGTGTGTATATTTGTGTGTATATATATATATGATATTTTACCTTATTATTTATATACTTATTTAGTGTATAATTATGTTTTCCTGATAATTTCTTGTTTGGTGAATTGTATCAGTGCGTGATTTTTATTGCATGTTTTATATATGTATATGTATAAATATTATGTATATTTTATTTATAGTGTTATTTTCTGTCTGAACCTAATAAAAAAAAAAAAAAGATTATCTGGGAGCATTCCATGTTTGACCGCTGATAGGTCAAAAAAACAAAATCTAATTAAATGAATTAAGAACTATTCTCTAAAACCAGGGGGTTCCAAAGCTATTCCACATAACTATGAGTGGCAAAGAGAAAAAGAGTAAGAGGAGGAGAGAAACAGAGCACACATTCAGCCAATGGTGAGATCTACAGTTCCACTGAGTGCACACCAGAACTGTTCCCACAAATCTTGGAGGACAATAAGACTCAAATCACACAGCTTTACCTCTAGAGACCGAACTGTCTCAACAGCTATAACAAAACACCACCTTCTCCCAAAACTCTGGGGATTTAATAAGACTGAACCACTCCTGCTGATAACGCTGCTTATTTGCACACAGTACCTGTGTTGTTTTAGTGGCCATCTCACTAAAGTAATTATGCAAATTGGGTAACAGTTCAAATGCATCCATAAAACATGTGCTAGTGCATTTTATACAGCATAGTTCAAAAGTAAATGCAGCCTTCAAACTTGCCACTTTAACTGCCCTGAACATGCAAAAAAAAAAAAACACACATCTAAGCACCATCCAACCCAACTCAAACACACTTTAAACACACGTCAATCACAAACATTGTTCCAGTAGCTTCAGTCAGTCTCGCTTTGCTCCAGGCTTATTGTACAGCCTCTGCATCTCCTGCAGTGCAGATGTGGGCAAGCTCCGCCAGTTTAAGCCCAAGATAAGGGAGGATTTACTGGCAGATAGAGAGTGATTGACGCAGCTCATGCAAGGTCAGCTCACCTAAATGAGGGCTCACGGAGGAAATGTGGGTATTCTGTCTGGCGCAAAAAAAGCCTGTGTGCTAGTGTGTGATTGTGTCTGTGCGAGCCAGTTAATCGCGTGGGTGGGTTGTTCCAGCAATCTCTACATAAGCAATTATGCACAGTTTTAACTATTATGTTCTCCACTGGAGATAAGAACTTTCTTTTCACACATTGCACAACACCGAAATCCACATGAACAATTAAGAAAAGTAACTGCTTTACTCAAAACTTTCTGAATGCGACATGTTACACTATAACGTGAGAACTTTTGAAAGCTCTCTCGCATGTAGGCCTCCGCACTGAATATGAATGTAGTTTACTTACACAGCAACCAAGCTAAAGCATTAGAATAAACAAAGCAGTTTACACCAGAATCTTTACATTTTAGGATCAGCTCATTTTCAATTCATGAGCGTGCATCGGATTTTGAACTGGCGACACACTACAGTAAAGCTGAAATGGATTTTGAATTGGAATGACTCGCACTGTATGGATGGACGGATGGATTATAATTGGTTATAATGGAATTTTTAATTTTGAACCACATCCCTCAATCATGGATGGATGGATTGATGAAGACAATATATAGTATGATATAATGGTCAAAAAGCGGATGGACAGAAGGACAGACAGACAGACAGACGAACAGATTATAATTGGTTATAATGGAATTTTTACTTTTGAACCACATCCCTCAATCATGGATGGATGG
>CAIGQV010016735.1:9607461-9618134 GCA_903798115.1 Danio jaintianensis | reverse complement strand
TATTATATTTAATGAACTCTTTTCAAACAGAGCTACTCAAATCATCTGGTGAAATTTTATACATATCGCAATATATATTGCAGCAAAACAAAATATCACAATGTCATATTTTTCCAATATCGTGCAGCCCTAATACCCATGCATACAATTCACTCAGTTTTGAAACCTAGAAGCAGCACAACACCAACAACTGTTAATCTCCCAGTATCGAAATCAAAAAAAGGAGTGAAATGTAGGGCTGGGCCGATATCATATCATATCGCGATAAAATGTATGTCGAATAACGATTTTTTAAGCTCTGTCTTATTTCTTAAAGATTAATGTGAATGTCATGATAACATGCCGCCGCTGTTGGCGTTCCTCAAGCGCCACTTTTTTTTGCGATTTGTTACCATGACTGCCTGAGCTGTTTAATCTCACGTCCTCTTATGCACCTATTCAAGACGATTACATAGATGATGAAAGGTAAAGTTGTCAGGGAAGGTAAATTACAATGAAGATACACCTCTCTTCTCCTCTGTCCTCTCATCTACTGTCCGGGAGCAGAAGTGAAAGTGAGCTGGAGCATCAACAGAGCATTACTTGCGCTCGAGTTCACCTGTCTGCTCCAGGTTAACCCACAGCAAGAATTTTGACAGATTAATATTATCAGATTTAAAAATGTAATTTAAGTTATTGTTGATGTATTTTTCTTTCAAACTAAACATAAGCAGAGAGAGAAAATAAGTGAGGTTTAAGTTGCCATCAGAAAATGAATATATAAAACACAAGTATGACCACAATATCTAAAGTATTTTGATTATAGTCAATAGGAACTGTCTTTGTATGGAAATGATTCATGAAAGTACACCTATTATGTTTTTTTTTTTTTTTTTAGATATTCTTTCATGTCGTATATAATGTTGTTGTTTGTGAATGTAAAAAGGTCTGCAAAATAGGTTTCAAAGATAAAAGTGTCTGATAAATGGAGTTACTGTCTCACAAGAGAATCATCATTAATTCCAGTCTTACTTCCTGGACAAACAGTTTATAACAAATTTGCATAATGCCAGTCTATGGTCATGGTCTTCATTGGCTGCCTGCGAACAATGTCTAAATCTACACCACCATTACTGTTCGTATCACCGTGTTTACAAATGCTAAAGAAGCATCCAATTTAAATATGCTTCAGACATGTTTTCATTCCATCACGTGCTGTAAGTACCAATCAATCACAACAGACTTGACCAATCAGAACAGAGCAGGTTTAAAAGAAAGGCAGGATTTAGTAAGGCTGGATTATTAAACTAATTGTTTCAGACACTGTGAGAAAAGAGTTGATTCTGCACTGTGTATTATGAGAAACAAAGTTTTGGTTGGATGAACACCTATTGTAGGACCTCCTAAATAAAAGTAGAAACCTTTAAAATAGCATAATGGGCGTACTTCATGATTTCCAATGGAAAACAATAAACAAAGATATTGAACAACCTGAGAGTCAACAATGTCAGAACAATTTTTGATTAATGATATTTTGAGCTGGGTGGAATATATTTAAACAATAAAACTGAAAGGTTAAATCAAGAACTGTAATTCAATCTAGGTATTGATTTTAAGATGCAACCCTTCCAAGAAAAAGGGGAGGAACAGAGACTTTATGTAGTTGTTTGCATCTGGTGTACAGTCGTGGGCAAAAGTTTTGAGAATGACACAAATATTAGTTTTCACAAAGTTTGCTGCTAAACTGCTTTTAGATAGTTGTTTCTGTGATGTACTGAAATATAATTACAAGCACTTCATACATTTCAAAGGCTTTTATCGACAATTACATGACATTTATGCAAAGAGTCAGTATTTGCAGTGTTGGCCCTTCTTTTTCAGGACCTCTGCAATTCGACTGGGCATGCTCTCAATCAACTTCTGGGCCAAATCCTGACTGATAGCAACCCATTCTTTCATAATCACTTCTTGGAGTTTGTCAGAATTAGTGGGTTTTTGTTTGTCCACCCGCCTCTTGAGGATTGACCACAAGTTCTCAATGGGATTAAGATCTGGGGAGTTTCCAGGCCATGGACCCAAAATTTCAACGTTTTGGTCCCCGAGCCACTTAGATATCACTTTTGCCTTATGGCACGGTGCTCCATCGTGCTGAAAAATGCATTGTTCTTCACCAAACTGTTGTTGGATTGTTGAAAGAAGTTGCTGTTGGAGGGTGTTTTGGTACCATTCTTTATTCATGGCTGTGGTTTTAGGCAAAATTGTGAGTGAGCCCACTCCCTTGGATGAGAAGCAACCCCACACATGAATGGTCTCAGGATGCTTTACTGTTGGCATGACACAGGACTGATGGTAGCGCTCACCTTTTCTTCTCCGGACAAGCCTTTTCCAGATGCCCCAAACAATCGGAAAGGGGCTTCATCTGAGAATATGACTTTGCCCCAGTCCTCAGCAGTCCATTCGTCATACTTTTTGCAGAAGATCAATCTGTCCCTGATGTTTTTTTGGAGGTCACCATGGTTAACAATGGAAGAACAATGATTTCAAGCATCACCCTCCTTTAAACATGTCAAGTCTGCCATTCTAACCCAATCAGCCTAACATAATGATCTCCAGCCTTGTGCTCGTCAACATTCTCACCTGAGTTAACAAGACGATAACTGAAATGATATCAGCAGGTCCTTTAATGACAGCAATGAAATGCAGTGGAATTTTTTCAGGATTAAGTTCATTTTCAAGGCAAAGAAGGACTATGCAATTCATCTGATCACTCTTCATAACATTCTGGACTATATGCAAATTGCTATTATAAAAACTTAAGCAGCAACTTTTCCAATTTCCAATATTTATGTAATTCTCAAAACTTTTGGCCACGACTGTAGTATTTGATGCAGAGATTCATTTATACATGATTTCCTTGTATGTGAGTGAGTGAGAAAAACAAGATGCCTTGAAGACACCTCAAAGAAAAGCAAAGGGAATGAAAACTCTTAGATACAGTTGAAGGAAGAATTATTAGCCCTCCTTTCTTTTTTCAAATATTTCCCAAACTATGTTTAACAGAGCAAGGATTTTTTCACAGTATTTCCTATAATATTTTTTCTTCTGGAGAAAGTCTTTTTTGTTTTATTTCGGCTAGAATAATAGCGGTTTTGAATTTTTTCAAACTATTTTAAGGTTAATATTATTAGCCCCCTTAAGCAATATTTTCGATTGTCTACAGAACAAACCACTGTTATACAATGACCTGCCTAATTACCCTAAATAACCTACAGTAACTAACCTAGTTAAGCCTTTAAATGTCACTAAGCTGAATACTAGTATCTTGAAAAATATCTAGTAAAATATTGTGTACTGTCATCATGACACAGATAAAAGAAATCCGTTATTAGAAATGAGTTATTAAAACTATTATGTTTAGAAATGTGTTGAAAAAAATATTCTTTCCGTTAAACAGAAATTGGGGAAATATACAGGGGGGCTAATAATTCAGGAGGGCTAATAATTCTGACTTCAACTGTTTATCACCAATCGAATGGCATAAAAGAATGATGGTGACGTGATCAAACATCAGGCAAAATTCATCTAATTTGAGTCTGTGATTTAAGAAGAGGATGCAGATCTGAAGCATGTGATCAGAGATAGGAGGACTAGTGCTCTCCACACATGATTCTTTTTCTTAAAGTTCTGGCGACTTTTGCACTTTCTCAAGTGCTCAGTCATCAGTCTCTCAAAGAGCACAAGGTTGGCAGGGTTTTCTGACCTGTCACCTGCTGAGACCTCAGACCCAAGTCCACTCGACATCTATTTGTCTGAAGCCTTTCTGCTCAACAAACTGTGAACCAGCTCTTACAAATACCTTACATAGAAATCACAAACTCTTCCAAGCCATATGTGCACAGTTAATAAACTTCCAGTGAATAAAGGACCAAGACATTAGTGTCGGTATCATATGAAACTTTTGGCAACACTACAGCACAAGTCACAATTCATGTTATTAACTACTGACTTATTACCTGCCTATTATTGTAATATTAACTGTTTTTTAGTAGTTATAAAGTATGATTTTATTTAGCATCCCTAATCCTACCCAAAACCTAAACCCCACTTTCACTTGCTATCTATTATTAAGCAGCTAATTAGCAGTTTATTGAGCTAACAGCCTTCATTAATGGTTTGTTAACAGCATGAATTGTGACTTAAAATAACGTTACCAAACTTTTTTTTAACTATCAAAGAAATGTATCACAATCCAGCATCATAGATGTAAGTGTGTGCGTGTGTACACATATGTTTAATATGCAATAAAAGCTAATTCCTAGTCAAATTGATCAGTGCTGTACCAAGGTTGGCAGGGTTTTCTGACCTGTCACCTGCTGAAATCTCAGCTCCAAGTCCACTCGACATCTATTTGTCTGAAGCCTTTCAGCTCGACAAACTGTGAAGCAGCTCTTACAAATACCTTACAAAAATAAAAATAAATAAAATAAAATTCTCCCAAGCCATATGTGCGCAGTTAATACATTTCCAGTGAATAAATGTCCAAGACGTTTTAGTGTCAGTATCATATTAAACTTTTGGCCAAACTATAGTTTAAGTCACAATTCATACTATTAACTACTGACTTATTGCCTGCCTATTATTGCAATATTATCATAAAGTGTGACTTTATTTTGCATCCCTAATCCTACCCAAAACCTAAACCCAACATTCACCTTACTAATTATTAATAAGCAGCTAATTAGCAGTTTATTGAGCTAACAGCCTTAGTTACTGTTTATTAACAGCATGAATTGTGACTTAAAATAAAGTGTTACCAAACTTTTTTAAATATAAAACAAACTATCATAATCCAGCATCATATATGTGAGTTTGTTTGTGTGTGTGTGTGTGTGTGTGTGTGTGTGTGTGTGTGTGTGTGTGTGTGTGTGTGTGTGTGTGTGTGTGTGTGTGTGTGTGTGTGTGTGTGTGTGCACATATGTTTATTATTAGGGCTGCAAGATATTGAAAAAATATGACTTTACCATATTTTGTTTTTCTGCAATATATATATTGCGATATTAATACAAATCCATCTGATAGCTTGAACAGCTCTATTTGACAAGTATTCATTAATTTAGACTGATTAGGGATTATACTGTTGGGGTTTGAATCATTCATAAAATATATAATAATTAAAAAGATCAAAGAGAAATATACAGTGTTTTATGATTTTCTGGTGAGTCTAACAGTATTCAGGTAATGAAATTGAAAAATCTAATTTCGATTAACACTATTGATTTCATTGTATAAATAATACAGTCCACCTTTATTAAAAGTTACAAATGGTACAATTGCTTGTGCCTGAATGCTTACATAGTCACTGAGTATGTTTACATGGACACCAATAATCCGATTTTAATACGATTAAGATAATACTCTGATTAAGAGTCTACCATGTAAACAGTCATTTTTGATTACCTTAATCCGACTAAAGTCATAATCTAACTAAACAAATCGAATTAAGACATGTGGAGTATGCCTATTTTAGTGACATTACATGTCTGTACTGCACTTCAATAAACACCGCAATCAAACTATTACCGTCTATGTACCGTCGACACTATTCTCTGCACCTACCAAGTCAGTAAATCTCCACAGACACACATCGCAAAATGCGGAGGGGTTTTTTTCCATCACATTCCATTAAAACACCAGTCCTTACTTTATATTTGCATCCAATACCTCAGTCGTGGGGCATGCATGAAATTTTCCTGAAAGTAAAACTGCCAAACTGCAGTTAAAGTCGAAAAATTAAAAATGAAACACCCTAAATTACTTGAAACTCCGTAGGAAACGTGGATAGCGTGGTGAAGCAATGACGTCAATCGATCTATGTGCTATAACATGTAAAACGGGATCATGAAAGGAACATTCAAAAAGCAACTCATGTAAACACCTTAATCATATTACTGTCTTATAAAGATTAAGGCAAATAATTAGATTACTGATGTCCATGCAAACGTAGTCTCTGGTCCTAAAAACACATGCAAATGATAAACTTCCACTCCATTTAGTTAAACTCTGCAGTGACTTCACAATTCTCATGTGTTCTAAACTGTGGCTCTTTGTCAATTATAATCCCAACATATCAACTCAACCTTGCACATTGTGCGATGTGACTATTGCGGATGTGCACATTGCGATATCCGTGCTGAAACGATATATTGTGCAAGGATTGAATATTCATTAAAAGCTAATTCCTAGTCAAATTGATCAGTGCTGTATTCCTCTGCATTTGGAGTTTAGTATTCATGTGGGACAAAGTAAAACACACAAAAAAAGCAGAAGTGGAGCGAAACAAATCCTAATTTTTAACGGTGACAAACACTTCCGTAACCTTGGGTCAGCAATTCTCATTAATTCACAGCTTCTAATTAAACAGACAGGAATGAAAAATCAAGCTCAGTCTATAGGTGCATTCCCCGGCGCAGCACTTTACATTCCTCACTTCAAAGAGTTCTCCTATAAATGGACTTTTATCAACAAAAAACACCAACAGCCAGTTCTGAAGCCTTTAAGATTCAAATCAATAGGTTTTTCTCATTGACACAAGAGCACATGTTGTGTGTGAATGAAACCGTCAGCCGCAAACATACAGGATGAATGCAGCATCTTAGAAAACCTGTGCTGGAAATTTCACACAAGCACTTTGCCTTGTGCCGATAAAACACTTTCAAATTCCCAAACCGCAAACAATGGCTGCCTGGAGAAGAGAAAGAAAGCCACTTGCCTTTGAGCCAATTCCTCTGCCTTTCTCTTTCTCCTCTACCCCGGTAAAACAATACGAGAACAACACTATGCTCTCTCGTTTTAGCGGGTGACTCATATTCTCCGCCGAACAGTTCAAACCGCTTGCTTCGGATGACCCCGTTATGAGCGCTGTAGTTAGAGACGCAAATTAATATGACAGCATGCCAGGAGGAAACAGTAATTGACTCTCTTTGAACATGTGAGGTGCATAATCATCTTCGGCAAACAGAAAACAGAGAGAGTGATAAGTGCTGCACGAAATGTGTTTCAACTGGGGGGGTAGTTCGTTCAAACCAACATCCCACCGCCTCGGGCCCTTCGCCTGTCTCTGAGCCTTTATTGACAAATAAAGTGACACGCCTCTGCATTTAAAATTTAATGTGAGGGAAAATTAAATGGATTACCCGAGTCAAGGTTTGTGTAAATCACATCCCGCTTCTGCCTCATTGAAGTTCTCTGCACTCAAAAAATAAATTGCTGCTTGTTCAAATTACTTGGTTAAAAAGAGCTAAATCAACACAGTTCTCGAAAGTTTTTGACAATTCGTTTTTATTATGTTCACGCCACAAATTTGTGGGAAAAAATAAAATAAACAAATAATAATAATAATAATAATAATAATAAATTTATTTTTTTGTTGCCATAACTACCTGGGTTGTGAATGTGTAGTTGACAGCATGTTTTGTGTGATACTGCATTTTAAGGGAAAATAACTATAAAGATAACGATACACAGGAAGTCAGATTGACATTGTACCCCAACATCGTGGGGACGTTGCATTTTGTGTGGAAATGAAAATCGGGTTGCGGTCAGAACCCAATGTCAGATCGACTTCACTTTCCAACGCAATCTAAAAACAAGCAAATATCAACTAATGATGTTACAGCTTGACGTTGTGTGAACGTTACCACTATGACGTCTATCAGACGTTGGATTTTGGTTGAATAAATGTCAGTATTTGATGTCAAAATTACGTAGGTTTAAGATGTTGGCTTGACGTTGGATTTTTGTCACTTTCTAACACAACATTGAATTTTGGTCACCCGACATCACGACCTAAAACTAACCTAATATTAACATCTTTTGACGTTGTGTGCCTGCTGGAAGGATATAGCTCTAAAAATCATTCAAAGTGTTAAAGAATAGAATAGTTCACATCACAACTATAACGATAAAGATACAGAGGAACGATATTATTGGGATCACTTTCAGAATGATAAAACACTGACAGCCAGTCAGAATCCATTGAACATTAAAGGGCTCGTGCAATTTAAAGATACAGACAACACTGTCGAGAAGCACACTGCTTGATGTTAAGCCCTCTTTTAAACGATTATTTAAAGATAATGGCTATCATGGAAACAATATTGTGGTTATACCATGGGAAATAATGATAAAAAAATAGATGGTAGTTGTGGAAGTCATGCTGGAAAATTGAAGCATAAAAACAAAAGTACCACAGGAATCCAGTGCTAGTTTAGTGTCTTTGTGTTGCCTTCTTTGAAAATGCTGGGCCACTCATTACGATTGCTAAATTTACTGTTTGATTAGATTGATTACAGGTCACCAGCTCAATAGTATGTTCAGATGCGGTAGAAGCACACTGAGGACACCTGCTGGTTACAAGAGATAATGCCGAATAAAAGGCATAACCTAAAAATAAACAGATCATTATCGTTCGTCTGTGTGGACACAAATATATTTATCATTATATTTATATTTATCATTATCGCGCTTGGTGTGAAGAGGCCTTAAGTGTCGTAAGTGTTTTAAGTAAAACGAGTTTAATCTTCACTTGGTTTGAGGTTACCCCTAAGTGCTCTACACAGAAGAGTACTCATGTTTTGGCAACTATATACAATAATGATTGTTGCTTCATTCAGTGAACAGTAGTTGTGCTTTTCAGTCCATCAATTACTGTTAAGAACAATAAACATATTGACGCTGATAGCTTCGTGTGCAGTGACATATAGCACCATTGTGCTTTGGCATCCCAAATTCGAATACGCAATAATCAAGGAACTTTGCTGCTGTACCATGGCTGCAGTAGGCACAATGATATTATGCAGTTCCTGAAAATAGCTCTGGAGCGTCTCTCACAAATGTCTCCACATTTTTAAGGTACACCCCCGTGCAAGCAGATGGTCACATTGGTTATACTGACGGATGTTAGCCTATTTTCAGACAGGCACTGTCTAAATATCATTGCGCCTGCTCACTGCAGCCATGGTATGGCAACAAAGTTCTTTGATTATGACGCTGGAATGAAAGTGTAGTTCCTAGCTATATCAGAAATAGCTTTATTTGGAGTGTAGTTTTGAATTTTGAGTGAGAGGTTTCAGAAATCGTGTGACATGAAAAGATTTAGTGTGTAAGCAGTTGAGAAAAATGAAATATTCGATGGACAAATTGTGCGGGAATTGCACAAACAAATTGTGAGAATAATGACGCCTCAGTCTTTTAAAACATTTCACTGGTTAATTAAAGTATAATGGAAGTAATTCCTGTAACATAAAAGGAAAAGGTGGATATGAGGAGGAAAGTAGCCTCCAATTAAGACCTTCATATAGATGCTGTACACCTTTGGATAACTCTGTCAACACAGAAGGAGAAGCAGGGCGCAAACTGCAATCTTACAGCGGCAGACCTCCAACCCTAGAGTCCAGCGCGAGAGGGCATTCAATTATGAAGTTGATCTGTCTCCAGGGCAGCTGCATGATTCACTACTGCACACCATCTTTCCATCCGACGGCTCTTTTGGAGACACGGAGACTGATCGGCTTGAGAACAA
Source organism: Danio jaintianensis (assembly GCA_903798115.1). Classification (NCBI taxonomy): domain Eukaryota; kingdom Metazoa; phylum Chordata; class Actinopteri; order Cypriniformes; family Danionidae; genus Danio; species Danio jaintianensis. The sequence continues at coordinate 9,608,575 of CAIGQV010016735.1, read as the reverse complement.
CCGCTTCTGCACAAACATCCTGCCATTTGTTTGTCTAATCCGTTTAACACAGTCATGGGTTATATAATCTGCTGCTAAATTACCACTATAGACCTGTGCATCTCTGCATGGAGCCTACAAAGACATCACTACCATCCTGCATGTTTGCTCACAATTATCAGTTTTATTATTCCGTTTTGCTCACACATATTTCATGAATATACATGTAATATCATATATATCTGCCATGAGTCATATGTTCTCTTTAGCTCATATATAATTCAATTCATCCGTATTTCTATATTTTATCATGTAGACTGTGTCAAAGCAGCTAAACATAGATGAAGTTCTAGTAAATTATAACTGCTTCAGTTCAGTTGTCACAGTTAAAATTCAATTTGGTTCAGTTCAGTGTAATGTACTGTAAATGTCACTGCTGGAAGCCGAAATACACTGAAGAGCAACTCCAATGAACAATTTACATATAGATGTAATTGCTTCATATGATAAGTGTATAAATATGTATCGCAGGTATATAAAACATTTAAAAATAACACAATATATAATTATTGCTATGATCACCAGCGATCTAGCAGAACACCAATTCTGCCACTGAACCGAACTACAACTCCCAGAAGTCATTGCTCCAATCACTCCTGCCACATCTGACAGTCATCCATACACACACAGCTGAAATTCATCTTCATTTATTACCTGGACTATATATAAACCACACTTTCACTCAAACTTTGCTGAGTCTTGTAAACTGTGAACATATCCAAGCATTTTCATTGTCTTGCCTTTTCGTGTTTTGACCTTTGCTTTGTTTTACTGTTTACATTGTTTTGCCGCCTGTCCCGACCTTTCGCCTGTACTCTGACTAATCTTTTGGATTATCTGCATGCTCCTGTCTGTCCCTGTTTTGACCTTTGCCTGCTTGACGATTCTCTTAATAAACTGCATTTGGATCCTCACCTCTTTTGCAACCTGACTCATTACAATTATATTCTGCCAGCAAGATTTTTAATTATTCAATTAATTGATCAAATGACAGTGAAGACTTTTACTTTATTCCAACACCTATTTATACACACACACACACACACACACACACACACACACACACACACACACA
>CAIGQV010016735.1:9586073-9596296 GCA_903798115.1 Danio jaintianensis | reverse complement strand
TCCTCCTCTTCCCTGCTTGGTTGTCAAAGCATTCCCAGCTAAAACTCCAATTCTCCCAGTCACGCTGCTCTGAGACAAGTAAAGCAATTCAGGTTGATCTGACACATGAAGACCTCCCAATGAAAAGAGCGAAAGCAGTCTGCGAGCACGCACAGATCTCTCTCAATAATGAAACCGAATTCACAACCTCCAGCTTCATGAAGGAACAAGGGATGACAACATGCTTTGATGGCAACAAAGCACGATTCGTCAACAAGAGAGTATCATAAAAGAGCTTAGCATGACTCTTCACCAAACACATCTGCCCCAAAGGAGACATGGAGCTTCAGCCTCTCCTGGCTGGCACCACACACAGCGCAAAATCTCCTGCTGCGGAGAAATGGCATAAACTGCAGTCAGAGCATGCGCATCCACAAATCTACGTCTATAGAGAAAGAAAAACCCAAACACACAGAAATGTGCTTTGCTTCAGCGAGCGGAGAGAGACTAAGACTCCGCAGCCAGACTATATCCTAGTGAGTCTCAGACGGCTCTCCCACAGCCCACCCACAGTGTGTTTGCTGTCTGGATGCAAACAGCGGGCTGAAATCTACAGCTTTCACCTGATCGGCTGGGGTGCATCAGTGTGTCTGGAAAGAAAATTGCAAACTATACTCATGGAAATGCTGTCTGCATCATTTTGTTTCGCAGTTTTTGTGGAAGTTTGAAATTGAGAAGTCTGGTAAGTGGAGCAAACAACCATGCCTAATTCCTCAATCAAATGACCAATAGGTACCACTAAATGCAAAATAAAAATAATAATAAATGCAGGTATACTAAGGCCCAATCTTAATTCTTGAAACAGAGTGAAGTGGTAAGGGTAAATATATTCCTCTAAAGGCTGATTTATACTTCTGCACCTCTCAAAACATTTTACTACACATCGCAACGGCACGTAGCGCAAACTCTGTGATTGGTTGGCTTGGTAGCGCTGACAAGCGTGGGCGGTGCTGAGAGCCGCGAGCCTGATAGAGCGAGTGTTTACAAGTGTCGAGTGCCGTGAAGGACCTCCAATTGGAAACTTTTGTTTTGTGTTTACCTTATGATTAAAGTTGTTGCACGTCCACCGGCTCCCGCCTCTGAATGAGCAAGTTTGAGCAACTTGTACATTAAGGTAGCATTCAGAATAAACAAAACACCCGCGAAGAAACTCGACACAGAGGAACATAAAAACCTGCTGCCAGCTAGTGCTTCGGAAGTGTTATTGCAGAGCAACACAAACAGCACACAGAAGTATAAATGCACAGCAAGGCACAAGGTAGGCACCGTGGGTCACACCGATCACTTGACGCAAACATAAACATTTTTATGACAAACAGGCATCTGATTTGTTACATTCACATGCGCTAATGTGTAATGAATATCTGAAACACTGGGAATAAAGTCTCTGCCTTCTTCTGGAAAGGAGATGGGAACAGCAGCTCATTTGCTTTTTAAAAAAGACATATTAAACCATATTTTTTACCCAAATACAAAACCTAGGCAGTTTAATCCAAGGCTTTAGAAATGACATGATCCCTTCATATTATGAACATATTCAATTTAAGCTTATATTCACATATAAACATTGATAATAAACAAACAAATCTGGTTCAGCATGCTTTCTTTATGAATATATCCTATATCCTAGTTGAGTCTCAGACGGCTCTCCCACAGCCCACCCACAGTGTTGAAATCTACAGTTGAAATCTACAGTTCCCACCTGATCAGCTGGGGCGCATCAGTGTGTCTGGAAAGAAAATTACAAACCATACTCATAGAAATGCTCTCTCTGTTCGCTTATTTTTCCTGGACTTTTCATGAAAGTTTGAAAGTGATAAGTACAGTAAGTGGAGAAAAAAAAATCCTGCCTAATTCGTAAATCAAATGCCCAATGAGTATAGAGCCAGATAAGTCTCAAAAATAATACATTGAAAAATATAAAACTCATACACGCACAGCACAACTCCAATTTGTAAATTTAAAACACAATTCATAAATACACAAATCCAATTCATAAATTCATTTATTAATTTTCCTTCGGCTTAGTCCCTTTATTCATCAGGGGTCGCCACAGCGGAATGAACCGCCAACTTATCCAGCATATGTTTTACACAGCGGATGCCTTTCCAGCCGCAACCCAGTACTGGGAAACACCCATACCCACTCATTCACACACGCACTCATACACTACGGCCAATTTAGTTTAGAAACCCACGCCAACACGGGAAGAACATGCAAACACAGAAATGCCAAGTGACCCAGCCGGGACTCGAACCAGCGACCTTCTTGCTGTGAGGTGACAGTGCTAACCACTGAGCCACCGTGTCGCCTCAATTCATAAATTCAAAATTCTAATTTATGAATAAAGCAAAAGTCATAAATATTTCCCCAAAAGAATTGGATGTGTACATTTAGGAATGGTGTTATGAATTTACAATTTGTGATTTGAATATACGGATTGTCTTTTGAATTTACGAATTGAATTTGCTTATTTATGAACTGTGTTTTGAATTTACATATTGTGTTTTGTATATTTACGAATTGTGTTTCGAATTTACGAATTCAATTTGAGTATTTCTGAATTGTTTTGAATTTACGAATTGCATTTGTGTATTTATGAATTGCATTTTGAATTTACGAATAGGGTGTCACGGTGGCGCAGTGGGTAGCACGATCGCCTCACAGCAAAAAGGTCGCTGGTTCGAGCCTCGGCTGGGTCAGTTGGCATTTCTCTGTGGAGTTTGCATGTTCTCCCAGTGTTCGCGTGGGTTTCCTCCGGGTGCTTATCCATATGCTGGATAAGTTGGCGGTTCATTCCGCTGTGGCGACCTCTGATTAATAAAGGGACTAAGCCGAAAAGAAAATAAATGAACGAATAGAATAAAGCAAGCAAACATTTATAAATGTGAAGTGTATGAATTTTATTTTGTAAATGTATTATTTTTGAGACCAATCTGGCTCTATAAATAAGTGACACTAAATGGTTAATGCTTTATCGCGCTTATAAAAAAATGTGGCAGCTATAGTAAACATTATCCTAAAACCTAACCAAAAGTGTCACGGTGTCCAAAAGTGACCATGTTTTTGTTTAGGTTTTCAGTTTATTATCTGTGATGTCCGCTGGTGACTGGAAACACCTAAAACATATTTGCTATGAGTATTTAAATAGCTGTTTTATTCCCTAGCTTTGCTGGTTTTGTGAAGTTGTTCTTTTATTTTGCAGGTTTGGACACCGGTGACAGGAGTCCTTGGCTTTACAACTTCTTTTCCACCAACCCCTCATTCCTTTTGTACCCAGCAGCCTTGAGAACACATTCGCCTTTTTGATTGTTTTTTTCCCCTCAATTTATTTTGTTTACCTCAAGAAACGTAATAATAAACATACATTTTCATCCTAATTCCCACTGTTCACTGTCTTTTTTGCTGTTTTGACAGATTGAAACAGACAGCATTACAGAAATATGCAATAAAAATACAAAAATGTAATTTAAAATTGTTTTGTGTGTCATTGAGGTCTCGTCAAACTGTTTCAATCGATTTATACTGGACTTTACTAGAACTATGTTAAGCTGCTTTGACACAATCTACATTGTGAAAAGCGCTATATAAATAAACTTGACTTGACTTACTCAAGCCTTCTGCATCACAAGTTCAACACCTATTCAACTTTATTTTCCAGACACTATAGGTCCATTAGCAACAGAAGACAAACAGAACAATACAAACCACACAATATACATTAAAAAACACAGTTATGCCAATACTTCCTTAAAGGTGACCAATAACGCACATAAGCAAGCCTAGGATTTGTCATTAAAATGCTATTCTGAGAATTCTCCAGTTGACAAATAAACTTGTATATCAAATTTCTCATCAAAGTAGAGAAATGATCGAACTCGTACCTTACAGAATAAATAACTTGCACTGCACCATCTAGGTTTTTTAAGCAGAATCTTCATACAATCATTGTACACAACCTGCAGTTCATAGAGACTTTCTTTTTTAATTATACCAAAAAGGAACTGTATATAAAAGAACTGCAATATGTTCTAAAGAGGTTTACCTTAACCTGCTCCGAACACATATAAAACTATCTCGCCAGCACATTTGCTTCAGCATATAACTTCCAACATTCCCTGCACGTATCATTATTATCACTCATATCATCAGTAATGACGCTGTACCGGGTGAGCTACTAAGTAAGTTTACCATGTCAAAAAAGCCATTCATTTTGAGAAAGATATTTGATGCAACATTAAAATGCATTAGTGAAATGTAGAATGAGATGTTTCTGCTGAACATGAGTGAAAATATGATACAAATACTCTCTCTCTTACTGTTTCCTTAAGGCAGAGTTTACTCATCCTTAAGGACATTTTTCATTTCCTTAAGGATGGATTCATTTTCTTCGTCCATTTTTTTTTATGTATGCAATAGTTAAGGGAACTCGCTTTCAATGAAGCAAGTTTCTGTTGAACTGAGAAATCAATACTTGTGTGGCCAACAATTCATGAACTGAGAAATCGACAAGCGTGGCTAACAGTTCATGAACTGATCTAAATTCCTTTGATCTTTTGACATATAGGAGGTCATTATACTATAAAAGCATCTGGTGAGTTTAGGAACTCAAAACTTTCTTGTTAGTCTAAAAACAGCTTACATAATCTGTCAAAATGTCAGGTTGTGGATTGTGCCACTTTATTACATAATAGTGTGCCTAAACTCCACCTCCACAGATGAAGATCAACACCTGCTTCTACATCATTGCCTGTTTAGATCCGCCCTCCAATTCACACTGCAGTTGGTAAATAATGAGAGTCAAATACAGGTCAACACGGAAACCAATTAATTAAGATGCTTTAAAAGACAAGAAGATACTCTGCATAGCTAAAATGGGGGAAAAACACAGCCAGATCCAAATATTAGGGAAGACTGGATGAACATTACTTTTAATGTAGTTCTAGACGACAGCATAGCAGTAAGACCATGGTCATTTTCATTCATTTTCCTTCGGCCTAGTCCCTTATTTTTCAGGGGTTGCCACAGCAGATGAACCGTCAGCTATTCCAGCATACGTTTTACGCAGCGGATGCCCTTCCAGCCACAACCCAGTACTGGGAAACACCCATACACTCATCCATTCACACACACACTCATACACTATGGCCAATTTAGTTTATCCAATTCACCTATAACACGTCTTTGAACGGTGGGGAAAACTGGATCACCCAGAGAAAACCCACGCAAACACGGAGAGAACATGCAAACTCCACACAGAAATGCCAACTGGCCCGGCCCGGACTCGAACCAGCGACCTTCTTGCTGTGAGGCGACAGTGCTAACCACTGAGCCTGGTCATTTTGTTCACTTAAATTGATTAATGCAATGTGCATTCTGACTCTGGATTTTCAGAAAACAAAATTACACTAAAAATGAAGCTGTGCAGACCATATTGGGTCCAACACTAAAGTTGCACCACACAGATGAATATTGTTTTTATTATTACATAATCACTATTGCTGTGTTATTACAGATCACAGATCAATTGATATGCATGAGTTTTCATGTAATGAATTTTATGGGTATTTACCAAAATGTAGACTGACACACACATATGCAAAAGTTTACATTAGTGGGCACCCAGCTGTCCTTCTGAACTGTTGAAAATATTTAAACATGCAAACTTTTAGCAAATTATATCAGTGGGTTAACTCAAACAGTGTGTTCTGATGAGAAGGTCAAAAGGGGACAGAAAACAGCCTATTACTTCCAAAATATATGTTTTTTATTAAAATAATTGATAATATTATAAGTGGACCTCAGAGAACTGCACAATTTAAAAAAAATGCAGTTCATGAAACTTAAAAGAAGTAAAAAGGTAACCAAGAGGTAAAAAAGCAAACAATTTATAGTAATGGTGTGTTCAAGTAATATCAAAAAAAGTTATGAGTTGAACGCACATGAACACCATCACAAAGTCATTACTACCAGTAGGGAAACTCTGAATTTTCTTTAAGCCCAGAGTTTTCGAGTTGGAGGTATGTGAGTGAGGAATAGGCATGGGCCGGTATAAGATTCTGATGGTATGATAACCTTGGATAAAAATATCACGGTTTCACAGTTTTACGATATTGTGATTACTGCTCTAAAACATATTCTTTTTAAATGTCTGGGCAAAAACAACAACTTTTTTCCCCTTTAAACACAATATATTTTATTTTGAGAAACATTTAAAATATTTTGGTACATTAAACATGTCAGGCTAAATAATTCAAATGAATCATTGACTTCTGCTGTCTTCATTTGTTTCAAAAACACAGATTTCTTTACAATTTAAAACGACAACTTTGGATATCTTTTCTGCTGGAGATACTGTTGTCCTAAAAAACAAAAACAAACAAATGTAAATAAAAAAAATCTTACACATACCTTAGGAACGGTATTACAGAAAATGTTGGCGTTTTTAAAACCTTGGCTTTTCCACACCGTGATATACCACAAAAAACGGTTATCGTCCCATGCCTAGTGAGGAATATGGTTGAATCACTGATCTATAATAGAGAATTATATTTATCATTACACATATAGATCAGTGGCTGGAACTCATGGATGAAAACACAATTAATACAAATTCTTTGCTCTTCATTTTCTATAAGCAGAGTTAACAAACCCAGTTGTATTTTCTTGCAATTTATCAAAAGTAGGTAATCCATCGTGTTATGCTGACAAAAGTGACTTGAACGCACCTGACATCTTTATTACGAGTTGTCAACTCATAGGAACGTCCCAGGAGGACCTGAACGCAGCATACATTTAACAAACAATTATAAAGAATCAAAGCAAAATAAAAAGTGAAATATTTTCTTTCTATACTGCATTAACTGTTTCTTCATTTACATCTTCAAAGAAACTGTTTACAGTCTACGTTCTGCAACATAAAGTACACATATTTGTACCTTAAAGTACTAATATGCAGCCTTTGCAAGTAAATGAGGCACAAAATTGTGCCCGGTGACAAGTTATACCATCTTTTCCAACCAGAAGCCGAACAATTAGCTGATTCTCGGTGAGAAATGGCCATTGAGTTCATGAAGGCCAGCATGAAGCAGTTCGTAAGAGCAAATTGTGGTGTGATGTCAGGTTTAATTAGCCAACAGGGCCTGAGGACTCATTACTCACCGAGCAAAAGATAGGAGACTCCGAGGGAGAGCTGTTTACCACACATCCTCCTCTCTGATTCCTGCGCATCACCACAGGCTCTCTATAAAGGGCAAGCAAAACCACCAGCAACCCCCTTTAGAAGCACGTCAACCATTTCCAAACTTAACAGGAACAATTATGGGTGTCCACGGCTGAGTATGAGCAAGTCAAACTAGGGTCAGAATTGTTTGGAATTATGCATCTAATGGGGTAAAAAAAAAAAGACAAATGGGCTTCAAATCGCCTCTTTTCATCCCATCGCCCTTCACATATTCTAAAGCCTGAGCTCTTACTAGTCAGATATTGAACTGACCCCGGTTTGAGGGCTGATGCGTTTGCTTGACAGCGCTCGATCGATACTGCTTGCTTGCCTTGATATCTGTGATCACTGACGTTGCAATTACAGAGCCACTTCAGTGATCCAGATGTGGCTCTTTTGACATAAATCATTCAGGATTTCGCTGGTGTGAGACCACAGTCCATTTCGGATCGATTAACAGGATAAACTGTATCAGCAGTATAAGACTGTCCGAATACATATAGGGCGTCTTGAAGTCTAATCTTTAATGACTGACATGAAGCAAAGAGCTTAAATGTTAACGTTTAATACTGAATTTCTACTTTTGGTAAAAGTTTGGAATTGACTTCTTTTAAATGGTCTGAAAGAAGTGCCTCATGTCAACCAAGGCAACATTTTATTGATTAAAATTAAAGGGGGGGGGGAAACAATATAGCGAACTCTTACAATCTATATATTTTTTCAGTTTCAATGTTTTTAAAACTGTAATTTATTTGTAAGCTGATCTTTTTAGCATAAACTCCAGGCTTCAGGGTCACATGGTGCTTTTTAAAATCATTTTGACATACTGATTGGATGCTCAAGAAACTTTTCCTTTTGTTGTCAATGTTGAAAACATTTGTGCTGCTTAATATTTTTTGTGCAAACTATAATGCAAATTAAATTAAATTAAATGTAATTTAATTCAATTTAATTTAAATTTCATTAAATAAAAACCTTAAACAGGGCGACGCGGTGGCGCAGTGGGTAGCACGTTCGCCTCACAGCAAGAAGGTCGCTGGTTCGAGCCTCGGCTGGGTCAGTTGGCATTTCTGTGTGGAGTTTGCATGTTCTCCCAGTGTTCGCGTGGGTTTCCTCCGGGTGCTCCGGTTTCCCCCACAGTCCAAAGACATGCGGTATAGGTGAATTGGGTACGCTAAAATTGTCCGTAGTGTATGTGTGTGAATGAGTGTGTATGAATGTTTCCCAGTGATGGGTTGCAGCTGGAAGGGCATCCGCTGCATAAAACATATGCTGGATAAATTGGCGGTTCATCCCGCTGTGGCGACCCCAGATTAATAAAGGGACTAAGCCGAAAAGAAAATGAATGAAAAACCTTAAACAAATACAAAAAACACAATATATAGGACAACAATTAATCCGTAAATCAGCAGATTAAAATAATTTCTTATGGACCTTGTGACACAAAAGAATTGAGTTTTCCATCAAGAAATTACATTTTAAAATATATAAAAACACTCCTTTTAAAATACTGTTTTCCTGTATTTTTTATAAATGTGACCATAACAGACTTCTTACAACAAAAGAACAACATAAAAATCATTACTATTTTAAAACCTTTGACTGGTATTCCACGTGAAACAATATTTGAAGGAAAATCTCACAGCTGTTATAAATATCCCTTTGTTAACAGAGCAGAAATCCATTTCATCCAATTCAATCATACTTTTAGATTGTATAAAATGGATTTTCAGACTGAGTCGGACAATAGTAGGGTAAAAATGATAAACCGTGTCTGGAAGCTATGGATGGTGTTTAATTCATTATGCTTAGCTTGGGGCATATTGGTGATTTCAAAGCCTTTGTGTTGGATTGATTATTAGGATGCACCTGTTCATCAGTCACATTTACCTCCATATTAATCAGCGCTCTCAAAGATAATAAAGGCCGTCCGTGCATGTTAATTGAACACACAAAATGATAAATTTAATTGAGCTGATCTGTGACAATATCGCCGGATGCATCAAAGCAGAATAAATGAAGGTGAAACAGGTTTTTGAGGTTAATGACTTACTATTATTTGGTTACGGGCCTTTATTTATTCACCTGAACCTTCATCAATGAATGTCGCTCAATTAGATAATAGCATAGGTCAACCAGAACATCTTTCCTCCGCAAATCCAAACAAGAGGTTGCACAAAATTGTATCATTCCAAGGACAATTCAGAGTGTATGAGCGTATCTTCGGCGGAAGTTCCCAGTCTAAACTCTATTGCTGCATCCCAATTCTATATATACTACTCATCCTAAATGATTTTTAAAAATAGAATTAGCATGTTAAATCATAAGGCGGCATCGTGGCTCAGTGGTTAGCACTGTCGCCTTACAGCAAGAAGGTCGCTGGTTTGAGTCCCAGCTGGGACAATTGGCATTTCTGTGTGGAGTTTGCATGTTCTCCCCGTGTTCGTGTGGGTTTCCTCCGGGTGCTCCGGTTTGCCCTACAGTCGAAAGACATGCGCTATAGGTGAAATGGGTAATCAAAATTGGCCTTAGTGTATGAGTGTCTGTGTGAATGTGAAAGTGTATGGGTGTTTCCCAGTACTGGGTTGTGGCTGGAAGGGCATTCGCTGTGTAAAAACATATTGATAAATATCGACCTCTGATAAATAAGGGACTAAGCCGAAGGAAAATGAATGAATGTTAAATCAAAGTGTTGAAATGAGCAATTACATGGATGGTGTACTATTTCTGGTAGAAATTGGAAGTGGAGATCCATGCGTACTCTAATGGCTAATATTACATAATACATTGAACGTTGGACGTGAATTCGATTAGAACTACAAGCACAGGTAAAAAGTGTTAAACTACAAACATGGTGGACATGTGAAATGAAACGTTAATTGTAGAGGCTTTGGTAAAGATGTTTGAACGAATCCTAATTAATATCTTACCTTCTGGAATATATTTATATTTTTATATATAT
>CAIGQV010016735.1:9546489-9585673 GCA_903798115.1 Danio jaintianensis | reverse complement strand
CATGTCTTTGGACTTGTGGGGGAAACCGGAGCACCCGGAGGAAACCCACGCGAACACGGGGAGAACATGCAAACTCCACACAGAAATGCCAACTGACCCAGCCGAGGCTCGAACCAGCGACCTTCTTGCTGTGAGGCGAACGTGCTACCCACTGCGCCACCGCGTCGCCTATATATATATATATATATATATATATATCTGCAACAACAATGTGAAGATGTGTTTGGTCATTATTGACCAAAGATAGTGCTAACACAGCCAATAGGTTTCTGGCAAATGAAATTTGAGCACATTACCTCCATCTTACTCTCTCTCTGCACTGGTTGCCGGAATGTTTTAGAATTGAGTTTAAAATTTTACTCTTTGTATTTAAGGTTTTATATGGTTTGACAACTTCTTATTTATCTGAACTTGTGACCTTTAAGGTCATTAAGTCATACATTCTAATAAAGCTTCTCAGATGAAAGTTAAAGCGAAAGGGAGACCAAGCTTTTGCCATTGTCGGGCCCAAATTGTGAAATAGTCTACCTCTTTCTATTAGGAGAATCTCCACAGAATCCTTGTCCAAGAGGAAACTTCAACCTTTTTCATTTGAGCATGATTTTTCCGTTATATGTTTCATGTTTTATGCATTGTGTATGTTGTTTTATCCTTTTGATTTTGTTTGCTAATTTTTATTTAATTTGCATACAGAACAATGGTCAACGACTGTTGTTACATTGAGTAAGTAAAGTAATTATGCAGATCTGAATGTATAAATTAGCAAACACCTGAGATAAATTCTTTGCATGAAAGACCTGTGAATGTTATATTAATCCATTGCTGCATCTTCAATATGGTAGGACATTCACGAGTTCACACTTACAGATATTTTGAATTAACAGAATATTCATATTTGGGCCCAATCGCAATTCTACCTCTTAGCCCTTCCCCTTACCAATTCTTTTTAACTTGAAGGCGTAGGGCTAAAGGGACGGTCTAGATAGCCCTTGAAACCGAGGTTTTTCCAGCATCACACTAGAAACCAAGAGGTGCACAAATTGGTACAAAGATTTCTTAGAATACAGCAGCTACAACGTCAGGAGATGCACAAATTTAAGTATTTTTTGGCATCATTGCAAATTTTTACAACAAACAACCATATGTTTTAATACATCCAAAACAGCGTTCGTGTTTTACTTCATGCTTTTGGGTAGGGGAAGGGGTAGTGGTAGTGGTAGCTCGGAAAGACACCCTAAGAGAGATAGAGGTTTGAGCGCAGTGTCTGGCCTGGCCTCATAACGCTCCCCCTGCTCCGATTTAAATAGGAATCGGGTTTAAACGTGTGGACCTGGGTTGGCGGAGGAATGCTGAAAGTCGAAAGAATATGGAGGTAGGATATGCTTAGTTATTTATAGCAGTTTGGTCTTACGCTGATTGGATACTTGAATGATTGTCGACAATGAAATAGCCTCGTCAAAACATCTGCTCATGCTCCTCCCCAAATTTGTGTATAAATATCACTTAAATATGAAAGAAATGTGTGTGATGTGATAAGATTATTGATAGGGCAATATAACTGTCGGTTAATTAGGAAGTAGTTTTTCCAAAGCATGCCTACTCAACTGTTTCACATTCAAAAAATATATTTTTCTTCCAAATAAAAGTACATACTTTTAGGACACAGTTTAAGTAGGTCAACTGTGATGCAGCATATTTCTCTTTGGATGCAGTGCTGAAGGCTCAATCCCACTGGTGCAAACACAAAGACTCATGCTAAATCACCCATACGTGTCCTCTAGTGTCAAAAGCCAACTTGCATGCACAAACAGACACAAAGAAAGCTTAAGTCTACATCTGGTCTGCAAACAAGCTCTGTCAAGTCTCTGTGTAGAGTACTAACGTATAAGAAAGACATTGGATATGCTGCTGACGGCCTGTTTTTGGGAGATAACTTTTGATGTTGAGGCTCCATCAAAAACTGATGTGATGGGAGCACGGGGAATGCAGGATGGGAACAAGCCAGACTTTCGAACATCAAAACATACCTGCTGTGAGCAAATATTGAGGCATTACTGAAGATAGTGCTTCTGCAGAGACTTTTTTTGCCATCCATTACAGCTTTAAGCATCAGACGCCCTGGTGTCAATCCTCCGATAAAACCAACTCCAATGGGGAAACGTGTCATTTGTGAGAGTCATTTGCATTTAAATTCAGATCAAGAATTGAGGATGTCAAGCTGTAAGGCCGTGAAACGTAAAAACGAAGCTTCAGTAAACTGTTAGATGCAAAATCAGATCTGCTCGAAGAGGCGAGGCAATAATAACAGATGAGGAAATGTAATGGATATTGAACTTACTAGAATAATTGTGATTGGGACTTGATTATCTTGGAGAGGAGCCTCTCACTGTCCCGGTTTAGTGGTGGAGATGCTGTCAATTTTATCTGACAGCTGGAATGAGAACAATGTTGTGGACGGTCAATCGCGTATGGAGTGAATCGTGCAGATGATGTTTGCCAAGGCTTACTTAATGAATTCTGTCCTCATAAATATTCATTAGGTACACTTACCAACTGTTTCTGAATCGAATTGTTAGCATCAAACATTGGTTAAATAGATACAACTTATAACAATTCCAGTCTTAATGATCGTTTCAAGATTTTGACAATTGTTCAAATAACCTAATCATTTTGCCGCTGGCGCAATGATTATTTGATAAGAATTAAGCCCTGTTTTCACACGGTATTCACACATTCAAATGTGCCTCGTGTTCACATTTTGTCAAAATCCATTTTCGAAATTTATAGCTGGTGTGGACACAAATATATTTATTAGGGATGCACTGAATGTTCAACTGCAAAAAAAAAAGATCGAAAATGGCATCTTCTTTTTGGGCCGAAAATATGAGCTGAAAAAAATAAATAACGCTACTGTGCTGTCATGGCAACACTGGTAAAATGACACCTCTCGACTAAAATGACACCTCTGACACCTCTTTTGTTTGACCTTTTCAGTCAAACAAAAAAAGTGTCTTTTGTTTTTTTTTAATCTGTAAAATTATGTTATTAAGTAACATTTGAAAAGTCAAAAATAATAGAACAAAAAAATATGTTATATTATTTAATCATTCATTCATTCATTTTCCTTCGCCTTAGTTCCTTATTTATCCCGGGTCACCACAGAGAAAAGAACCGCCAACTATTTCAGCATATGTTTTACGCAGTGGATGCCCTTCCAGCTGCAACCCAGAACTGGAAAACACCCATGCACTCTCACATTCACACACACACTCATACATTACAGCCAATTTAGTTCATCCAATTCACCAATAGCGCATGTCTTTGGACTGTGGGGGAAACCGGAGCACGCGAACACGGGGAGAACATGCCAACTCCACACAGAAATGCCAACTGGCACAGCTGGGACTCAAACCAGCGACCTTCTTGCTGTGAAGCGACAGGGCTAACCACTGAGCCACCATGCCACCTGTTATATTATTTAGTAAAATAAATAATTATTACAAAGCATTTTAAATGATAGCTTTCAGCCAAGGGCATCCAGAATTTTTGGTTTCAGTTTCAGCCCAAAATTTTAATTTCGATGCATCTCTAATAGTTATTGTTTTTGTTTAACTACCAATGCAATGCACCAGAGTTTATTACAATCTAGCCAAACCTGCAAATGTGAACACAGCCTTAATACCAGGTGTAATATAAATTGCATCCAATCTGGATTAGTGGTTATTGTTAATTCAATGCAGGACAATCATTTCAAGAGAAAGTGTCACACAGCGAACAAATTTGCCTACAGCTCAAACACTGTGCCAGCTTTAACAAGATTACAGTGAGTGGATTATACAACTATACAGCATTCTTAAATCTGACACAGATGTGAAGCCTAAGCGATGATCGTCTTCATAAAAATGACATTTAATGTCACTGCTATATACTAAGCGGGCTATAAAAAGAAAACGCAATATGAAAGAACATTTAAAGAGATCAAATGCACACAGGCACATTTATGCCTGTAGCAACTCAGCAGTAAGACCTTGTTAGTGCAAAGTAACTTAATATTGTTTAATTGAATCATGTAAGGACGAAGACATCCTAACACTACATTAGAGACACTTTGCTTACTGCCCTAAAAATTGGCGTTTTAGCCTTTCACAGAGGACACAACGAATCAATGTTTGTCTTCTGGAGGGAAACGTTGCATACACTAAAAATGTTGGGTTGTTTTAACCCTAATCTGGGTCAGATATGGACAAACCAAACCACTGGGTTAAAATATTCATTTAAATAAACCTCCTAACACTACATTAGAGGCACTCTAATCATTGCTCTAAAAACAGATATTTTAGCCTTTGCATAGTAATACAGCTGACGTCAAAATTATTTGCCCTCCTGTGAATTTTTCTCTTTCAAATATTTTCCAAATGATGTTGAACAGAATTTTTCACAGTATTTCCTATAATATTTTTTCTTTAGGTGAAAGTATTATTTGTTTTATTTAGGCTGGAATAAAAGCAGTATTTCATTTTTTAAACCATTTTAAGGTCAATATTATTAGCCTCCTTAAGCAATATTTTTTTCGAATGTCTACAGAACAAACCATTGTTATACAATGACTTGCCTAATTACCCTAACTTGCCTAATTAACCTAATGAACCTTTATCTTAAACCTAATTACCTTAAGTATTTTAAATATTATTTACTGTCATCATAGCAAAGATAAAAAAAGTCCGAAAGCTCTAAAATGCTGTCTTCGGAGGCCACACTCCAAGGCAAGAAGGCATCAGGGCAAGTTCAAATCCAAATTCTGCTTCACTTCCGTTCGAGCTATACAGTTCAGTATAGTACAGTACGGTTCAGTACGGTCACACTGATCAGGCTTACATTTCCACTGCCAACAGTGCCCTTAGTTGGTAGGTGAATGACAGAAAGTTTTGATCGATGTTTTGATTCTCGCTCAAAGAAGAAAACCGTATGAGCCACTCAGATATCACCTGTTTTGTGCACTCAAGTTCATCATTACAAATGTAGCAAATAAAGAGAGAAAGGGCAACCATAAATGGCCCTGCAAACATACAGCTGATCCTGTTCTTGCTTCTTGGCATGTGGCTGTTTGTCACAGCGACATGTTTTGTTTGAACTTGGGTCGACCATGTTTCATTGCTGCGTGCCATCATTGTATTATTATGATGCCATGTTTTGACTGTGTATTTAAAAATGATACTTTCTGTGTTGTCATTGTGCTGGCTTGTTGCACACGAAACGACATTTTTCTGTAAACCTATAGCGTTCAGCAGCGAGTGTAGTACTAGCCTTCTGGTACCGCACCATTGTGTTCTGTCCCCTTGTATGGTACGGTTCACAATTTTGGACACTTTGAAAGTGGAAACGGACATAGATCCATACCATACTGTACCAAACCATACCGCTCAGTGGAAACGGGCCATTAATGTACATTTTTGACCAATGTTTTCCACTTTTGAATGCATTTCTAGTGAGAGGTTAATATTGAAGAAGGTAAATATTTCTATAGTTATCAAAACAAACAAAAAAATCTCTCTCTTTTGTTTAACATGGTTAAATCATTATACTATCTCAGAAGTCTGCTTTAAAAAGGTGCCTTCATGCACAAAACTGCCTCCAGAGTCACTGCCTGATGGGGCAGTTCGGCAACAAGTCAGCTGCCTAAGCTTTCGAACACAACCAGTGTTTGTCCTTTAGAGGAAATACATCTTATATGAGAAATTCCAGCGTTATAGATGTGACATTTGCCATAAAAAAAAAATTAATTCACAGAGAAAGTATTCACCTTATTCTCCGCGTACGAGTGGGCGCTGCCATTTGAATCATTTTGGCTCGAGACTTCCGGTCTCATTCACTTCCATTCATTTTTAGACGTTAAAAACAGCTCGTTTTGCTGCTTGATGTTGCAAACTGATATTTTCTTATTATATTATTCTACTTTGTCTGTATAGTCATGCAAACACTTGTTTGTAGAGTAAGTAGTTTTTACTGTTTTCTGCCGTTTATTATTCCTAGTCATTTCTCCCATAGGCAGCTGAATCTGAAGTTCTAAAACAATCGCAAAAACGAGCGCACTTCCGCATTGAAGAATAAGGTCAATATGTTAACATTATATTGAAACATTGGTTTATATAAAAATAAAATAATAAATAACCACAGAGTTATCAGAAAAGTATTAATCTGTAAACATTTTTATATTTTAAATGATGAAAATGAACATGCATTATAGATGCGACCAAAAAGGTTAGCGAGTTTACAGTGTACAACATACTTTGTAGAAATTCTGTGAATTAAACAGCTCAACTCAAAATAAATAATGCTAATTAAAAGGATATGAGATGGCTCACTATAGAACAAAAATCATTTATTTTATTTACATTTTTTTGCATTTATGAGGAAAAAGCTTTGTCATGGATGTGACGGGTGTGAAATTGGCACTTGTGTGACTTTGGTAAATCAAATATACTTGTGGCGCAGTGGGTAGCGCTGTCGCCTCACAGCAAGAAGGTCGCTGGTTCAAGCCTCGGCTGGGTCAGTTGGCATTTCTGTGTGGAGTTTGCATGTTCTCCACGTGTTCATGTGGGTTTCCTCCGGGTGCTCCGGTTTCCCCCACAAGTCCAAAGACATGCACTATAGGTGAATTGGGTAAGCTAAATTGTCCGTAATGTATGTGTGTGAATGAGACACATACAGCTGGAAGGGCTGGAAGGGCATCCGCTGCGTAAAACATATGCTGGATAAGTTGGCGGTTCATTCCGCTGAGGTGACCCCTGATTAATAAAGGGACTAAGCCGAAAAGAAAATGAATGAATGAATGAAAACATTGATAGAGACATTTACATTAAGTACTGTAAAATACAAGCCTACACAAAAAAACTAAGAAAGGGTTTCGCTATTTTGATGAAAACTTTATTTTTTTCATGGCACGGTTGACAATTGCATGGAATTGCTCATATACATTCTAAAATTTGGGTCAAATATGGACAAACACAACCATTGGGTTAAAAATGGCATTTAAAATAATTAAAATATTAGCGCAATGGTTGGGTTTGTCCATATTTGACCAACCATTGGATTGAATTTGTTAATAATCTTAAATTGACATTTTAGCCCAGCAGTTAGCTTAGTCCATCTTTGAACCAAAACTGCTTATGCCTAGAGTAGATTCCTGCCAGGTTAACATTCATCGGCCTTCCTGTGACTCATCAGGTTCCTCATCGAAACAGATCAGGAGCGAGCGAGAGCACTCAGAGGAGATCAGCTCTAAAAATAAAGAGGATAAGGCATGATTAGCATACACTTCCTGCCCCCTCACTTATGCCAGTGTCTCAGCAGACAGGAGGCAGCAGATTGTTTCAAATCTCCGGCCTCTCTGGAGCGCCGCAGGCTGTGGCAAACACAGCTCGTCCCTCGCACCATTAGCGCCGTGACCTCCGCAGTGTCGGATCAGGTATTGGGTGTGAAACTCTTGGGGAAGAGCAAGCCTTTCTGACGCGTGATTGAGGTGCCTGGTTTTAAAACCCTCCCCGATCGTCTGTGGACATTCAAAAAGGTCAAAGCCAATCCGAAAAAAAAAGGTCATGCTTTGACATAATCACACGGGCGAATCATTTGGATCTGGTCTGTTGAACAGCTTGCAGGCTGTTTAGAATCGAAAGCGTTGGGTTTAGACGAGGGAGAAGGTCAAACCGCCGTGCCCTGGTAGATACGAAAGGTTTAACAAGAGCAATGGAAAAGATAACAGTTTCGCAATTTGTAACAGTTCGATTAGGAAGAAGACTGTAATTGGTCCTTTGCCAATACATTGTTTCCATAGGAACATAGCGGTTAGCAGCCATAAGCGCTCTCGAAATGAATCAACAGACATAATCAACCGGAAGAAAAAATGACGCAGGAGAAGATATATGAAGAGGGAAAAAGACAACAACTGTTAACGTAACAAAATCAGCACTCAATCCATTTCATTTCAGCTGTAAGAATAAACTGAATGAATGTGTTGACAAAATAATAGCAGAAACACTTGGGTCTTTTCCATTTAATTCATTTTCTTTTCAGCTTAGTCCCTTTATTAATCTGGGGTCGCCACAGTGGAATGAACCGGCAACTTATCCAGCATATGTTTTATGCAGCGGATGCCCTTCCAGCCGCAACCCATCACTGGGAAACATCCATATACACTCATTCACACACATACACTACGGTCAATTTAGCTTAAATTAGCAATTTACCCAACTCACCTATAGCGCATGTCATTGGACTGTGGGGGAAACTGAAGCATGCGGAGGAAACCCACGCAAACACGGGGAGAACATGCAAACTCCACACAGAAATGCCAACTGACCCAGCCGAGGCTCGAACCAGCAACCTTCTTGCTGTGAGGCGATTGTGCTACCCACTGCGCCACTGCGTCGCCTTTTCCATTTAATAATGAATGTAAAAAATAAATAACTGAAAAAAAAGACTTCTCATGAGTTCATAATTTCCTATATTGACTAAATAATATAAAAGTAAGTTTTATGTTTTTTTGTTTTTTTTTATGTCTTTATACATTTAAGTATTAAATAAGAATAATTAACAGCATATACTTATGATACGTTTTGGGAATAGGTTTGGTTTAGGGTTAGTTGCGTGTTATTATGCACACAGTTATTACTACTGTAAATACATGTAATAAGAGCACTAAATGAAGAACTGCAGACCAGTAATAGTAGTAGCAGTAACAAAATGTTTTACAATTATAGTAACGATAACAGATGTTTTATGCAAGTTATTATTAATATTAATATTGAACTGCTATTAGAATTTATTGTAAATGTCAGTAAGTGTTATTTTTATTATTAACATTATTCTTTCCTTAGCTGTAATGCATTTTATATATAATAGGCTATTATATGTAATAATAATTAGTGCTTGGTAAAGCTTAATTGTGATTAATTGCATGCAAAATAAAAGTTTGTTTTTACATTGTTGGTGTGTGTGCGTTACATATACTTAATATGTGTATGTAATACACACTTATACATAAAAAAAACTCAAATATGTGCTTGCATGTGTTTATTTATAAATATACACAGTACACACACACTCACTGGCCACTTAATTAGGTACACCTTACTAGTACCGGGTTGGACCCCTTTTTGCCTTCAGAACTGCCTTAATCCTTTGTGGCATAGATTCAACAAGGTACAAATATTCCTCACAGATTTTGGTCCACATTGACATGATATGCGAATCTCCCGTTCCACCACATCCCAAAGGTACTCTATTGGATTGAGATCTGTTGACTGTGGAGGCCATTTGAGTACAGTGAACTCATTGTCATCTTCAAGAAACCAGTCTGAGATGATTTGCGCTTTATGATATGCCGTGTTATCCTGCTGGATGTAGCCATCAGAAGATGGGTACACTGTGGTCATAAAGGGATGGACATGGTCAGCAACAATACTCAGGTAGGCTGTGGCGTTGACACGATGCTCATTTGGTAATAATGGGCCCAAAGTGTGCCAAGAAAAAAGAACTGCCACTCACTGGATATTTTCTCTTTTTTGGACCATTCTCTGTAAACCCTAGAGATGGTTGTGCGTGAAAATCCCAGTAGATCAGCAGTTTCTGAAATAATCAGACTAGCCCATTTGGCACCAATGCCACGTTCAAAGCCACTTAAAATCACCATTCTTTCCCCAACAGTCATGATCAATATTAACAAAATGAATAATAAATACAAAAAAACAATAGTGCATCGCAGACATCTTTTATTTAATGATATACTGTCAAAAAAATTGAGTCAGTTTGAGTCCAGCTGGTACTTCACCTGCAGCTATAACTCACTCCCCTTTAGTGTCTTTAGTAGCGAAGTGCAGTGATGAAATTTTACATAATAAAATATGGAGGAGCAATTTGAACAGTGTTTAAGTATCACAGCTCCCCTGAGAGTTGGCAAGCAAATGGACTGCATTAATAACCCAACAATAACAAAGACAAAAACAGATGCTGTAGGCAAAGTGAAAAAAAAAAAGAATCTGCCCTTAGTTTCTTGTAAGTGGTAATTCTCGTAATAAAGATCAAACACTTTAAAAGAGCGTCAGAGCAGAATTAAAACAGTACAACTAAATATAATCATGCATTAATTCTCCAAGCGACGCTCGCTAGCACAAATGATGCAGCGGAGGAAACTGCCAGGTTGAAGATGAGAACAACAGCTTCTGCATTTGCTAATTAGAGAAAAAAAAATTATAACTTCACGCCTGTCCTCAAAGCCAAGGATTGAACAATAGTGATGCACCCATCTTTATTTTTCATGGCTAATTCTGCTTGAAGATTTTTCACAAGCAAATGGGGTATATGCACAGCTAGTGTTTTTCAACCACCGATAAACTTCCGGTGAAAGGGTAATGTGACTATTTTCAATTTTATTGAGAGGTTTCTTTTACAGCATCAATGTTTTAATGTGATTAATATATAATCCGTTAAATATTAATTTAGTAGTTCAAGCGTAAAATGAAATGAAAGTTTAAACGCAGCAGGAGCAGTAGGCAAGTGCAGAAACTCCTCTGAAAATATTGCGGTAAAACGTATTTACGTATTTTAAAGACATGGCACAGAAAAATGTAATTTAAGGCAGTGCTTCTTGTCCAGTCTGATACCCCAGCCTGATCTCATAAAGAAACGTATCTATTTTACGTTTTACCAGTTTACTGGCTAATTCGTACGAATTCGTACGAGTTCAGTCGTACGAAAATTTAAAAATTTTAAAAGGAGGCATGGCACCAAACCCCACCCCTAAACCCAACCGTCATTGGGGGATAAGCAAATTGTACTAAACTGTACGAATGTACGATTTCATACAAATTAGCCACTAAATCAAAAACTTACGAATTGCCATGAGATTGCGTTGGATATTCATATTTATATCAATCAGGCAGTGAAGATTGTTGATTTTTAAAGAAACCAGATCTTAAATGCTGATATTTTGCAATGGCATGACAGTTCACCGGAAGCGCTTGAGCTAAGGTGAAATTAAAAGTCCTTGTGCATATACCTCATTGGCCAATTCCACAACTGATTTTCAATTAGTTTTTTGTTAGTTATATAATTGTTGTTGTTTTAAGCAACAAAAAATATGTATACATATATACAAAATGTATATATTTGAGTACATGAACAGTACATTATCTGTTTCATCATAAGTCCACATAAAGACAGTAGAAGCTAATGACAGGTAGTGATTTAAGTTAAAAGCTAATGAACATAATGAACTGACTTTAGTTTTGTATAGTTATGCTAATTAAAACATACCTGTACAAAACAAAAACAATAGACAAGCTGAATAAAAATGCTACTTAAAGCTCTGCCTGTAGATGGTGCTCATAAAATTGTTGTGGTGTTTATTTGGTGTTGTGCCTTTATTTGTCAATAATATTTCCCTGAAAAACTCATTAGTGTGAAAAGAAAGTAGAAGAAGTAGTTGGAGTCATACTGCCCCCTAGCGATAATGTTTTCCTTGAAACTGCAGTCAAAAAGAGGTTTCAGTACGTTTTTGTAGTTTCACACAAGTGTAGGCTAAAGCACGCATTTCCAATCAGCCTGTGTTAAAATTTTTGCGATGCAATTTGTGTTCAAGTCTACAGTAGAACAAATATTTAAAGCTAAAAAACAGCCTGTTGTCAATCATGCATTTAGAGCAAAATCAGGCTGGTTCCAATTTCTGGGCAGATTTCTTCCGGTGCATCTGTAACGAACAACGTCTTGATAGGAAATGATCTGAAAACATTCCTTTTTAATGAAAGCCGCCTCTCCCCTGCCATTCCAGACGAGATACCAAACTATATAACGACATATGCCACTAATGAAGAACATTCGCCAATGCAGACTCCCAAATAAAATCAGACAGAATTAATTACAGTGAGGCGGACTGACCTTTTTAGCTTGATAATTCATAAAGCGGCGTAAGGCTTGTGGACACAGAATGGCTGGCTTTGATAAACAACATCCTCCCTCCTGTATTGACCCAAGAAAAAGCACAGCACAAATATTACCAAAACGACTTCTGACTAACAGTGTCTGTCTATACCGGCAGTTTCTTTTGGACTCCTGTGTTTCAATTAAACTAGCCATTTTTCAATTTTAACTTGAGGCCAAACAGCTTTCTTTGGGAAAATGAGTTTTAAAAGTGCTCTCTTCTTTTTTTTCTTTTTCTTAAAGCAGCTGCATGTTCTCTATACCTCTTCATTATGAATTCACGTTTGATTGGTGCATTTCAATCACAAACCCATTCACAGAACACATGATTGACTGGAGTGGGGAAAGAGATTGGGCTCTTGACAGTTGCAAATTTTGGATTTTGAAACCTCTGGATTTTTTCATCAATCCAGAGGGAAAATGAAGAGCAATCATTCATAAACCTTCCTTTGAAATGATTTTTGAACTTGATCTTTAAATGCCAGCTACATGAAGCTACATGTTTATTGCTTGTTTGATATTAATAAGGTTTTATTATCTCTAACACAGTGTCCTAACAACACGCGGTGTGGCACCGCAATGCAATAAAAGGTATCTTTTCCATGTTAAAAGAAGTTTTTGTCCTAACCATCGGCAACGGCAACATTGTACTTCTATTTTTATTTTAGAAAAGGTTTCTATATCCGCAATGCAACAGAACAACCGAATATCCTTCTGTGACAAAGACCACCTCAGGTACTGATTATGTGCTTAATTCAGTGTTAAATGATGCCAGTGTGTTTAAATACTATTTTACGTAACATTTATTGCCATACTTCTGAAAGCAGCAGCAGATAGTTCACCTCAGATCTTGAAAATAAAATTAGTAGCAAACAGTTTGAAAATGAAAGGCAGAACTGTGACTCATCAGCCACTCAGAAGCCTATTAATAATGTTAAATATGTTTTAATTAATGAATATGTATTAATTAGATTGACATTTCTTTGGGAGTGCAGTGGCTGGTATTTTAATGTTTCTGTCATGTCGTGTCACTTTTGGTGCAGATACCCAAATTGCTTGTCGCTGAAATCTTGTCGTGTTGTTAGGACACGATGTTAACCCTCAAAACGTGTTTGTGTTCATTTTGACCTCAAAAAGATAAATAAAAATCATGAATGTATAGTTTTTGGTAAAGGAACAAAAATATGCAAATGCTTTAAGGCTCTCAAAATGCATACTGATTTACATGTATGGCTGCGTCAGAAATCGCATACTTCCATACTATATAGTATGCTAAAAACAGTATGCGAGCCGAGTACTATGTCCGATTTCATAGAATTTGAAAAACAGTATGCGAAAAGTACCCGGATGACCTATTACTTCTGGCGAGATTCTGAAGTGCACATCCGATGAACGCTACGCTATCTCATGATGCCCCGCAGGAGAATTCGTGAATGGTATTGAAGCGACGCAACTGACGCAGCTAGGTCACGTGATAATGACAAATAGCAGATGTGGTACGTCCAAGTTCCATTCATACTACTCACATTCATACAATATAGAACATACTTTTCTAACGGTCGAGTAGTAAATTCAAATTCAAATGCAGTACCTACTGAGTAGTAGGCGATTTCAGACGCAGCCACTGTTTTAAATGACATAGTATTTTATAACTTTAAATTTCATGTACAAGTCATTTTCGACATTTATTATCGGAGACCTTTAGGTGTCAAGATTTTGTAATATTATCTGTGATGTGAACCAAAAATCTTGTCAAAAATACTTAAGCATTTTCCCCAAATTTCACACACTTTTGGTCCATCCCATCATGAAAAATCTCTTTTTTTTTCCACAGCTTTTAAGTATGATATTTACGTTTACGACAATCATGACTTATAAATTCAAAGGATTTAAATTAATTTAAATTAATTCAAATATGGTTATATTATAAATATAATATTTTACAATCACCAATATTTCAACAAGAGTTAAGAAATCAATATTTGTTGCTTTTTAATACGCAACTTAAATGCTTTACGAGGGCTAAGAAGGCTACGTTTCTAATGAAACAGTCAGCATAGAAGACTTTTTTTCTGACGAGTTACATATCTAGAATAACAAACTTGCCTTGTCAACAAACAACCAATTATGAATTAATGAACGATGAGCCACACTGTTCCAGAAGCAATTACATTTCCTTTCTTACCAAAAGAGTACACATAACCAAAAAAAAAGCTTAATGCCCCTCGACCCAAATACAAAGCAATTAAATTTGCAATTGCTGATGACTATAATTAGCATGCAGCAGCTTCTACAGCAATACTTAGACTGACCATTTTAAAATAATCACTATTTAGAGGAGTACAGGAACCAGTGTGTTGCTACTGTTGCGAGAGGAGGGAAAAGCATGCAGAGATGGTCAAACATGGAAATTTGCTAAATCCATGAGGCCATTAGGACAAATTAAAAGGAATGCACTGCAGCAGTACACTCTAATGCACTAATGTTATTGATTGCAAGTCATGGTACCAGTTTGAGTCACAGTCTGTAACAATATCACGCGAGAGGAGAGTGCTGCAATCTCTGGTAAACCAGCTTTAAAAGCCCCGTCCAATGCTGCTTTCTCAACTGCTGATGCATAATTGGGTGTTTGTGGTGACATAAAAGTAGCTCTGTGTAGAAAAGGTGATGAACTCATCAGAAAAGCTAAGAATCTTTGGCTGTCTCGTCTGTAGTGGTGATTCAGCACACGTTTGGAGACCAGCCTTGCCTTGAACTGCTGAATATAAAACAAATATGTATATTACTGTTGCTTTGACAGTAATATTAAATGAGGGGAAGCCGTAAAAATCAGCAGTAAAAGGAAAATAGTAAATTAAAGTTGAAAATGATATAAAAGAAACTATAAAAATGGGTGGCACAGTGGCTCAATGGTTAGCACTGTTGCCTCACAGCAAAAAGGTCGCTGGTTCGAGTCCCGG
Organism: Danio jaintianensis; assembly: GCA_903798115.1. Classification (NCBI taxonomy): domain Eukaryota; kingdom Metazoa; phylum Chordata; class Actinopteri; order Cypriniformes; family Danionidae; genus Danio; species Danio jaintianensis. The sequence continues at coordinate 9,570,740 of CAIGQV010016735.1, read as the reverse complement.
CTAGGCCAGTTGGCATTTCTGTGTGGAGTTTGCATGTTCTACCCATGTTGGCATGGGTTTCCTCCGGTTGCTCCGGTTATGCGGTATAGGTTAATTGGATGAACTAAATTGGCCGTAGTGTATGAGTTTGTGTGTGTTTTTTCCAATACTAGGTAGTTGCTGGAAAGGCATCTACTGCGTAAAAACACATGCTGGAATAGTTGGCAGTTCATTCCGCTGTGGCGACCTCTGATAAATCGGGGACTAAGCCGAAGGAAAATCAATGAATGAATGAAGCTAAAAACTGGCTAGGGAAGGAAATAATAAAATGACCAAAACTCCTCCTCGGGGCATTATTTTGAAGTTGATTGTCAACTCCAGCATATTTGATGCTATTCACAAATTGTTCATAACTCAGAATATAAATATTTATATTTAATATGAATTTAATATTTGATATGAATATTTAAACAGTATATACAGCAAAAGAGTGTTTGAAATAGCTCTTCACTCACTCACTAAGTCCCTAGTTTTTGCTTTATCTTCAAGTCTGTTTGTGTTCAGGTTAAGTTTAAACAACTGTATTCAGGGTTCATACACATTTTTGCTACTAAAATTCCAAGACTTTTCCAGAACTTTTAAGTACATTTTCATGACGTAATGTTTCATGCAATGTCTACATATACATGGTAAATAATAAGAAAAACAATGACGTTCAAATTTATTACAGCATATCATAACACACGCAACAATCTATTTTGTTTACATTTGTTTTTATATCTATGTAAAATTGATTTTGATAATGCTTACACAGCACTAACAATGTGAGAGCAAGTTTTTGGCCAAGGACAGAAAAGACGTAAAGACAACTAACCTATATTCAAGTTAGGGCTGCACAATATCGTTTCAGCATCGATATCGCAATGTGTGCATCCGCAATAGTCACATCGCAGGCTATGCAATGTTGGGATTATAGTTTAATATAGAGTTTAACCATAATGAGAGTAAAAGTTTATCATCTGCATGCATTTTTAAAGAGATAGTTCACCCAAAAATTACTTGCCATTTTTATTACACCCTTCTCGTTTCAAACATTTATGAGTTTTCTTTTCTTTTTTTTAAATGAACACAAAAAGAATATAATTTAATAACTCGTATAATATTGAAACAAGTGAAGTGTGAGTAAATAGTGAGTACATTCTAATCTTTGAGTAAACTGTCCCTTTAAGGCCTGTGACTGTGTGAACATTTCAATATTTCAAATTTTAAACCATCCGGCCACAAGAAATTTTTTGTAACTTTAATAAAGATTAAATAATATACAATGAAGACTATGCAGTGTTGATTATACAATATCTGTACCTGAATAGTGAATACCTTAAAACTATAATTCACTTTTATCTTTACTATATTTTATTTATCTATGCTTGTAATTTATTTGTTATATATTATTCGAGAGTCACTCCCCTACAAAATCCCCCCAATCAATCCAAATACACCTGTTAAATCATCTGGTAAAATTGTATTCACATCGCAATATTTATCACAGAAATACAAAATATCGTAATGTCAGATTGTTCCAATATCGCGTAGCCCTAATTCAAGTATACAGATATTTGCTAAACTAATTTCCATGCTTTTTCCAAAACTTTGTGGGTTTTTCGGCAAGAATGTCACTAGCTCAAGCCTTTACCTGGCCAAGTTGACATTTCTGTGTGGAGTTTGCATGTTCTCCCTGTGTTCGCGTGGGTTTTCCCCGGGCTCTCCGGTTTCCTCCAACAGACCAAAAACATGTAACATAAGTAAATTGACTAACCAAATCGACATATAGGCGAGCGATTAATTCAGTAATATTATCTCCATAGTTATTCATAATTTGCATTCACCATTATCAAGCAGGGGAGTTCTCGAGACCTACCTGAGCTCAAACTCCCCTCTCGCCCTGGAACGGGAGGAAGCCCCGGGCTCGAGGATCTCATGAGCTCAGGGCTCTTTCCTGCCAAACACGCTTTATAATCAATCATCAGCTAAGGGCGAACTCTTGAAACTACTTATTGAGCTGGAACACCACAATTCTTAAGGGTTTTTTGAGACAACTTACATGTTTTATGTTCAATCCACTTAAATTTGTAAAAACAATTAATTTAACAATCGATTTGTGTTGGGATAACTTGAAGACATTGTGTGGAACCCAGCATTTTTTACAGTGTACATCTTCATTGTAGAAGTTAATAAGTACAGTGGCCAACTTCCTAAAGGAATATACCAAGCATCCAAAACTCATATTATTATAGTAGATTGATTTTGGGATGTTTTCCCAAAGATTGACAGCTCACATTGCACTGTGCTAAACTACAGAGAAAATATAGTCAGACTGTACAAATTCCAGCTCAAAGGTCTACTCATTACATTTTAAAGTTTAATGTAAATGAGCAATTAAAGGTCCTTAACAGTGAAAACACAACACCTGAGTCAACATCTTCAATGCGCCATTATTACCATCTGTCCCGTATTCCATCTGTCCTTTGTCAGTGTTAAAAAATGAGAAACCATAAATATTTATTTAAGGAAGTTGCACAGCATTCTCCTCTAATCTCCCACGGCGTGCCAGTGTGTCTGACAAAACAGGAGAGCAAAGGTACATTCACTCATCAATGCACCTGCGGATGACAGGGATGAAGAAATACTGCCGTTCCTCATTCAGACACGGGACGTCAGGCTGATAGACTTTGCTGGATGCCTGATATCTTTTCAGAGCACACATCTGTAATGCTGAGACAGTGGCATCTCACTCCATAAACAAGTGAGCAGACAAAAGACAAAGAGTGACCGGGATTTCAGCGCAGTCACTCGAACCACCTCTTACTTTATTCAACTCTGTCCTTAAATGACAAAGCTCAAGGCAGATTTCTGCTACATTTAACTCTTGTGTATTGTTAAAATTGACTACCCTTTCATTATGTTGGTGGCTGTTTTGCCCCATTGACTTCCAATATTCATTCATTCATTCATTTTCTTTTCGGCTTAGTCCCTTTATTAATCTGGGGTCGCCACAGCGGAATGAACCGTCAGCTTATCCAGCATATGTTTTACGCAGCGGATGCCCTTCCAGCTGCAACCCATCACTGGGAAACATCCATACACACTCATTCACACACATACATACGGACAATTTAGCCTACCCAATTCACCTATACCACGTCTTTGGATTTGTGGGGGAAACCGGAGCACCCGGAGAACACAGGGAGAACATGCAAACTCCACACAGAAAAGCCAACTTGGCCAGGTAAAGGCTTGAGCTAGTGACATTCTTGCCGTGAGGCAACGGTGCTAACCACTGCGCCACCGTGCAGCCATTAACTTCCAATATAATGATTTTTTTTTTTTATTGCATCATGTCATGACACCAAATCATGCATTCTTAATTGTTGGTGCCTTTCCCTGTTGGGAAGAGGTAAAACTTTTCATTTTTACTGTCGATCATCAGTTGGCATCATTACCCCTTTAGATTTTATATGGAGTTCTATGGAGTACAACAACAAATTATAGTGTGCGTGCATAAATCCACTTACTATGTTTACTATGTTCTGAGAATTGAGCTACTTATTGTTTATTTTCTCAAACATATCAAGGTAAGTGTGCAAAGGTCTCTCCCATGCTTTTACACACTCACACACACTATACTCCATATAACCATGTAATTGTAAGCCAGAAAGTAAGCTTTTTTTGCACTTCAACTGATGATCAACAGTAAAAATTACAAATGTTACCTCTTCCCAACAGGAAAAACCAGCATCAATCAAAAATGCATGACTGTATGGTGTCATTGCTTTGCAATCAAAATGTCATTATAATGGAAGTCAATGGGGCAAAAACAGCCATGAACATAATGAAAGGGTAGTAAATTTGCCCTGAGTGTATTGTTGAATTTTTGAAAATGTTCAAAGCATTTTCCCAAAATATGGGTCAAAATAATAAGATTTGTCACCCAAAATCATTCCATTTGTTGAAACAGAGAGAAAGATGTGGCCAAATTAAGACTCAAAATCCCCCCAGAGTGGATGAAAACATCCCCGACAGCACACAAGGGTTAAAGGTAAAACAGACTTCCAGTGTAATTGAGTATCAGAAAATCTGCTTTTTCTTTAAGTCGCACTACACTTTGGGTTAAAGAATCACAGTTGGCAGTGTTTACTCCTCATTATGTCATATTGAACCAGGATGTTTCTTTTGTGGAAAGAAAGAAGTGTCTGACTGACCTGCTCTTTTTCACACAATAGAATTCAATGGGTACAAGGACTGTCAAACTTCAAAATGCATAAAAAATATTGAGTTATTCCTATGACTTGTGCGCTACATTCCAAATTCTTCCTCAAAATCATATAAGAGATTTATGTGGAAAGCCTCACCTTGAAAAATCACCATTCAAATGAAATTATAAAGGAACTATGAAAGTTATGGAAAAGACTGGTTTGGTCATGCACAAGATTGTTCTTTAAGTTATAAAGAATTTAAAGTAAATTATTATTGTCTTGTGTTTTTTTATATACTGTGAGAGTGTCACCGCTCTACCGTTGGCACTGAAGATCCAATACATGTTTTCTAATGAAATAAACCAATTAAAAGCTGTTTGTGAGGTTTTGTGTTCATGTAAGTGCTAGTCTAATTTCAACATGCTGTTTATAGAAGATGTTTAATAGCCTTGGTTATCACGTTAATGCTAATTTCTGTGCATCCTACATTACAAACTGAGAAACCAACATAGCAATAATCAACCTCTGTGCTTTGTTTTGCTTGGGAACTACTGTGGTCGGAACCAAAGTTCATTGGACTGTATACCCTGGAACACTCTCAAGCAGTGGACTTCATCCAACATTCCAATAGGTTTCCGCCAAACCTCGTCATATCTCATTACCATAAAATGACCTAATTTCAACTCTCCTTGAGGCTCACACCGTCCAAAATGGTCTACATCCCCACCAGAAGCCTCCAGTCAGTAAGTGAGTGTCGCCTTGTGGTACCATCACAGAGAGTCTCTCAGTCACTTTCCAAAAACTTCTCATTCAATGTTCCTCACTGGTGGAATGATCTTCCCATTCCCACGCAGACTGCTGATTCATTGGTATCATTTAAACGACTACTAAAACCCATCTCTTCCTCAAACACCTGAGCACTTAAAAGAAACATGGAAAGTTACAAAGTTTTATCGGGAAAGTTTCATGAGATCTCGTCACACCCCTAAAATATATATATATATGGTATAATAGTGTATGGTAAAATTTATAAAGTCTATTGTGACAAAATACTTCAATTGCAACTATTATTTTGAACTTTTTCATCAAATAAATTGCAAAAAATAAAAATTAAAAATTAAAAAAACTGCACTATACCGTCATATTTTTACTATATTTATCATCAAATAACTGCAGTCGTGATGAGCATAAAAACAAACTAACCTGCCAGAGTACATATTTTTTTTATACTTTCAGAAAGTCAATAAAAGTAATATAAAATAAATATTTAATTAGCGGATGCTTTTATCCAAAGTGCATTACGGTAACCTTACAGGAGGTACAAAGTGACTTGCACCATACAGAGATCGATTGAGCAAACTTTTGGTCACGAGCCCAGAGCTTTGCCCACTAAACCACACACACCACCTCCACAACATGTGCTTTGTGTTTTCTCTTTTCTCTCTCCAACCAATAAACACACACACGCACACACATAGAAAGTTGCTTGAAATAATACATCATTTTGGCATCACCTTCACAATTGAGAATCCTACAACTGCTGAAGACGAACTTTGCATCCTCATATCAATCCATATTAAGGACGCCTTTTGGAGTGTACGTCCATGCTGGGGGGGTTTTCGGGAGCCTTGCATTTGAGGCCATGCGGTACAAGGCAGTAAATAAAACCCATAAATGTGCCACTGCAGACAACCAGCAGACACCCAGCCTTTCAATGTTAATAGGAGAGCATTGGTTACCCGAGTTTAAATAATGGCCTCCTGCTTCTATCTCTGGGGTCAGGTACCCTAGGTGGCTGGATTTATGGAGTTAGCAAATTGCTTTTCTATCCTCACTCTTTGCGCCTCTTTCTGTCTGCTCATCCTTTCTTTCAACACAGCGCGTGGATGATGGAAAGGAACAGGAGGGTGATTGGCCTGTTTTTCACTGGCGGAGAGCAGGACGTGTCTCAAGGCCAGGGAAAAGCAGAAAAGCCGCTCAAAGGCACAACTCTGCCGACACGTTCCATTACCGGGACATTTCTCACTGAACTAAAATGCTTTATTCCGGCATAGTTGGAGATGAGGCCAACGGTGATGTTGCTGACAGTCAAGAGTGATTGTGATGACCGAGGATGCGACTCCACTTTTCAACTCGATGCCATATTTGCCATTTCCCTTGACTGCTGGTTCACTTTCTGAAAACATTTCCCACATTATCACAGTTTAATCCCTGGGGTTTCGAAAATTATAGTTAAAGGCACAGTACTGTAATGTTTGCCACTAGAGGGCGCGTATTCAAAACAAATAAAAGCATAGTTTCATGACGACGTGACTGAGTTTGGAATCATGGGAGCTGTCATCTTCATTAGCCATTACCCTTGACTGCTGGTTCACTTTCTGAAAACATTTCCCACATTATTACAGTTTAATGCCTGGGGTTTCGAAAATGACAGTTAAAGGCACAGTACTGTAATATTTGCCACCAGAGGGTGCGTGACTGAGTGAGGAATTGCCAACCTGATTTCACCTAGTAGGACATGTTCCTGGATTAACATCTATGTTGATCCTGGAACAACATCCCAATCAGCCAATCAGAATTAAGGGATACGTTTACTGTTTATTTTAAGTTCAGGCTTACGGTTAGGTTTATGCACTTCTACATGATTGTTATCAAACTATTATTCCCCTCTGATTTGGGGAATAATTTACAGTTGTGGTTGGGTTTAGGGGTAGGGAATAGGTATGGATTACATTTTCTGACAAAAATGACGTGCATGTGGAATCATGGGAGTTGTCTTCATTTGCCATTTCCCTTGACTGTAAGTTCACTTTCTTACAACATTCCTTACATTATCACAGTTTAATCCCTAGGGTTTAGAAAATTATAGTTAAAGGCACACTATTGTAATGTTTGCACTAGAGGGTGCGTATTCATAACAAATAAAAGCATAGTTTGATGATGACGTAACTGAGTGTGGAATCATGGGAGTTGTCGACTAGAGGGCGTGTATTCATAACAAATAAAAGCGTAGTTTGATGACGACGTGGCTAAGTGTGGAATCATGGGAGTCGTCGTCTTCATTTTGTATATTGTATTTGTATTTATCTTTATTATATATAAAAATGCTTTTTTCTTGGGATTTGAACATTGTTCAAAACATTTGGGATAATGCAAGTCAGCAAAATATATAACACTGTTCTAATGGTTATTGGATATTTCAATGAAAACATTCTTACATAGTGTGCCTTAAAACATGACAAAAACTAAGAGTTACTGTGTCAGAACAAATTCATCTTGATAATGTCAGATAACTGAGAGAATGGTATAGTGTGTAATGAATTACAGTCAATCAAAAATTATTCAGACAGCTGTTAGTATGACAATATTTATGCAACTATCAATATTTGGTTGAACCCCACCAAGCAATTTTGTGCTTAACAGAATTCTAATAGACGTCTAAACATGTACGCACTGGCTAAAACTAGACTACATTTGGGCTGTCAGTGAAAATCTAATAGATAGTAGTCTACAACCAGATTAGTCATAACATACGCAGATTAGACTGACATCACACATGTAGTCATTCATTCCTGTGTATATGACTATAGTCTAGTTTTGGACTATTCTTAGATGTCTATTAGATTTTCACTGACAGCCCAAATTAAGCCTTGTTTTAGTCAAGAGGTCTATTAGATTTTATTTAAACAAAAAAAATGTTTGTTGGGTTTTTTCTTTCATTTTTTTTATATATAGCATTTTCTGGACACTCAAAACGCTTTACACATTGGGGGGAATCTCCTCATTCACCACCAGTGTGCAGCATCCACCTGGATGACGCAACGGCAACCATATTGCACCAAACCGCACCCTAGCTTATTGGTGGAGAAGAGACAGAGTGATGAAGCCAATTATGATATGGGGATAGTTCAGAGGCCATGGTGGACAGAGGCCAGTGGGCAAATTTGGCCAGGATGCCAGGGTTAAACCCCTACTCTTTTTTGAAGGACATCCTGGGATTTTTAACGACCACAGAGAGTCAGGACCTCGGTTTAACGTCTCATCCGAAAGACGGCGCTCACTGAGCAGTATAGAGTCCCCATCAATATACTTCCGGCAGCAACCTAGCTTTCCCATGTGGTCTCCCATCCAGGTACTGACCGGGCGCAGCCTGCTTAGCTTCAGTGAGTGACCATTTGAGAGTTGCAGAGAGCTAGCTGCTGTAATGTCAGGCTGAAGTCTCTGCTGTCAACCAGGTTCAAGCAAACCTGAACTTCAATATTTTCCCAGACTGGCCGCAGCAGCTTCTCGACTTCCTGTTAGTTTTTAGACCACTTTAAAAAGAACTCATTCATTCATTCATTTTCCTTCAGCTTAGTCCCTTATTTATCAGGGAAATGAACCGCCAACTGTTCCGGCATATGTTTTACGCAGCGGATGCCCTTCCAGCCGCAACCCAGTACTGGGAAACACCCATACACCCATTCACACACACTCATACACTATGGTCAATTTAGTCTATTCAATTCACTTATAGCGCATGTCTTTGGACTGTGGGGGAAACCGGAGCACCCGGAGGAAACCCACGAGAACATGCAAACTCCACACTGAAATGCCAACTGACCCAGCTGGGATTCGAACCAGCGACGATTTTGCTTTAAGGTGACAGTGCTAACCACTGAGCCACCGTGCCGCCTTTAAGAAGAACTTTCGGGTATATATATATCACAGTTTATTTTTTTTTGCAATTCTCACTTTCATAAGTGAACTATAGTGTCCTGCACACACTAGTAAAAAAAAATAAAACATATCTGGGGTCTGAATAATTTTTGGCTTGGCTCTATATATCCCATCACGACTAGGCTAAACAGATGCCATGGGATTCCAAGCAAAAAACATCAAAAGCCAGCCAGGAAGAAAACATGATTACCAATTGATATAACCAATATAATACAGTCTGAACTTGAAAACTCACTCAAAACTCAATAGTTTTGTTTATCACAGCCTTGGCAAGGTGCTGTATTGATATTCATCAACCATTCTAGTTGGGGGTTTGTTCCAGTCCCATAACTTATTCTTAACGCTATTCTTTTCCGCCTTGCAAGCGCTGCCGTTTCCTTTAGGAAATGCAAATCTAGTTTATTTAAAACACATTGAATTACGGTGCACTGTATCAGCAGAACCTTCCCACCAAACTTTGAATACGCTCCTAAAAGTTCACCATAACTCCTGACATTTTTAGATCCTCCTCTAAGTGAGGCAAAACAAGGCAAACTCCCCCTGATACTGCTTTGTGTACAAGGCGGCATCTGAGTAAATAAATAATGTAGTCCAAAAAGCACAGTCTGATGATGTGCAGAGGGAAAACAAATCACCAAGAAAATGAGTTACAATTTACAGGTGTAGTGGCACACACTGCACCAATAAATGTTCTTGTCAAAACACATTTCAAAACCGTGTCATCACACAACACTCGCTGTTCATCACACATTCACGATGACGACCGCAAGCAAGGGAATGGACATGACCAGTCCGCGAAGAACATTTTGAATGACTGCTAAATGTATTTTCAGATTACACAAAATGATTGAAAATGCATGGTTCACACCGTCCGAGACAAAGGAATTTCCATTTTCAATCCTTCGTGATTACTTGCGCTGGTATTTTCAAAACTCTTTTATAGAGATGGCCGTGGAGGATTTGCAATTGTAAATCAGGTAACAGCTATTGTAATTTGGAGGATTCAATAAATGATATTCAGTTGTGTACAGAAGCCTTTTATGTCTCTGTGCAGAACGTAACCCGAGAAATCTACAGTGGGTATGGAAAGTATTCAGACCCCCTTAAATTGTTCACTCTTTGTTTTATTGCAGCCATTTGCTAAAATCATTTAAGTTCATTTTTTCCTTATGTACACACAGCACCCCATATTGACAGAAAAACACAGAATTGTTGACATTTTTGCAGATTTATAAAAATAAAAAAAACTGAAATATCACATGGCCGTATTCAGACCCTTTGCTCAGTATTTAGTAGAAGCACCCTTTTGATCTAATACAGCCATGAGTCTTTTTGGGAAAGATGCAACAAGTTTTTCACACCTGGATTTGGGGATCCTCTGCCATTCCTCCTTGCAGATCCTCTCCAGTTCTGTCAGGTTGGATGGTAAGCGTTGGTGGACAGCCATTTTTAGGTCTCTCCAGAAATGCTCAATTGGGTTTAAGTCAGGACTGTGGCTGGGCCATTCAAGAACAGTCACGGAGTTGTTGTAAAGCCACTCCTTCGTTATTTTAGCTGTGCTTAGGGTCACTGTCTTGTTAGAAGGTAAATCTTTGGCCCAGTCCTGAGCACTCTGGAGAAGGTTTTCATCCAGGATATCCCTATACTTGGCCGCATTCATCTTTCCCTCATTTGCAACCAGTCCTCCATCCTGTCCCTGCAGCTAAACAACACCCCTGTAAGGTCTAATAGACAGGTGTGTGGCTTTCCTAATCATGTCCAAAGAGGTATAATCAAACACAGTTGGACTCAAATAAAGTTGTAGAACCATCTATAGGATGATCAGAAGAAATGGACAGCACCTGAGTTAAATATATGTCACAGCAAAGGTTCTGAATACTTAGAACCATGTGATATTTCAGTTTTTCTTTTTTAATAAATCTGCAAAAATGTCAACAATTCTGTGCTTTTCTGTCAATATGGGGTGCTGTGTGTACATTAATAAGGGAAAAAATGAACTTAATGATTTTAGAAAATGGCTGCAACATAAAGAGTGAAAAATTTAGGGGGGTCTCAATACTTTCCGTACCCACTGTACATTCCCTATATCAATTCCATTGACTTTTCCATGACTTTGAACATTTCCTGGGCCTAGAAATGCCACATTTAAAAGCTTAGGTTTCCATGAACATAAAAACGTTGACAGCAAAGGAAAGGGATGAACATGTATGGAAAAAAACTGGAGGTTAGAAACAGAGGAGAGGTTTGTGACTGCGGCATAAACTTTGAATGACATGTGCGAATAACAAAGAGGATGAGCTGATAACTCAGGCTGATGACTTTTGATCATTTCAACAGGATCAGTGTCTATCTAAAGCTCAGATGGGGCTAGACACTTATTACTTTTCCTCTTTTTGTGGCTGTTCAGCATGATCTGCCACCAGCTCCAAAGGCTGCCGGCATTTCAAAGAACATCAAAGCAGGAGTCACAATAGCACTTTTAAAGGAGCCCGAACCTCATATTACACTACTGTGACACGACATTGGAAATTTATGAACGTGACGCTGAGACAAATGTCAAAACTCACACACGTTTAAGCTTTCAGAACGGAAAGTTGGAACGAAGAGAGGAGGGAAATTTGACTGAATTCTAATGATTTCAAAGTGAAAAGAGAAACGAAACGCAGCTGGAAAACATTTTCCAGCAACTGACAATTTATGAAAGTTTCTACATTTGTGAACTGCTCTTACTGTTGAGAAAGAACAATTCCAAAGAAGCGGCTCTTCTTATTGAAATCAAAAATAGACAGTTCGACCAGCGTTGCCTGATGTCCAAATTCACAAAGCAGTATCTTTTTTTAAAAAAAGTTCAAAAATAGCCATTCAAATTTCCATTTTTACTGTATGCTGGACAGTTACTTTTAAAAGTAGTTTTTACAATCTTGCATTATTTCTTTAAAAAGTAACTAAATATATTACTTAGTTACTTATTAAGGAAAATAATGCATTAGATTACTTTTGATTACTTTTTCCATCTGAGCTGGGCTTGCTTGTTTGTAATATCATTCATTCATTCTCCTTTGGCTTAGTCCCTTATTTATCAGGGGCCACCACAGCAGAATGAACCGCCAACTATTCTGGCATATGTTTTACGCAGCGTATGCCCTTCCAGCCGCAACCCAGTACTGGGAAACACCTTTACACTATCGAATTTACACACACTCATACTATGGCCAATTTTGTTTACTCAATTCATCTATACTGCATGTCTTTGGATTGTGGGGGAAACCGGTGCACCTGGAGGAACATGCAAACTCCACACAGAAATGCCTGTGAGGCGAAAGTGCTAACTACTAAGTCACTGTGCCGCCCTTGTTTGTATTAATACAAAACAAATTGACAAGTGCAAGACCTTTTTATACAAACAAATGAAATGTTAAGTGAAGAAACCTCACACTGAAGAAAATGTACAGTGAATTCGCTTCTGTACAACTGTGCTGCCTTTCTAGACTGCATAGAAAATAGCGCTACCCACTGCGCCACCACGCCGCCTGCTTTTACATTTCAATTTATTAATTTTAAGGGATAGTGAATTTGCTTTTGTGCAGGTTAGATCAGTGCATGTTCACATTTAAACTAGAACTACCGTAATGACCCAATAAAACAGATCTGCAATTACTCCTGATCAACACAGGGACAGGATGCTGTCAGTTAGTGAATATGAAAAGCCAAAGTAACTGGCATTACTTTTATGGAAAAGTAACTGATATTTTCTTTTATAAGAAAAAGTAATGCCTTACATTACTAGTTACTTGAAAAAGTAATCTAATTGTGTAACTCACTTTTTGTTTTTACTGATAATGCATTACCCCAACACTGACACATTCAGTAATTTAAAACCCATTGTTTCCTATACAATTAATACCGAATCTACAGCCAAAACACATCAACCATATAGTCCAGAAGAGTGAATCTTATGAGTCGGTTCTTTTAATGAATCACTATTACTTAAGACTGCTGGGCTGGTCCCAACACTCACACTTGTGATCCCAGTCAATTGGGAGAAACCCCACAGTATGTGTGCAAGATAGACAGTTAGTACTATAGTGTTCACATTTGAAATGTTAAACAGAACCAGGAATTCTTCTGCTGCACACAAAGTTCTTCTGCAAAGTGACACATTCCAGACTGATTTATTTACCTGCAATGTGTGCACCGCAACTAAGAAGAGAAAAACTGTAGCCTGTTTGTGATTTTCATGGTCACATCTTGTGATATGGCTTGTTTTTGGTTCAATTAGATAATTTGGTCCATGTTGTGTTCATATTTCAGTGGTCTTGCTCCCCTTGTGTGGTGCACACAGTAATCAGATGGCAGCATTCACCCTTTTAAAAGTGAACAGCAATAACTGAGCATTTGCACTAACGTCTGTTTTAATAGAACCAAATCAGCAAGTGTGAATACAGCCTAAATCCAAATCTAAAACCACTTCACAGTGAGGCCAAGCGCAGCCAATCGTTCATCATGTTCAGAAATTAATGTGCCCCTTAAATACAAGATGTCAAAGAAAACTGCAGAGCAAGTTTATAATTTAATAAATCTTGCTGTATAAATTAATGCGTGTATGTAATAAGATACCATATACTTTATGTAAAACTATGTGTTCCTGTACATATTGGTGTGTGTATTGGTATTGTGTGTGTACATATTGGTACTGAGATGAGTTTGATAAATGTTTAGAACTGCTTAGAAGCACTGTGTCGTTCACAGCGACTACTTGACATACATTTACAAGTTATTGTAAAATACAAAGTGTTAATAAAATAAAGCTTGGTAAAAGGTTTACTTTTATTTTTACAACACAATTCTGTCTCTCATTCATTGGTTAATTAAATGTTCCACGAAGGCACACTTGTGGCAAATACAGGAAATACATTTAGCAGATAAGTGGTCAAGTCCACAAGTGTGGGTATTGGAACAGTCCCTCAGTCTAGTCTGATACTGGCATGCTCAATATAAACATTAGCTAAATTTGAATTCATATTTAACCATGTTTCATGTTAACACGGGAGAAATGTGTTTACTTATATGGTAATTTACAATTCTGGATTAGGCTATATTGCTTCCTACTCTAAACATTTACCGTACACACACACACACCTTATATGAGCTTCATTTTTTCTAGATTAGTTAGCCAAGACCTGTTCTGTCGAAATATGAATTAATCTCAGATGCCAAGCGACTGCTGATGGTAGTGAATGCAACAAACTGCATTTCTTTCCCAAAATCCGACAATTTCTTCCTCAAAAGTACCAAAGGAGCAGCTTAGCGAAACAGCAATCGATCCAAACCAGAACTGCTAATTCTTTAACGATTCCCATCCCGGGTGAATAGCGTCAACTTAAATGAGCTTAGAAAGTCCGATTTAAGCGTCATATGCAAGATATTAGTCTTAAAGCATCGGGAAAGACGGTAAACCATAAAATGCGCTGACACAAACACAAGAAAGCTTTAAGAATGACAGTTAACATCGGGCCTTTGCATTAATAATAACGGACATCACTAGCTTAATTCGACGCGCGTCTCCAAATTGAAAGCATCCCCACACTTGTCGAGCACAGCAAACAGGCTTACCTTTTTCTCCGAAAGACGAGAAACTGCGAAAGTGAAGCACTTCAGATTTCCATTTTACACTGACGCTCAGACGAAAGCTTCGGGATGAGAGTGTTGAAGAAGTGATGAACGGACAGTCGGCGGTGAACGAATAATCTCTCATACATGAACGAGGACATCAGCCGAGCGAGGTAAACCGCGTAGTTCAGGAGCTCGCGGAATTCATCGTTTGGAAGTTGCACATCTGCCTCAATTCGTGATTAAGCATCAGCTGTAATCCCGCGAATTCTTCATTCACTCCAGGTGAAGTTTGCTGGACGGCATCGTGACCGAAAACAGTACGACACATCGAGGATCTCCAGAGCCCGTCAGAAACGCGGAGATGTGTCACGCCGAGTTGAAGACGCTCACATTTATGAGACGAGCTGTAAAACGTAAAGCCGTAGAGCTTTTGCTCACGCTGCCTTGATGCTGAGATTTCCTAGGAAGTTACCTCAGGGATGCTTACAGTGTTTCTGTGGAAAACAATGGTCTTTATTGATTTTTAAAGGAGCAGGCTTTATGGGGTTTGATTTAGTGAGAAGCAGACAATGTTTATTCATTGCTTTACAAAGTCCAGCCTATTCAAATGATTGATAAGAACCTGTTAAATTACAATAACTGAAACGTATTTTTAACAATTTAGGTCATAATCAAATACACTTTTTTGAACAACATTTATCAGTACAATCAGGCTTTAAATATTAAAAACTATACATGGGTCAAATATACAAAGCTCAATTTGTTATTTAACAGTAGGCAAATCCAGTAGATCCTTCAGTTAAAGGGATAGTTCAACCAAAACTGAAAATTGTGTCATTTACTCACCGTTTACTTGCCCCAAACCTGTTTGACTTACTTTCTTCTGTTGAACACAAAATATATTTGAAAGAAAGCTGAAAACAGGTAAATATTAACATACATAGCATGTTTTTTTTTCCTACTATGGAAGTCAATGGTTCCAGGTTTTCAGCTTTCTTCAAAAGATCTTTTTTTAGAGTTCAACAGAACTAAAGAAACCACCTGAAGGAGAATAAATAGAGTAAATGTTCATTTTTGGGTAAACTATCCATTTAAAACACAACAGCTAATGGCTGAAACACTACTGGAACTCACTCTAGAACAAAGGATTTATTATTAAGTGGGAAAAAAAAATTAGAGCCTTATTGTTTATATTAATAATATACAAGTTGTCAATCTTGGGCATGAAAATATCACAATGTTTTAGTTCTGTTTTCTCTGCACAAAAGATAGAAAGCAACAAAGGCTACATATACACAAGACTGGAAAGCAACACAATGGCTTGTAATGTACACTTAGTATTTACAGGTTTGTCAGTGACAATTCTGACTCAAGGGCTGCCTGTCATCTTGCTACTCGATGACGAACCGTGGCCAGTGTTGGTCCGAATAAAGTTGTTGAGTCCATCAAAGCCCTGATTAAAGAGAAACTCCATATACCAGTTCCAGTACTTCCCGGTCTGCAAATATGAAAAGAACAGTTACTTTAGCCTGGCCTACTGTAACAGGACATGATTACATCAAATCAAGCTCCCGTGTTGATTAGAAATAAAACACACGGCAGACACTCATCTAAGACGTTTTTAATAAAAGCAGATGATATAACGTTAGTACCTTTATGGAACCGAGATCCACATACTTCCGCTCCGGCCAACACTGATAAAGAGAACATAAATATTCATCATTCTCTCCCTTCTGCTTTAAATCTCTGTAGTACACACTGCTGAATGTTGCAGTCGGACCAAAAAAGGTACTTGTATTATTAAAGATGATGAAAATTCCAGTCTCACACAGCTTCCATGAATAATAAAATGTGATTCTGTATTAATGGATCCTCTATAAAAGATGCATTAATACCACATTTATCTCCTTGTCCAATCCTAAAGTTATTAGTGAAAAATGGAGGCTGTGCTGTCCCCAGTAGTGACACAAGGCTTTGCACTTGATGTAATATAATCATCTAATTAGCTTGTGCAGCCGAGTCTTACTCCTTCGCTCCAAACGCTCTGAGTCAAGCATCGCTGTGCCATTACCGGCTCTTGCGCTTTTAAATGTCACCATGCGAGAATATCTCACTCACCCGCTGATGAAACTCAATGGCGTAGCTGAAAAGCGCCGGATGGTGGATGATGTCGAAACAGCACCAGGGTTCTGCTATTTTGCTCAGAGCGATCAGATCCTTGTTGATTTCCAGGTCTGAACCGGGGATGCACCACTGGGAATTCCACATGGAGTTCACCATGGTTTGAAGGTTCCGGTTAAACTCCTTGTATGCGTTTCTGCTAATGTGGAATGTTTGCTGCGATAAAAGAAAATATAGTCAACATATAAAGAGGATCAAAAAAGCTTTTGCAAATTGTCCTAAGGCAAGAATGGGTGTTGTTGACTTCTGTATTTAACATGTTAAATTAAAGTTACATTTAGCAGACGCTTTTGTCCAAAGCGACTTACAATTGAGGAGGTATTCAGTGATTTAACAAGAAGAGGCAATACACACAAGAAGTGCTAGTTATACAAAGTAACTTGTTCGTGCTCAGAGAATTTAATGCTAGAGTAGGTGCTCTTTTTTTTTAGAGAGAGAGAAAGAGAGGGAGAGAGAGAGAGAGAGAGAGAGAGAGAGAGAGAGAGAGAGAAGTTCTACAGGTTTTGGTTTTATACATTGAGGTTCAGGTGCTCTCAGAAGAGATGGGTTTTCAGTTGTCGTTTGATGGATACCAGTGAATCCACGGTCTGAGTGGGAATGGGAAGATCATTCCACCAGCGTGGAACATTGAATGAAAAGGTTTTGGAATTTGACTTATGGCCTCTCTGCGAGTTAAAAACTGTAGATTGTTTGCTTTGTTCTGAAACTAGAAATGTTCTCCCAAAAATGAAGTTTACTCACCATTTACTCAAGTGTTTCCCAAACTTTGAGGGTTTTTTTCTGTTGAACTAAATATATTATGTGGAAACCAGTAGCCACGGACAACCATAGTATAAAAAAAATACTATGGAAGTGAATGGTTTTCAACATTCTTTAAAATATCACTCAGAATAGAGATAGTGGCGGAGGAGTAAATTATGTTTTTTATTTTTGGGTGAACTATCACTTTTAATTCATCACACCATTGCAGATTTCTTCATAAGTCACATTAAAAGTCAGATGCGAGTACAACCGCTCTCTCATTGGTCAAAGTACACCAGTTTATGTCCCTCTGTGTCATCCATCAAAATAGATTGACATTTCATCTGTGGCCTACAGCTATAAGTAAAGCCACAATAACTCATTAAAATGGAATATATTTATTACTTTCAATCTATAAAACAACTACAGGAGTCAATGGGACAGCATTCTTGCAATGCACAATGTAGAGCAATTGCACAACATTTTAAGATGAAGAGATGCTCCTGGGTTTTTTAACTGATCCTTGGTTTAAATAATGTGCTCAGCCACCGAATCAGACGCAGCTGTTTTAATGCAACATTTCCTGTTGTGAATTATGATTCTGCTTGGTTCATTGGTCTGTTGGATTGGACTGCCATCTCACCTCAACCAAAATGAGTTTTTCCAATTGGGCCAAGACCGCATTGTTCTTGTTTTTATTGCAGATCAGTGAACGATTGGCTTGGTCATTTAGGTATAAAATGAACCAAACATGTAAAAATGCACCAGGTTCCAAAGCAAAAGCTCCAGATGAGCCAGGTGTGAACAAAAAAATCAACAACCTAAAACTCAAGGAAAATGTGTAAACACAAATTCCACAAAAGTGTTTAAGAGCAAAAAAAAAAGACATCTGGTGCCATTAAAGGGATCTAATGAGTTTGCAAGTGAGACGAGAACTACCTTGTGAGTGAATAAAAAGCGTTTATATATTTGAAATGATACAAAAAGTGCAATGCTGAGATCAAATTACTTGGCCATTTCATTCACTGCAATGCCAGTGCTGTGCTCATATTTTGAAACTCCTTTGTCCCACTGGGATTCAATCAAGAAGGCTCCATTCTTCTTCATCCCCAGCAGCTAAGGTGAAGATTACAGCAACAGCCTCCGCGAGCTTCATTGTAAATTCTTAAAAGCTTGAAGGTCTTTCTAATTTACCCATTATCAGTAAATTATTCAGACACAAAAAGCCACATGCATACACACACAGCTGGCTTTCGTGACTTTGCTGTGTACGTTTTATGACATTGTGTCCTCATTACCTCTCTCTGCTGCTTTTGTTGCTTCGCCAAGGTCAGATTCATCCGGTACCTGAGAAAATGATACAACAAGATTTTATTACTGGAGTTAACACTATTTTGCTGATTTTATTACAAATATCTTTAGGTCAGATATACAGTTAAATCTGGGGTCAGTGAATTAATACTTCTATAAAGCAAATATTCTTTAAAACCCTTTAAAATTGCCAGTAAAGACTTCCATATATTATTATTATTACAAATCATTTTCAAATAACTGCTAAAAAACTAAATTGCTGCAACATTTTGCAATCACAGGAATACATTACACTTTAAAATATATTAAAATAGAAAACTGCTACTTAAAATGTAATATTTCACATATACTAAATAAATTATTGTACATATATAAATAACTTTTTCCGCTGAGTTTTTTTATTATTATTATTGAATAAACGCAGCCTGTTTGAGCAAAAGAGACTTATCTTATAGACTTGTATTTTTAAAGACATTAGAGAACATCTAAGGGAATCAGTATGAGGGATTAACATTCCAGTTTGCCAATGACTTCTCCCTAATAATTTGGATTTATCCCTCAGCATGTTTTATTCAACGAAAGTAATGCAATTACACCAAAAATAAAGCAAGCAAATGGGAAACAAAAAATATAGTTCTAACACATAACTATCATTTGCAATATATTCTTGCAGTTAACTTTTACAGCTCTTTTTTGTTCTTTCAAAGTAAGGAAAGCAGAGGCTTCAGACAACATTTCAAACATCTTCAATTTCTTAAAGTTCATGTGAAATCAAAATTTACAATGTTTATTTTGCTAGCACACGTTGTTATTCTTTAGGTAAACAATTTATATATGCAAGTTAATCTACTGGGAAAAAAAAAGGTTGTTTTGGTAATCTTCAATCAAAGCCTGACCATTTTCTTCCACATTTATTTCTACGTTCCACAACATTCTTCACCACGTCCCTCTTGCCGTTAGTTTGCTACAAGTAAATTATATGAAAGCCCCGCCCCCTACTCAATATTCCATTTCAGTTGGAAGTACATCAACATACTGAAATAAAAGTCTCAGCAACTTCTAGTCCACATGGAATTTAACTACATCATAAATATGGTATGATACTAGTAAATGAATGACAGACTTTTAATTTTGTAAGTGAACTATCCCTCTAAGTCTTAACAGCAGAACTGAAACGCCTGTGTGCCGAA
This sequence comes from Danio jaintianensis, assembly GCA_903798115.1. Taxonomy (NCBI): domain Eukaryota; kingdom Metazoa; phylum Chordata; class Actinopteri; order Cypriniformes; family Danionidae; genus Danio; species Danio jaintianensis. The sequence goes on along the minus strand of CAIGQV010016735.1, from coordinate 9,550,753 downwards.
GCAGATGAAAGCATCTTCATACTTGATTTGATCTACTGCTTGCAGGCATCATGCCATGGCAGTGTAATGCATTTGAAGGTGCAGGCGATTGCCCTCAGCTTAGCCAGCAGCACGCAGGTGTCCCCTCACCCGGCTCACTCACCCAAAAAGCACAACAAACTGTTCCAGAAGATGCCCTTAATCTAACATGGTCATGCTAAAGTCTCAAGCAGAAAATCTCCAGGATTCACCAAAGTGATAAAACGACCCATAAAGACTATTATAGCTCAAAAACAGTACCTGTACATGATGTAGCCAAGCCGATCCAGGCTGATCGAGTCTATGGCAAACAGAGCTGGGTAGAAAACCCCAGCAGGAGGCATGATGATCAGAGGCAAACCGTACTTGAGAAACATGTCACACACCTAGACAGAACGAGAGAGTAATGTCTGTATTAGCACAAAGACAACCGAACTGACAATGCAATGTTTTTTTTTTTTTTGCTAAATATTATTTCACAAGATGACTATTCGGAAAGAATTCATAATTTTACAATCAATGGCATGATTTTGTAAGGGAGTTCATCTGCATAAAATATACAAAAATACACAAAATTTAAAATTAAATACATTAAATCCCAGATGAAAACAATAGATCAAAGAAATAAATTATTCTTTATAGTTTTTGGTTGAGTCCAACTGTATACTGAGGTAAAGAAATTCAATAATTACATCCAAAATAACACTATAGTCTTCATTGTAGTTCTGCACGATATAGGAAAAATCTGACATTGCGATATGACTACAATTTCAACAGATGGCTTAAATAGCTCGATTTGGAAATAATTAATTAATTTAGACTGACTGCAATGATTCTGTAGGGGAGTGAATCAAGTATAAATTACAATAAATAAAGTAAAAGCATAGATTAATACAAGAGAGCGAAGGTAAAAGTGAAATAAACTGTGTTGTAAAGTGTAATGCTGGGTTCACACCAAACAAGGAATTAAGTATTCGCAGGAGTAAATTGCATGCAAAGTCAATGCAAACACACAAATAGAAGTGGAATTATGTTGCAGTGTGAATGACGCGAAACGTGCAATGTGTTAGCCACGAATGCACAATCTACAGTGCAAGTTCAAATAATCCAGCAAAACATTTGCATGCAGGGAAAAACATCCCACAAGTAAATTAGAGCTAGTGATATGGTGGTCCGCGTTTGGTTGTGAACCCAGCATAACAGTATTGAGGTACAGAGTTTGAATAATCAATGTCAAATCAAATTTTTTTGTGTCCCTCGTTATTCGCGGGAGTTACATTCTAAAAATAACCCGCAATAGGTGAAATCCGCGAAGTAGTCCGCTTTATTTTTTACAATTATTATAGATGCTTTAAGGCTGTAAAACCCCTCACTGCACACTTTATACACGTTTCTCAGACAGGCATTAACATTTTCACACTTTTCTCTCTTACATTACCTTTAGAAGTTAGAGCTTCATCTTCATTAAGTGTTTTTAAAAAATCAGTCAAAACCTAACTTTTCTCTCTGGCTTATTGATAGAATTTTTTTTTTTTTTTAGTTTTAGGACTCATTTTAGGACAGATTTTTTACATTTATTTTTATTCTTTAAAACTTTATATTAGCATATATTGTCCTGGTTTTCTTATTGTTTATTTTACTGTCTATTGTTGTTGCCATGTTTGTGAAGCACTTTGGTCAACATTCATGTTGTTTTAAGGTGCTATATAAATAAAGCTGGCCTTGACCTTGACCTCTTGTTTAAACACTCTCAACATTCAAACTTTCATGGAAAAATAAGTCCAGTATTATAGAATTAATTAATTTGATCTTCATTTATTTATTCCGTAATAGCACCCTACAGCCGCGTAACTTCTACCTTCCTTTAGCATGTCCAGAAGTTAACTTTTTGTGCCATGGTTAGCATCTTCCTCTGCCTTTTGGGTGCTCCCGCAGGTGCCTTTGATGGTGCAGAACATTTCGTCGACATTGTGGGGAGAAAACTTGCAAACATACAGTACAGCATTTCAGAGTCACACTGCTAGCGATCGAAGATTTATGTAAATTTGGGAAGCTAAACGCATTCTGTACTGTACAAGAGACATGGCGGAGGAGGAGATTGATTGACAATGGTCTACAGCCAATCAGGACGCAAGACACAATGTCCTAATCAGGACACAAAACACAATGCGTTGTAGAAAAAAAAGCATGTCAAATTGCACGAAAAAAATCAGTGAAACTGCGAGGCTGCGAAAGATGAACCACGTTATAGCGAGGGACCACTGTAAAACATTTCTTTCACTCTATTACATTTAAACTCTGCAGTGACTCCACAAGTCTTATGTGTTCTGAACTGTGGAGCTGCTCAACTATAATTTAGACTCAACATTGCAGATCCTGCAATGTGACTACTGCAATATCGATGCTGAAACGATATATTGTGCAGCCCTACTTCATTGTATAAAACACAATTTATCTTTGTTAAAGCTGCAAATTTTCCTATCCACAAATTGTTTCAATTTGCTTGGAAATCTTAGGCACAGGCCTTAAAAACAGATTATAAAAAACAGATTATAATCAAATCTCTACCTCTATTAGATTAGTTAAACTTTGCAATGGCTATGCAAATCACATGTGTTCTGAACCATTCATATATAATAATAATCTCAACTTAGAGATTTGCACATTTCAATATCAATGCTGAAACTATACATTTTGCAGCCCTAAAAGACATGCACAACACTGTTTGTTGTGCTGAATCTACTATTGAAAAAATTTTGAAAATTAAATAAAATCAACACACAAATGTCAGGCAGGAACTTCAGCTGATGTCACTCTGCCAAGAACATCATGTTAATTAAGGTAATCATAGCGAAGTGTACCGTCTCATAGAAGGCGAGTGTCTGGTTGAGCAGAAGAACGTGGCAGTTCTCCAGACGGAGTCCCTCAGATGCCAGCAGTCCCACAAAGCGGACAAGCTCCATAACAGAGTCCATGAAGCCAGACAAGGTCATAGTCCTATAAAAATAAAAATAGTGGATTATTCTTTTTTTTTTTGAAGGCATACACACAAAATAGCATGGGAAAACTGAGTTTTCCCTTGTAGAGTGTACTATATTTCTCTTAAGGTGAACAATAAATCAGCTTTAAATCACTCCTAGTATACACCAGATGTGTCTTTGTGCTATGTTTGGCACCCACACAATTCGCACAGCGCAGAGACCCAAAGTGAAAAAGGGAATAATGGGCGTATCGCATTGATGCATGGCACACACCGGTGCAGTCAAACAGGGTTTTGCCCTTGATCATAATTTCTCCTTCAGCTGTGCACTTGGGTAATGTAATAAAAAAAATAACCAAATCAGCAGTGAGAGAGAAGCAAAACACGACAGGCGAAGGAAAAATAAAAAATAAAAATTCCACCTCACTTCATTTCACACTGTTCCACCCAACACTTTCAGGGTAAACGAGGTTCAGATGGAGCCCGACCACAGGAGCGGTTCATTGATCTCTTTTAAATATAAAATATAAAGAAACCTGCAGTGGTAAACCTCGGGGCGAATCTTTAAAGAGCACAAATCGCTGGTGTGTGCTCTCATTTCTTTGGATTACATCTGCATTTTTTTTTTTCCCAAAACATTTTTTGACAGAGTGATTAAAAACTCTCAGAGGACGCTCGCTAAAGTGCAAGTCACATTAAAGACAGCAAATTAAACATTGCTGTTTCAAAGAATATTTAGTTAAGAAATTAAGAAGTAATGAAGGCATTTTCCCTGTCTGCATGGCTTTGGTTACATTAGCAAAAAAAATCATATTGGATTTAAGACATACATTTTATTTTGCATTTCATCAACATTTTAAACAGTTTGATGTTAATAAATATTGTTTATAATGAATGCCAATATGTTTTCTTTTTTAGATTTATTTTTCTTTCCTTTTTCATTTTAAATACTATTAAAATATTAAATAATAAATCATTTTATTGTTTTGCTTTGAAAATATACACATCTTAATATATATATATATTTATTTATTTATTTTTTTTGTCCTCGAGAATCATCGATTTCTGTAATTTATATAAAGAAAACACAAAGAACCTACACTTTACGCCTAAAGCTGTTGCATCATATTTGAAAATGAAACCAACTGTTGCATCCCTGTTGTTTGACAGCTATTTGAACACGTTGGTGTACATGATGCAGAGCATGCATGCCTACAGTGTGTGTGTGTGTGTGTGTGTGTGTGTGTGTGTGTGTGTGTGTGTGTG
>CAIGQV010016735.1:9526623-9546479 GCA_903798115.1 Danio jaintianensis | reverse complement strand
GTGTGTGTGTGTGTGTGTGTGTGTGTGTGTGTGTGTGTGTGTGTGTGAGTGAGATTTTGCGACATTTGCTTGATTTTGCATTAAATTCAGCGATTGTGGGATCACAAAATCGTGGAGGGTCTGATTAAAACAAAGTTAATTCATATTTGCAATGGCAATAAAACAGTGTATTGATCATTTATGTTAATCAACGTTATAAAGTGTGAATTTGGATTGTAATAATGCATTAGTAAATGTTGAACTATGATTAATAAATGTTTCACAAGTATTGTTCGTTATTATTTCATGCTAGTGAATACATTAAGTAACTTTAACTAATGAAACCTTATTGTAAAGTGTTAGCAAGTCTTATTACTGCCAGTAGCCACCTTACATTGTTTCTATTTGAAATGATAAAATGTGACATAAGCCAATGCAACTTTAGTTTAGTTTTTTTAATTCATAGTTGGTTGAAACCATAATAAATTTTAATCTCAAATATTGGAATGATTTTGGGATACTCACATGGTGCTGTTGCTGTTAAGACTGATATCCAAACTGCCCTCTGATGCGCTAACGGAGTGCCATGTCAGCCACTTCACCAGCATGCTATTCAGACACTCGATGACACTACACTGTGAGGACGACAATGTGAAAAGGCACATTCAGATAAGGGTGCAAAAAAATCTAAACCTGCTTTCAATTGCTGCAAGCTTAAATAACACCACTCAAACAACAGCACAGTAAGTGTAAAGATGCCAGGGCTTAGTGGGGAAAGAGTAATGCACTTATCTTTGAACTGCTTTAGCATTCACTGACATAATCTGGCTCTTGCAGTAATGCCCGTGCTTCATACAAACCGAGAGAAAGCAAGTAAATGACGGTGCATTAAAAACAGAACAAGAACATACAAACCTTGAAAAATACTGTGGAGGTAAAATAAAGCTGCTTCAGTGGCTCAAAGAGAAGCTTGTTCATGTCTAAAGACAAAGAAAAGAAAGATTGTTATAGATTAATGCAAAAGATTATTTCTTGCTCTCGTTGATAACCTGTTTGACTCAAAGGCCCCCATTTTTTTTTTTAAGACTACTTGATATTTCTGGCATTTCTGTTATAATGACAATGACAACTGCCCATTATTATTTACAGGAAGTAAGAGAGCATGTTTAAATTATAAATAATTATTTTTTTACATTATATTCCATATATCCGTTGATTCCAATAACTGGGTGTTTCATTACCAATTAAGTAATTATTTTTCTAGTTGATGCTGATAATTACTACCATTTAAATGGTTCAAAGATAACTTAGTAATCTAAGATAAAGATAACTAAGTATTTTAGAACTTGACATAGAAAAAATCATATCGGCAATTAATGAAATTTGACAAAAGCAAATTTTACATGTTCATGACGTAAAGATTTATGACTTTCCACACTTTTAAAATTCTCACACAGAGGTTTTGAAGACAGAATGCATGTTCATTAAAAAAAAAAACATTTCTAAGAAAGCAAATTAAAATATGAAAAACGTCATCTTGCAATTTTAATTAATTTCAGTCCATCCAGTGGCTCACTTAGAAGCTTGCTGAGGCCCCCTGATTGAGGACCACTGTTCTACACTGACCAGTAAAATTGCATATTTAATGTATTTTTTATTTAATGCCATGTCAGTAACCAACGCTATTTTCATGGCAAGAACATTTCAATAATAAATATACAATTAAATTCAACAAACAAATGAACAAATTAAATTAGATTATTACATTTTAGCACTAATACATGATAAAAATAAAAATAAATAATAATAATAATTCTGATGTCACTTTGCTAAAAATGTCCTTAAGAGAGTTCATTTAATTAAAAAGTCTTCTGGAATCATTAAAATTGCATAAGTAAGTGAAGCATGGTAACAGAAGTATGTAAACATGCCAAAATCATCAGGATGTAGAATATTACTCTGCTACCTGATTTCAGTAATGTTTACAGAACAACAATTTACTAAAAACTGAAAAGGGGTTCCTTTGCATTTTATAAAAGTCCATGTATACACAACAACATAGTCAAAACGATCCCTAGTTCACACAGATCTGAAAAACGAATTTGACTAAATTGTTACACATGCCAGACCAGTAACTGGCAATCCCACTTTGCAAAGAAAATGCAGGTGCACTCAAAACTATGACATATAATTGTTTTGGTCAAGTGCTTGTGCATGCCTATAGACAGAACATGCGATGTGCAAGACAGTTCGACAATATCAGGTTAGTGTAGTTACCTTGGAGACAATAAAAGTAGTTGGAAAACATGGAAAAGGATTGCATTTTCAGGCCTCCAAAACAATTAAATGACCAAAGCTCATACTAAAGTTTTCTGATAGTCTAAACACCGCCTTACTTTTCGAGTTTCAACTAAACCAAAGTGTTAAGGTTTTTACATGAATTTTCTTTCGTATTCATTATCCTAAAAATTAATCATGCATGAAAACCTTGCACACTTGGTATGATGCATATTAATTTATTTGCTGCAGGAAAAAACAAACAGCAAAACAACACAAAAGAGTCTTCATGCAATGATGCTTTTGTTCCCCTCTCTCATCTTCAGAAAATAAAAAGAAAGAGGATATATTGTGTCCACTGAATTGTATTCCTGAACAGAGGCAGTATGTCAAAAGTATGAAAACACACACACAGTCACCAAACAGTGGCATGAGAAAAGTGTACGCCAAGCATTGAAACCAGCATACAATAGTCTACAGCAGTGGTTCCCAACTATCCTGTCTTCATATCAGCACTTTGTTTGTCAAAGTTCTCAGTGCTGCAAGACAAAGTCAATCAATTTGTCAGACACCACTGTAAATATTTACTTTCACTTGTGTTTTCACAATTAAGAACCATTGTGCATCTCATGCTAGCTACGGATGTGAAAAATTTCCAAATTTGTTTTTATGACAGACAAAAGTTTTGGAGGCAGTGTGTAAATGTGAATGACACAACATGAGGTTGTATTTATTGTTTAACGTGCGAAAATATCAGACAAACATTTCAGACTCAGTGTGTGCAATGAACTTTAGACTGCAGGAAAGGTAAAACTGAAACACTCACAGAAGCTGGGCATCAAGGGGATGTCACTGAGAAGATCCAGGATCTGTGGCCGAAGCAGAGATCCATCCCACACACTCAGGAATTTATAAAGGAAACTCTCTGTGCTGGAGAAACCCTCCTGAGAACAATGTACAAACACAAACCCTGTCAACATGGGACCTAAGGACAAGTAGAGGAACATTCCGGAACACAGAAGAGGAATAAAGCAAGTAAAAAAATGACTGATAGGTATCCTGGGGTTTGTAGAACAACCTGTCACTTTCCTCAAAATAAACATCCAACCTTGAGGCTTCCCATTGGGTAATATTTGTCTTCTGTTGCTTGGTCGTACCTGGAGGAACTGCTGTGAGAAGAGGATGGTGTTTAGGAAGCGACAGGCTTCAGAAGTGCTGTCTGAACTCCCATCCACAGGACACAGTAAAAACTCTGTATTAAAAAAAAAACCAGGAATAAATCTTATTATGGTAATTAACTCGTTTTCAAAGGAGAACATGATGGCCGGGAGGGACTACATAACTTTGCATATGCCTTGAAAGGTTTGGCATTACAGCACAGAAAATTTACCCTCTTGCAACGAATGTCCGAGCCAAAAGTTAAGGCGCAGGAAGGCAGATTCATCTTGTACACAGTCCAGGTAGTGTAGAGCCAGAGTTGATCCCAGCATCGAACCCATCTGGGCAGGCAGCTGAAAACGAGTTATGACTTTATGCGTTAAGCAGCAAAAAGCTATGCAATGTGAATCTGCACAACACAGAGATGCTATATCATAACAAAGAGCTGTCAAAACAGCTGGAGGCAAACAAACCGATTCACTCATATGTCTGACTCCTTTGAGACCTGTATTGAAGCTGACAGTTTAGTACAACAATGCAGATTAAACTCATTTCACCATTCTACATACTCGCTCTTTCCAAAAACTGTAATTTGTGTCGCTCTACCAACAGCTGCCTCTCAATATGGGACTTCGGCACATAATAAATAAATAAATAAAACTAAGTGACAGATTGACAACGGACACGGCTGAGCCATTTGTAATTAACGAGCAAATGTATCATTCATCTGAAAAACGACTGGTTCTAATGATGGGGTTTCCAAAGGGAGAAAGAATCAATGATCCTTCCCCGTGGCCACAACTGAACTGTTTTCTCTAGCACATGGCTGACTTCAGTGGCTTTTTTTCTCACTATTTCTCTAACAAGTGGAGAAGGAACACTGTGACTCTTAATTTAGACCAGAAGTAATCCAGCAGACTTTTAAAAGATTTAATAAGGCTTATCTGGCGTGTGAATACCTCAGGTAGACTGATTACAACGTGGCTTTTAATATTGTAATTTTATGACTTGTCAACTGAGAGTGCTATATATTGCTTAGTGCTTAGAGATGACAGCATTAAACAACTCTGTAAGATTTAATTTTACATCTGTGAAGGGTGATTGCTGTGAAACATTCTGCAGTAACATCAAACCACTGTAATGAGGTAGCAGACTTGACGACGTGCTCACTGAGCAATATTGTGGAAGTTTAGCTCCACCATGTGGCCAAACCATGGTAGTAAAAAATCCTTTGTTTACACAGGGTTTTTGCAGGTTTCACCAAGTCAAATTTAGGACTTTTAAACCAAAGTGGTAAACAGAGTTAATAAATGTATCTTTTGTTAAGCCTTTTTTTACTTGGACAAAAGAAAAATTAATACCTGTTTAAAATGATTTAAGACCAACAACACTATATTTCAGTGAATTAAGACTTAAAATTTTATTTTCTAAGACACCCTGTTACAAATCAGATATGTTGAAGGTGATGAATAAATATGCAATACACACATCTGCATTTAAAGATCCAAGAAATCAATATCATGTTTTATTGCTACAGTCAATAAAATCCCCCCTAAATTCTCCAGCACATCACTGGACACAAACAACATGTATTCTGTAAGCAAAAAGGTGTGTATTACCTCTATATTGTGAATGTTCTCCAGTAGCTCTTTGAAGGAACGGAGCTCCTGCAGACGCAACCCCTTCTTGTTGGAGTTGCTATCAAACGCTGAGCTCAATGGAGGTACTGCTAGGTGATGTCGCTTCTGTAGATGTTAGTAAGAAACATTTGGTTTATAAATTAAAGACTTAAATACATTTATTTATGTGTCCTGCATTCCTATGATTTCAGAGCATTCCTATGATTGGGCTACGTTACTTTAAAGATGGAATACACTAGACAAATTTTACCAGTCAGTATGCAGATTTCAGACAGTTGCAGCTTACACAATTCACTGAAAATTGCAAGGTGTATGATGGGCAAAAATGTTTCATTTTCAAGACTTCAGACTCTTATTCCATCCAAAAGAAGATATCAAACCTGCATTTTTTAGAACATATTGTTTTTTAAGTTTCCTAGCAAAGTGATATGTTTCTGTGTGTTTTGTGAACACACTCAATTTACTGTCACTAACAGAGCAATCACACCAGAATTTGCTTCAAAAGACCTTCCATATGTGAAGAATCACAGATTGTTTTGGTACCTGAGGCAAACTAGGCACATGTCTTACATTTTATTCAGATTGAAATATTATACCAGCATATAGTTGAGCAGTAAGCTCTTTACAGTACTGCACTGGTGAATCATACCCTTTTTCTGGAGGATGGTTTCTCTTTCACATCCACGCTGAGGCTCTGGTCAACTAAAACAGCACCTTTGTTCTTCCTCTGCACTGCACTCAGAGCCACTTTCCAGGTGGAGTTGTGGTTCTTGAACCCAGTCTGGGGAAAAAAAAAAACAATTGGCGTATAAGAGCCTGAAACACCTGCAGAAAAACAAGTTCTGCTGGAGAAAACAATAATGAATACACTAACCCTCGCTCTTGACGGAAGAGAGAGTGTCACTAAGTCTGGGCGAAACACTTTGTAGAGCGCTAGAAGTTGTGTGAGAAATGGTTGTCTGCCCTAATAAGGGAGAATGGGAGTTATATAAAATATCACTGGTTAAAACATACATTCTTCACCACTACAATAAGTCTGCATTTATAATAAAGGATACTGAGGTGTTTGTTTGAATAGATTAATTATTAAGTATATAATAAATTTCATTACCATTTTTGCCTGAATATCCAACAGTTTCCTGACTCTGTAAGGGTGAACTGAGTAGGGCAAAACAAGCAGAAGAACAATAGAATAACAATGTAATACTGCAGCATTCACATACATTTAAAAATTAAATAACCACATAATTAACAACTCACCATGTTCTCGTGTGGTTAAAAGGTATAACAAGTGGCAAATAAAAGGGCACTGTAAATAAAAAAATTGTTAAGTTTTAAATTAAGGTGGAAAAGATAACTCACAAAAAAAACACTCAAAACAATATCAGTATAAACATATTGAATTAAAATGAGCATTTGCAAGAAAATACTAACCAGAGTTTCTTCTGTCACAAAGCTGAAAACGAAGCCATAAATGGATCTCAAGTCATCTTTGCAGTCAATCAGGTCAAAAACAGTGAGTACCCAGCGGAGAAAGAGAACCTTAAAGGAAAACAAGTTAACAAATCATTAAAGAAACAGATATTTTCTTCCATATTGTGACATACATGCAAGTGCAACATATAACCAGAAAAAAAAGGACAGAAACTTCTGTCATTTGGTTGTGAAAGTTTTTAAATATGCACGCATGACATTTAATACGATGAAAGACAACATAAGTTTGATTTAAATACATTCAATGATTAAAGTAGTCCTGCAAATAACACAATATATAATTTCATCAGAAGATTGGGTTGGGACATTTTTAATGAGACTATAATAAAAATTAAGTAAAAAAAATAATAATTTACATGAAAACATAAAAAAAAGCTGACAATTAAAAAAACAAAACAATTTGAATTTTCATTTCAATGATCAGGTTCAATTGCCAGCCCTTACCTGTGCATTCATTGGCATTTTCCCTACACACAGCCATGATACCCCCCTCACAACGGCCTCCTGTGGCACCACTGTGGCAGGGATGAGAAACTTCAGCAACCGGGAACAGTTTGCAGTTCCTGTAGGACAAACTGAAGTTAAAAATCTGTCATGAAATACTCAGAGCAAACACTAATTTTTAGGGTGACCCCCATCCCACATCTTGCAGGACGGTCCTGGTAAACATTTTAGCCCCCGTGCGAAATATTAAACCTTTCAAATATTTGCTAAGAGCTGTTTAACTGAGAGAAGATTTTTACACACAGTAGTTTTAATGATTTATTTATAACTAATTTCTTTTGTCTGATATGATGACAGTACATAATATTTTACAAGACACTAGATTTCAGCTTAAATTGCCATTTAAAGGCTTGACTAGGTTAATTAGGTTAAATAGTCAAGTTCGGTTAATTTTATAGTTTACTTTAATTTCCCAATTAAACATCTATTCTGTTCTCGTGTTGATAGGTATGTACCCTTAGCTCCAGTAACACACAAAACAAATTATTGTCTGATTCTCTTAAGTTAAACATCACTTGGGTAATATTTGAAAAAAATATATATATTTCACTGGATGGATAATAATTTTGCCTTTATATCCATTTCATAGTTTTAGCTAAAACTGAGGTCCTTGAAGATTCATAAAATGCAAGTTGGAGCTGCTGGCACTTTGAGAGGATGAATACTTGTGGCTCAAGCAAATACATTGAGGTCTTCTTAAATGAAACGATTGGTCTGTGCAAGAGACTGAACATTATTACTTTTAATACACAGCTTCCGGGAATTTATCAGTCCCCAGTGCATTCACCACAATCTAGAGTGAAAGCCTTCTGCCAGACTGGTGCAAACATGTGATTTAATGTGGTTTGTTTACAACAGAGAAGAAGGACATGTGTTGTTCCATTCATCTAAATGATACTTGTGCATATCCTAAACGACAAAACCTACACAAAATGAATGTAAACAAGAACATCCAACATCTACTTTGGTTTCTTGTTGTTTTTGGCCTGTACATGATGCCCAAATTTGCTAGTGGCTTACATTTTCTGAAGCATCAATGATTACAATTTCAGCTGAAAACAAATCTTTAATAACCTGAATCCTAAATGTTTGTATAATAGCAGAAATAAATACACCTGTTGAAGCCTGCTACGCCCTGAATATATTAAGTATTGACGCAAACTTGGTTTTATATTTATATTTCGTGACAACCTCCCTATATTGTTTACCATGGTACTTTAAATATTCAGCCTCAAATCACATGCAAGTATTACTTTAAAACAACATTAGCACTATTTATTTGACTGTGAACAATGTTGTACTTTGATAGTCATTGGCTGCTAATACGATTTCACTATTTAGAATTAGCAAAGAATACTTTTCTAAAATTATATTATTAAGGAGAAAGTCAGAACGTGTGAATATAAAACCAACTTTACCCCAATATATGAAGTTACCTGCATTGAGGCTCAAGGCCAAATCCAGCAGCACTGTAATGACCTCCGGGGGAAGACCCTTACTGACAGCCACCGTCTCCACCACCAAAATATTCCTCTCCAGATCATCATTCCCTCTGACTGTTGTGCCAGCTTCAACTAAGACATGCAAAGACACAAGCAAACGCCGCGTATAAGATTTAACATTAACGTTACATGTGATACAGCATATGATGAAGCGACCGTCAACACAAACAAAGACCTAACATCCCGAAGTCGCTGACTAGTTTACTAAAAACAACTAATAGCTAACAAATAATCTAATATTTTACACAAAGTTAAACTGCAAAGCTCTTAAAATGCTTAATAAAGTGTTTCTGCTATGTTTTGGTAGCACTTACATCGAGACAGATACTTCACCGCTGCGGTAAAGGGATCCGCCTCGCCTTTCTTCTTCTCTTTTTCTGCCAAACGCAAACTCCTGTTGCTCGCAGAGGAGACGGACGACTCTGCTTCTCCGGACGGCTCGGAGACTAACCCCGTAAGGTTAGATAAATCGGCCATTCTGCGCCTACATACTATTTTTTGTTATCGTCTCGCGTGTTTGTTTCGGTCGCTAACTCGCTGCAACAACCCATTCAAACCAAACGCCAAATCTGCCGCGACCGTTTAGACATGCGCACTGGGTCACTTCCGGTACTGCCTCCTCCAGCTCTTGCTCAGGCGTCGAAGAAAGCAGGAATATTAATGTTATCAATTTGTTAATAGTTCATTTTTAATTTTCCAATTAAACCGATCACTTACATTTATCACTATGACTGTTGTAAATACGGATGAATCATTTTCGCAATATTCAAAAATGACGTTTTACGCAACTTCACTTCATTTTAGAAGCTTTAAATTAGGCCTCGTTGAATGTCTGCAGAACTTTTTGTTTATTTATCATGTTTATTTAACTAATTATGCTTGTTTGACTAGTTAGTTAACTATACGAATAAACTGCCTCCTTTATATTTCCTGTTAATTAAAATGTAATTGTTTTCTCTTACTCATACCAATGAATTCCTATTGTGTTCATTTTTACACTATGATCTTACAGAATAACGTAGTAGGTTGTTGCTAAAAGGGATACAGCTGCGGCCGGAATGAACGACATTTATATAATTTATTAAATTACCGTATTTTAATAAGCGTATTACATTACATTAATTTTATTAACGTCTATTCCTACCCAAACCCTAAACTCAACTATCACCGTAGTGTAAAAACAGTGATTTTACCGAGTATTATTCATATTTATTAAATTACCTTTCAAATTGAATTTTATTAACGTCTATTCCTGCCCCAACCCTAAACCCAACTCTCACAGTAATGTAAAAATATGAATTATTGTTGTACAGTGTTACAAAAATAATGCTTTGTGAATGTGAGCGTAAAGAATGAACATAGAATCTAAGCTCTTTGGCGTTAGTATCCGCAGCTGTATCCCATCTAGGCTCTACTTCATGTGTCTTTTATGTTGGTTGACTAACCAATGTCTAGTGAAAGACCGCCACCTACTAGACTGGAGTGTGCAAGGTTAACACGACTTCAAACATACATTTTAACAGCACAAAACGTGTTTTTAACAGTCTAATATGTTGACTATATTTGATAAGTTGATGTATTGATATAAAACAAATACTGTGCAAACGGCACAATATTCCACATTAATGACAATACGCACTTGTGTTACGTAATTTTGGTCATATATTTTTTGTTTGCGATACTGGTTTGCTCTCAGCTTAAATATACATGACGCTCATTCATATTGTGCTTAAATAGTATTATAACTGCTTATTTAAAAAAAAAAAAACAGATGTCACAAAGTGAGCAAGACATGTAAAATCACAAATTATGTTTTTAATACCGTCATGATCAATGGTAAACTGCATAGGTTTTATTGACAACATCTGCATGCACAAACATGAGCCTTTCTTTGTAAACAATAAATGCGCAATTCAGTTTAAATGAGCATTCTGCTAAAGTAACAGGTCAGTTTCATGTTCTGTTCTGTATCTTTACTTAAAACAAGCAGCATATTTTTTAGTAAACATCCAGACATATGAGGAGGTTTCTTCATCTTAATCTATAATCTCCCTTCATCTGTGTACATTTAGAATCACTTTAGATACAGCCGATTCAATCGAACAGTTTATTAGTAAAACAAAACATGAATTAAGTATTTCAAATTAGAAAAAACCCTCCAATGTGCGATACTGGAACAGACCAGAGGAACACATTGATTTAAAGACAATACACTACATGAAAAAGACACAATTTTAGTACTGAAACGATTCTTATAAGGAGAACGAGTCTTATAAGGAGAAAAAAACCATCAGAAGACTCCAAGGATAAGACTTTTATTGGACTGCGCATTTCAAGTCAAAATAGAAAATCCAAATTGATCAAATAGAGACAAAACTTCTGAAATAGTATAATCAAATTTTAAAAACAACATACAGGAGGATAAATAATATGCATAACTCCCATCCGACTCATGGGACAAGTACAATATTTCTTAAATTGATAAAAACAAATGTAAACAGAAGTACTTTCGTGTAGTACTCATCAACAGTAGCTCAGAAAGTAAATAAAACATCCGTTTCGGTTAACTGCATCACAGTAAGTTGCATTTGGGACTTCATTTAAAGGGATAGTGCACCAAAAAAATGAACATTCTCTCACTATTTACTGGTTCCAAACCTTTATGAGTTTCTTTATTCTGTTAAACACGAAGATATTTTGAAGAAAGCTGAAAACCTGTAACCATTGACTTACAGAGTAGTTAAAATAAACACTATGGAAGTCAATGGTTACAGGTTTCCAACATTTTCAACAATATCCAGCTGCAGACCCACACACGTTTCAGCACACACAATCCAGGACACACGATCTATATGGTTACAACAGATGTTAATGTTATTAACGTCTTCTCGGACCTTGCATCAATATATTTTTATATATATTGTTAATAAATAGTGTACACCATAGACAATAGTGTATACTATTTCACAAATATGGTGATAAAGACGGGCGAATGGGAAACGTCGATCGTCATTCAATATAATAGACTGAACAGTTTTCTATCAGTCATCATAGATGATCAGTCATTTATCTGACAGAGTAAGTACAGCAGTACTCATTTGCTGGCTTTGTTGAAACATTTTTCAGAGATATATAAACGATCTAAATTGGACAGGTTTAATTTATATAATGGATTCATTATAACGAAGGAAATAATAGCAAATTAATATGCATAGGCTATAATACATCTTTATTTGTAATTAAAATCTTTTTACATTTAATAAATGTATAACACTATATTAATATATCACTCCAGCCACTGAATAGTATTTATTTTCCTAATCAAATAATAGTCATTACTGTTTTAACTAATTAATTTTATTTACATAATATGAGTACCAAAACTGCACAGATGTTAAAATGATCGTTACGATATAATAATGAAATAATGACTGAAATGGGAAACCCTAAACTGTTCAGTCACAGACGGTCTCAATCGCCATATTTGTGAAATACAGTAAGCGGCGATAATGCTCCTAAGGAGTTAGACAAAAAAAAATAGACTGATCCGTCATAAACACATATGGTTCGCCCTGCCTAGATCGAGTGTCCTGGATTGTGTGTGGGTCTGCGGGTCTGCAGCTGGATATATCTCAACATTTTTCAAAGTATATTCTTTTGTGTTTAACAAAGAAAGAGTAAACAATGATCAAATTTTCTGTTTTTGATGAACTATCCCTTTAAATACAGGGCAGAAATAAAAATAATAATAAATACAGGCAGCAGGGAATAACAGTAGTTTAATCTTTCGCTGCAAACCTGCAGCCAAAACAGTTGCCTCAATGGTGACTGTCCATATTGTATTTTTAGATAAAGATTTACAATTGAGACATGAGGTAAAGATAACATGAGAACTGATTTGTTTTGTTTTTTCTGGCTTCTGATATGTAGCTCTGGGACATAAATCACCTTTAGGGACTACTGTCGTTTTTTTCTTCCTCCGAGCACCTTCTCTACCATCAGAAAAACGTGGATCTCCTGCGCGGAAACGATGAAGCTACGAAACTTTGACTTTGTTCTTTTCCTGGGCATTGATCTGCTCTTCTCGTCTCTCCTCTCGCTCGGGACGATCCTCAGCCTGCCGAGCGATGAGCAGTCGACACGTCAGCAAAATACCGAAAACCAGAGCGTGGGCGTAGCGTTTTAGAGGATCCCCGACCAGCTGGTGGAAGAAAAGCACGGCCAGCATGACCAGTAGCAGAATAAAGTTGGCCACGTCTTTGGGTCTCCCCGGCACGAGGGTCAAAACAATTCCACATCCCACCTCAAGAGTACCAATAATCTTGCGTAGAAGCACAGAAGAAACACCCATCTTTTTCAGTGCAGGAAGAGCCTTGGCGTAACTCTTGTACGCTCTTTTCTGGAAGCAGAACAGAAATATAGTTTTCAAAATCTGAAACATGGGTGGAAAAACGAATGTTTTCAATTGTTGTGATTGAAAAGCTTATGCTATAGAGCTTGGGAATGTAAGCAATGCAATGTATTCTGGGTGTTTAGGTCAAGGGAGCCTGATTCCATTGATCTCTATTGATTTTTTTGTATCATATATACACTCATCAGCAATAAACTGTAAGTGCTCGTACTACAGGCAATGAAGAAAATCATATATGGAGATGTTTTCTTGCAGCAGCTCGTTGATGGCCTGTCAGTTACGGATAAATTCGTTCGTTTACTTGATCCGCACCCTCTGTGTCTGTGCTCGGCTTCTCCAGTTACACTTCACCGCTGGATACAGAACGTTATGAAATGCATATTATCAGCTTCTCAGACACACAAAGAGCATTTATAAAGGTATATACGCCTCAGACCATTTTATTCTGAGTGTTTGTGAAATGTTTCTCAAAAGATATTACTATAAAACGGTCGTTTTTCTGTTGTGATTTGCATCTGTTTACATTGAGCGCTCTTGCGTTTGTCCTAAAACATGGCCGACCGAAACTCGCAGTGACGTAGACGTTCCCGAGCTCTATTGACGTTATTCAGAAGTGCGCTTGTTTTAGAACTTCCGATTAAGTTGCCTATGAGAGAAATGACTATAGAAATAATAAACGGCAGAAAATGGTCAAAGTAGTTGCTCTACAAACAAGTGTGTTCATGAATATACGAAAAAAGTAAGAAGAACATAATGAGAAAATATCATTAAATATAATGAGTCCCGGCTGGGTCAGTTGGCGTTTCTGTGTGGAGTTTGCATGTTCTCATTTTCAACAGAAAGACCACCATCAAAGACTATAGAATGCCTTAAAGCGACTTTGCTGCCACTCCAGACATTGTGGATTAACTTGCACAGATTAATCATTCACTTTAAGAATAACAATATGAGCTAGCAAAATAAACATTGTACATTTTGATTTCCCTTAAATATTTGAAAGCAATATCCTCATTTTTTTTTGCATTATTCTCATTAATATAATATCCTAATTATTAAAAAATAAAATACATTTTACTCAAACATGTACAGTCAAGACTGAAATTATTCATACCCCTGGCAAATCATGATTTAAAGTTACTTTTATTCAACCAGCAAGTTTTTTTGGACCGGAAATAACACAGCCTCTACCAAAAGATGTACATGAGGCATCATTGTGGAAAAAATATATATTTCTCAGCTTTTATTTACATTTGAACAAAAACTTTAAGTCAGAATTTGCCAAGGCTATGAATAATGTCGGGCTTGACTGTAACTAGAAATTGTAAATCAAGAAATTGTTCAAATGATCTCTTTATTTTTTCCATAACTGTATATGTATTTATACTATTTTAGATAACCTATAAAACATGACTGTAATAATGTAAATTAATAAGCAAAATACTTATTTAACTTGTACTTATTAACATAAATATATAAATATAAACTATTGTTACACTGAACGGGTGGCGCGGTGGCACAGTGGGTAGCGCTGTCGCCTCACAGCAAGAAGGTTGCTGGTTCGAGTCCCGGCTGGGTCAGTTGGCGTTTCTGTGTGGAGTTTGCATGTTCTCCCCGTGTTCGCGTGGGTTTCCTCCGGGTGCTCCGGTTTCCCCCACAGTCCAAAGACATGCGCTATAGGTGAATTGGGTAAGCTAAATTGGCCGTAGTGTATGTGCGTGAAGGTGAGTATATGGGTGTTTCCCAATGATGGGTTGCAGCTGGAAGGGCATCCGCTGCGTAAAACATATGCTGGATAAGTTGGCGGTTCATTCCGCTGTGGCGACCCCAGATTAATAAAGGGACTAAGCCGAAAAGAAAATAAATGAATGATTGCTACACAGAATGACGTTTTAGTGGGAGTTATACATTTCTTAAATATTTTTTTCCAAAGAAAAACTATTAATAAATATATTATATTGCATTTTATCATGACTAATTTCACTGCTCACATTGAGCCAGCTGCACTGCTGTGAAATGTGTGCTGTAAATTATTCACAAATTACAATATTTGAACGCGTCCATGACATCATCACAGCAGCCGCTGCACCTGCAGATGGAAGATAGAATTTGCTAGAAACTAACGCGTCGCCATTGCTTAATCATGAACTCCGTTGGAAAAAAGCATTGATTTGAACGATATCAGAAATTTCCATCACACGTCACAGGCCCGAGACCATATTTGTTCAGTTCAACATGAAGATGATGCGCATTGTGATGTCATAATTGACCTATTTATGCCGTAATGAAACAACGTTGCGATTAATACGCGGTTCAACTGCTCCAACGACGTCCAATCATCTTACATAAGCAATCTAATTAACGTACATATTTTTATATACACACTTTAGATATGTTGAATCAACTGCGGCTTGATTTATATTCAGCTTGATAGCCAATGCAAATAAATATATATATATCACACAAACACAAATGTTATAGCCAGAAAAACGTATTACATTAACATACAGTCATAAAACAAAGCCGCTGGAGCTTCGTTTTCTTATTAGGGTGATGCAAAAACGACGATCCCTTACCATTTCACTGTAGGCGTCTTTGCTTAATCTTGGGGTGAGTTTAATCGTGCCCATGAACACGAAAAAGAGCCCCAGTGCAAAGGAGAGGGCGACAATGGTGACTGTTCGCGGCGAGGCCATTTTCGGTGAGGTCTCCTTCCGATTGGCATCCGTTGTCCTGCTCCAGCTTTTCTTCTTCACTGTCCTGCTGAAGATGCTGAAGGGGGAAGGGCTCCCATACAGGCAAAAAATGGCTGCATGTCATTACGCTGCAGTGAGGATAATCACCGCTAGAGGCGCTGCGGCTGACCGATCAATAGATTATACTGCAGTCAAAGAGCAGTGCCTCTTCCCTCACACTAGAGGGCATCAGCAGACTTTCAACAGGATTATTAACACAGACATACACAAATGCAAGTTTTTAAAAAAAAGCAACACATAGACATACACAAATGCAAGTAAAAAAAAAAAAAAAAAGCAAACCTTAAAAAGATTAAAATGTATATAAAAGTGATTTCTACATCTAAAAATAGAAATGCATGTTTGTATATATGGGTGTCACGGTGGCTCAGTGGTTAGCACTGTCGCCTTACAGCAAGAAGGTTGCTGATTTTTATCCCGGCTGGGCCAGTTGGCATTTCTGTGTGGAGTTTGCATGTTCTCCCGTGGGTTTTCTCCGGGTGCTCCGGTTTCCCCCACAGTCCAAAGACATGCTATAGGTGAATTGATTAAACTAAATTGGTCGTAGTGTATGAGTGTGAGTGTGAATGCAAGAGTGTATGGGTGCATCCGCTGTGTAAAACATATGCTGGAATAGTTGGCGGTTCATTCCGCTGTGGCGACCCCTGATAAATAAGGGACTAAGCCGAAGGAAAATGAATCAATGAATGTTCTTATATATGTATTTTCTGTTCTAAAAGTGCATTTAATAACTTCTGTTAATAACTAAATTGGAAAAAATATATGTATAATATATTTGTATGTAAGTTGATAATTATGTTCACTCTCCTCCTTTTGTATTATTATTTTTTATTTTAATAAATTTTTCTTTTCTCATTTAATCCATCTTGTTAAGAAACGTGAAGTGATTTTGTTGTATAATGAAACTGTACACGCTGGTTCTTGTTAATAAAGCAAAAAACTTAAAATAAATATTTCCCAAATGATGTTTAACAGAGCAAGGGTTTTTTACAGCCTGTTTCCTAGTACATATATATTTTTCTTCCGGAGAAATTCTTATTTCTTCCAGTTCCAATAAAATCAACAAAAAATCAAAAAAACTAAAAGTTGGCGGTTCATTCAGCTGTGGCGACCCCTGATGAATAAAGGGACTAAGCCGAAAAGAAAATGAATGAATTTCACATGAGGGGCGACATGGTGGCTCTGTGGTTAGCACTGTCACCTCACAGCAAGAAGGTCGCTGGTTCGAGTCCCGGCTTGGTCAATAGGCATTTCTGTGTGGAGTTTGCATGTTCTCCCCGTGTTCAGGTGGGTTTCCTCCGGGTGCTCCAGTTTCCCCCCACAGTCCAAAGACATGTGCTATAGGTGAATTGAATAAACTAAATTGGCTGTAGTGTATGTGTGTGAATGAGTGTGTATGGATGTTTCCCAGTACTGGGTTGCAGATGGAAGGGCATCCGCTGTGTAAACCATGTGCTGGAATAGTTGGCAGTTCATTCCTGATAAATAAAGGAACTAAGCCGAAGAAAAATGAATGAATGAATATTATGCCATAACATATGCAAGGCACCACAGTAAGTAAGATATCGCAACAACGTTTTGATCAATATTTATTAATTTCACTGAAAAACATCAGGGATGAATATTTGAACAAAGCATCCCATCATTCAATTTTTCTCCTTATAAAACCATCACACCTCCATAAAAAGTACAAATTGGCTAAAAAGATTGAAAGATGTACAAATAAATAAAATTTTACAAAAAAGAGGGGAGGGTAGGCATCTTATTCAAACCTGTAAAGAACACATGTTGAATTCAAAGACAAATATATCATTGCATTGCACACCAAAGTAAACCATCAGACTGACTGATTTTAGGTTAGGTCACATGCAAGTTAGAACACAAAACTCTGTTAATATTATCACTTTCATGGGAAGTTTTTTCTTCCTGAATGAAACACTATTTTTCTTTTAAATAACTGATCAAATTATTAATACAATTACTTAATTAGTACTTATTTTTAAAAAGTTACCTGATGCTGACCTTCTAGCGTTACAAAACAGTAGCTCTAGTTGGTAACTCTAGATGGGTTCAGTTCATCGTCCAGTGGGTAAAAGACCTCCATAAGTGGTTCATCAGCTTTTCTTCAAAGATCTTCATCGCATCCATGATCCTTTTTCTGTACTATCCCGAAACCATGTCCTGTTCCTGTCGGGCTTTGAGAGCCAAAATAGCTTTTCGGTAAAGGTCTATTAGGAAACAGGCAAATTGCTTTCAATTAGTTTTCTACATACATCTACAGATCAGGGCTTTCTATGTTAATCAAGTTCATTTGTTTGTTTTATTGTTTTAAAATCAGTGTAGTAAATCAGTTATTGCCATAAAAGCAAAGCTTAAAAAAAATCCTCCCACAAGGCCAAAACACACCCCAAGAGCAGCCCTGATCAAAATGAAAAGTGGTTTGGAGGTCACTGATGCTCACCGAAAGTATTGGACAGATCAACAGGTTGTGTGTAAGCAGCAGGAACTTCCTCTGTGTTTATCTTGTTTTTCCGTTTCACTTTAACCGTCTTCTTTTTCCTCTTTCTTTCCTCTTTTCCTGTAAAAAGCACAAGTTTAAAGCATAAGGATGCAATTTCACATTTTTGAAAACATATAAGTGCTTTACCATCTAGGAAAATGTGATTGTTTTAATGTGAGAGCTGACATTATCGATTATTTAACTAAAAAAAGACAGTCCAGAAGCATTTACTTACAAAAATTCAATACAAAAATATTAAAACAAAAATGTGGGGTTTTGTGTTTTACAGTGGGGCAAATAATATTCCTGGGAATAATATTTGTGAAGGAGCTGTTGACATGGAATTGAACCAGATTTTGGTAAAAACCCAAACAATACAAACATAAAAATAAAACAAAACCAAACAAATCAGAAAATTTTGTTATGTCTAATAACAATGAAACGACACAAGGAGAAAGTACTGAACTGCTGAAATGTATTTAATACTTTATATAAAAGGATTTTGGCATCTACATCCTGGTAATGTAGATGTTGAACTGAAGCAGCTAATATTAATTTACAATGAGGAAAAGCAGAGGGTTGCTGAAGAACTTCTGAGAGATTTCAGCTGCTGTCTGGGCTTTCACTGCCTTTCTACACCTTCCTTTCTTCATGTGTTCAATACTTTTTCCCTGCGTCATTTCATTTTATTACGCATAATTTCATTTGTAAACTAATTAGTTTTGTTTTCTTTGCATATATGGATTTCTTTGGTTGTTACCAACATCTGGTAAAAAATTTAAGTCAACAGCACCTACAAAAAAATGTCTTCGGAGAAAAATGGTGACGTGTGACAATACTTATTTTCCCCGCTGCATAATTATAAGATATGACGTAGTGAAGTAATGCTGTACAAGCAAAAGTGACTGAATATTTCTGTGAATGCAATCACAGATATGTACATTTTAGACATCATATTGTCTCTTCTCGTCTGTTTCACCAATGAATACAGACCCAAACAAAGCCAGAGCAGAACATTTGTGTGTATCAGAGCAACATTGATGTTTCAATGCTGAATGAATCTGTTTTTAAACAAACAATACGAGCCAATGATCCATTCACAAAGAGTCGCTTGTTTTGTTTGTAAAGAAATCAGCGGTTTT
This sequence comes from Danio jaintianensis, assembly GCA_903798115.1. Taxonomy (NCBI): domain Eukaryota; kingdom Metazoa; phylum Chordata; class Actinopteri; order Cypriniformes; family Danionidae; genus Danio; species Danio jaintianensis. The sequence continues at coordinate 9,527,119 of CAIGQV010016735.1, read as the reverse complement.
GAATGAATAATTTGAATGCATGATTCAGAGAATTATTAATACAAGGGACTTTAAATATAACTTTGTATGCGTTTTTATAAATTATTTATAAAAGTCATATATATGACACTATTATCTGACTTACAAAACAGTCAAACAAAATGTAGCATTATCTATGCAGTTATTAATCTGAAGTACTCATTAAGTTGTAATTGAATAGGAGTGGGATGCCACAGGGTTCACTACTGGACCCTTTCTTGTTGTGCAATTTAAGTCTTACATTTTTTCATATATATGACACTATTATCTGACTTACAAAACAGTCAAATAAAATGTATCAATATCTATGCATTTATTAATCTGAAGTCCTCATTTAGCTTTAATTTGACAGGAGTGGGATGCCACAGGGTTCACTACTGGGTCCTTTCTTGTTGTGCAATTGAACTCTTATATTACTCTTATATTTTTTATAAGAGTAATAGTAGTAATAGTAGTTCACTACTGGGTCCTTTCTTGT
>CAIGQV010016735.1:9488224-9526613 GCA_903798115.1 Danio jaintianensis | reverse complement strand
TAGTTCACTACTGGGTCCTTTCTTGTTGTGCAATTTAACTCTTATATACTCTTATATTTTTTAATTAATTTATCCATAACAGGCCTAAACCATTTAAGGTACCAAAACAAAAGCATTTTCAACAAAATATTAATTATGTATATCTATAAAAATCACCAAAGAATACTGAGATGTCTTTTTTCTTATATAGCATAGCCCTACATAAAAGCTTGAGTTACTGTCACTAAGTACCTTTAGAGGGTTTGGAGAGCTCACTGTTGGGGGATTCTGGTAAACCAGAGTTTTCTTCTTTTACTTTGGCTTTGCGTTTCAGCTTCCCACGTTTCGGAGGCAGTAATGCACTGCTGGCTTTATCTTTCTGGTTGTTGTGCTCCTGTTCTGCTTCGGTCTCCTCTTCCTCATTTACTCCTCTGCTTAGACTCTCCTTCTTAATTTTAACCTTCACCTTCTTCTTTTTGCTTAATTTCTTTTTGAAAGAGTTCTCCTATAACGTTGAAGAGTAAATTAGCAAGGTAAGTGACAGTCAAGGCCTGTTTGCACCAAAAATGATAGCTATACACAATACACATAAACTGTAGGATTTAAAACATGCAGATGACAAAACTGCAGCATGCACTTTGAATAGACAGATATTGTCAATGTTGTGGACGCTAGTTATCAATATTGATGGTATCGGAGATATAAACAACAGTACAGATCTGTAAAAATATATTTTACCCTATTCAGAATATTTTTGATTGGTTGCAGAGTCCCATTCTTTCTTACAGTTTCACCGTGCTGTTCTTGATGAATATCTGTTTTGCTTGTGGGTATTCTGCAAAACAAGATGAGTTTTTTACCTCTTATTAGACATACAGCTTATTACAGCTTATTACACTAACGGTCAGAAAGTTTAGGCTCAGAAAGTTTTTTATTTTAAAGAAATGAATGTGTTTGTTCAAAAAGGATGCCTTAATCTGATTAAAAAGGTCAGTGAAATGTTCATATTGAAAAAAGACTATTGAAATCTCTTTTTTTTTTTTAAATGAATTGTTCCTTTTAACTTTTATTTTACATTTTTACACAGAAAATCCTAAAAATGTATCGCCATACATTACGAATAATAGTAAACGTTTGTTGAAAACCAAATCAGAAAAATAGGATTAAAATACTGCCTGCTGAATATTCAGTTTTACCATTATAGTTATGAACTGTATTTTAAAAGATGTTTTTAAAATAATATTTAAATAACAATTTTTAAGAATAAGAACAATAGAAACACTTTGTCAGGACTAGTGTTTTTTTAAAAAGTCAAATAAATCCTGCCTTGGTGAACAAAATATAATTCTTTTAAAAACATATCTACTTAACAAAACATTTTAACTATTTATTGACTCCTAACTTTTTAGATATAGTGTATATAAGGGTTATGATCTATTAATCAGCCCTTACTTCTCATCTTTAGTTTTGTTCCGGCTCTTCTCAATTTTTCCCTTCCTATCTTTTTCCTCTGGGCCTAATGGTCGTCTGCCGTCTCTCATCACACGGGCACAGAGGTCTGGGTAGTCCAGACACACGGCTCGCAGTAACCATCTCAGACCCCGCAGGGTTTTTCTGTCTGACCACCGACGGAGGTCCATTGAGGCAGAACATGGCTCCTGTAGATTGAGAAGAGATACAGTAAAATACATAAAAGAATTGCCAAGATAAACATTAACACTGGTATGTTGTCAGTTCCCTGGGGATATATGATATGTTTATTAGGTCATAGTACTCACAATATGGCAAAGCGACCGGCTCTGGTTGACCAGCCTCTCTAGGGAGAGAATTTCAATGAGCTCATTTCCCAGCAGAGCATTCATTTTGTCCTGTTTATTTGCCAGCCTGTTATGAGATACAGAGACGGCCAAAAATTAGCTGGCTAGCAGGGAAAGAATCTATAGTCACAATGAATATGGCTTAGGTAATTTTGATTGTTTGTAGCTTTAAGGCTACAATGGCTATTCTTTTTTGTTTGTTTTCTTCAGAAGTTGCATGTAGATTGGTATCTAGATCTATTTACTTTTTCTTGCAGCTCCAAAACCGTTTGGTTTGGTTTAAATTTGATGTTGCACAAAGAAAAGATTTTCATTCAGATTTGAAACAATACAAAGCTTAGTAAACGATGACAGCATTTTCATTTTGGGCTGAACCATCACTTTGTTTGTTTAATTATCATCAAATAATTTAGTTTAATGACAAACTAAAAAATGAAAGCTGCCTGTAGGTCATGGTACATTTTTAATGAGTCATTCACTCATATGATAATAAATCAAACAGATGCAATGAAGTAAACAGTTTTAACATGAATAGCAGCTTAGTCCCTTTATTCATCAGGGGTCGCCACAGCGGATGCCCTTCCAGCTGCAAACCAGTACTGGGAAACACCCATACACAACCATTCACACTCGACCAATTTAGTTTATCCAATTCACCTATAGCGCATGTCTTTGGACTGTGGGGGAAACCTGAGCACCCGGAGCAAAAACCCACGCCAACACAGGGAAAACATGCAAACTCCACACAGAAATGCCAACTGACCCAGCCAGAACTCGAGCCAGCGACCATCTTGCTGTGACGCGACAGTGCTAACCACTAAGCCACCGTGCCGACCCTTGTTCATCCGATTCGTTTAAAATTCAGAAAGTAAACATTTCTGTGTTAATCAGATACACACAACACTTCTGCTGTGGCTTCAAATGTAATATTTATGATGGCAAAACTGAGCAAAAACAGACAATATTGTTTCTGAAATATAACAGAATAGTAACTTTATATATTTTTTTTAATTTATGTACTATTGTAAAATCACATGTGCACTCTTGCTGTTCAGGACAAAAACATATGAGACTCGTATAATATTGAACTTTTGCTTGTGTGATATTGTTAAAAGATTTGACATATTGCATTAAGTATATATTCATATGGTTGTGTCAAAATATTTTACTCTAACAAATTTAAATTCTGGGCTGCACGGTGGCGCAGTGGGTAGCACGTTCGCCTCACAGCAAGAAGGTCACTGGTTCGAGCCTCGGCTGGGTCAGTTGGCGTTTCTGTGTGGAGTTTGCATGTTTAATAATTAATGATTAATGATTAATAAAGGGACTAAGCTGAAAAGAAAATGAATGAATGAATGAATTTAAATTCTATCGTGTTGCCGTGGGTTTCCTCCAGGTGCGCCGGTTTCCCCCACAGTCCAAAGACATGCGCTATAGGTGAATTTAATTAACTAAATTGTCCGTGGTGTATGTGTGCGAATGAGTGTGTATGGGTGTTTCCCAGTGCTGGGTTGCGGCTGGAAGGACATCCGCTGCGTAAAACATATGCTGGATAAGTTGATGAATAAAGGGACTTAGCCGAAGGGAAATGAATGAATGAATTTATATTCTACCAATGATAAAAACTGCGCCAGTCTGTTTTTGTTTCCATGGTAAAAGATTGACAGGACTCTCCAGCATTGTTGCTAAATAACAACTACAAAGATCTATGTAATCTACAGAAGAAAGTCTGTAGATTTACTACTAAATCGAAATTTTGAATGGAATATTTAGATTTTGCAAACATTAATTTATTCATTTTCCTTCGGCTTAGTCCCTGATTAGTTAAAGTGCATGTCTTTGGACTATGGGGTAACCAGAGCACTTGGAAAAAACCCACACAAGCACAAGGAGAACATGCAAACTCCACACAGATCACTGGGCCACCGCGCCGCCCTCATATTTTTCACCTCCGCTTGATTTGCACTTCTGCATTTGCCTGTATTTTAACTTGAAGCATACTGCAGTCACATGAGAGACACCATGCCAACTGTGCTGTCAATTTTGAGTTAAGATGATTGCCATGTGTACAGTGATGTATAATAAGTATTTTACGAATAGGAAGTGGCATATTTCGAGTTTTGATCATAACTGGGTTAGTTTTGATTGGTCATTGGGCTAGTTTTTGGATTGTTTTGACTGGCCATTGGATTAGTTTGGATTGGCCATTGGACTAGTTTTGACTGGCCATTGGGATAGTTTAATTGGCCATTGAGCTAGTTTTTGGCTAGTTTAGACTGGCCATTGGGCTAGTTTTGGCTGGCCATTGGGCTAGTTTTGGCTGGCCATTAGGCTAGTTTTGACTGGCCATTGGGATAGTTTAATTGGCCATTGAGCTAGTTTTTGGCTAGTTTAGCCTGGCCATTGGGATAGTTTTGACTGGCCATTGGGATAGCTTAATTGGCCATTGAGCTAGTTTTTGGCTAGTTTAGCATGGCCATTGGGATAGTTTTGACTGGCTATTGGGATAGTTTTGGCTGGCCATTGGGCTAGTTTTGACTGGCCACTGGGCTCGTTTTGGTCTACTTTTCACTGGCCATTGGACATGTTTTGACTGGCCATTGGGATAGTTTTAATTGGCCACTGAGCTAGTTCTTGGCTAGTTTTGACTGGCCATTGGGTTAGTTTTGATTGACCATTAAGCTAGTTTTGGGTTAGCTTTGAATGGCCATTGAGCTAGTCTTGATTGACCATTGGGCTAATTTTGGGCTAGCTTTGACTGGCCATTGGGCTAGTTTTAACAGACCATCGACTAGTTTTGATTGACCACAGGGCTACTTTTTGGCTAGTTTTGACTGGCCATTGGGCTAGTTTTGATTGACCACTGGGCTAGTTTTGACTGGCCACTGGGCTAGATTTAATTGACCATTGGGCTAGTTTTTGGCTAGTTTTGACTGGCCATTGGGCTAGATTTAATTGACCATTGGGCTAGATTTTGGCTAGTTTTGACTGGACTTTGGGCTAGATTTGATTGACCAGAGGGCTAATGTTGGGCTAGTTTTGACTGGCCATTGGGTTAGTTTTGATTGACCACTGTTTTGACTGGCCATTAGGCTAGATTTTATTGATCATTGGGCTAGTTTTGACTGGCCATTGGGTTAGTTTTATTGCAAAAACCTGGCAACCCTATTCTATAGCCTCCATCAAGTAATCAGTTGTTCTCCTGTCTCACGTTCATCACATCACAATCATAGATCTGAGAGTAGGTGCATTAATTGCATAATAATTTTTAGTGCATTATTTTTTTCATAACTAAATCATTAAATTAACATGCTAAATCGACAGCAGCTGGGTATCTTACACAAGCAAAGGTTTTCCTGCTACTCTTGGATGCTTCAGCAGGTCCACCAGAGCTTCTTTGACCTCCTTCATGCGTTGTCTGTCACTTGAATCCACCACAAAGATGATGCCGTGAGCTTCACCGTAATGCTCTCTCCAGGAGCCGCGCACCTCCAGACCTCCACCTATATCCAGTATATTAACCAGGTAGTTCTCCACCCTTAATTCAGTGCGGACACATCCATGAGTGGGACCTACATCTCCAGGAGGCACTGAATAAAAGGTATATCATATATTAAAACAAGATGCAGTCAATTCAGCATTTCTGCTAACCTGATATACATTTAAATTACCTCTCAACATTCCTCTGACGCAAGAGGTTTTTCCTGCCTTGTCCAAGCCGACAACTAGCACTGTAATCTTCCTAGAAAAAAAAGAAAAAAAAAAGATTACTTCTGTGGAATTAAATTTGGTCAACAACAAAAACGTATGCCTTATGTGTTTTGCTCAGAAACAGACAAAGGGCAATTTAAAATGTGTAAAATGTGTCCTCATAGGCTTTTAAATTAGTTTAAATATCATACACTTTGGTTAAAATGTTCTATTACTATTATGTACTATTGTGCTAAGAAAGTATTATTAATTTCAGCTAAACCTAGTATTTTTTAACCATACTATAGTAAAGTACTTGAATGAATCTGATGTGGTAATTCTTTATTTGCTGTGGTAAAACAAAACTAAAGTAATATAAACACATTACCCAATACTGTACCAAGGTTCCTACAACTATACACCATAGTTTATTGTAGTAAAACAAAAGTATACTACCGTATTTATTACAGTTTATCCATTCACGACAGCTAATAACACAGTGATGTAGCATTCATTAGCAAAGAGTCATAAATACTATAATATATACAGTATAATACACTTTACAAAAGTATGTTTCAAAAACACTACAGTATTTACTATAAATATACTATAGTATATTCTTGGAGTTTTGCAAATATGTTGCTAGAGGCACATTTTTTAATTATTATTGGCATGGTTATCTGGTTACAGATTTTTGCACACAATTTTTGCAATATTTTCTAAATGTTGATTGTGAAATGACACAGTTTCTATTATGTTATGCATCTAAAAATATATAGTATACATACATACATACATACATACATACATACATACATATATATATATATATATATATATAATGAAAACATTGGTTATTGGAATACATATATATATAGTGATTAATTGTGTCATTTCAAAAATAATGACGATGCATGCTGGTAGGGTTGCATATATTGCAGCTATTATTTTTAAACAAAGATGGAGTGCTGTCAAGCATTAATGGGAGATGAGAGAGGCCAGATATGAGTTTTTTTCTGGGAGGTTTTCTAAGAAGAGCTGAGGATTCACAATTCCCGGATAAACAGATCAATCTTTTCTGAGTTGTTCAATGCATTACAGCCTCCTGCAGTACTTGCTGACTCATTCCCAATGCAGCCAATTTCTACAAATAAACGCATGATAATTTTTTTTTTTTAAGATGGTCATGTGACTTATATAGAGAAGATGACCTTAAAATGGCAAAAAATAAACAAATAAATACATTTCGAAGTGCCTGAAAACCACATCATAACGGGTAATAGAAACACAATTATTTTTCCAACGAACAGTCACACACAATTTTATAGGACTTCATGGGAATATATCATGGCTAACTGGTACCTCAGGGGTTGCTGGAGTTTGGAGACCCAGCTGCAGCAGTTGCTCATGAGGTTGAACATGTTGACCTGAGGTGGAGAACACCAGGGAGAGCACCATCGTCTCCTTAACTCGTACCTGAGGGCAGACAATGGAGATACTGTTTCGTACCAATGGCCTTAGAATAAATGTACACCTCAGCTGTTGTGTCTCACAGCATTAACCTTAGGAGTACAAGCTTCATTGGTGACTTCTGCCACCCACAACCACTCTTTAATGCTTAAAATGGCCTAGGGTACGTATTCACAACAAAAAAAGACGTAGATTGATGATGCTGTGTCTAAGTGTGGGGAAAATGGGAGTTGTTGTCTTCATCCTACAGGACTCCTGCAGAAATCATGTTTATGGATGAGCTATGGTATTCAAAACTTATTATCATGGTAGTCTAAATCATAGAAATGCTGAAAGATGTTGAAGCAATTTTTTTATTATACCACAGTCCATCACTTCAGGTTCTTCTGCTTTTATCATACTAAATAGATTTTAGGATTCTGTTACAGTATAATGCTGCTCTGTGCAGTCTAGTAAAAGGCACAACATATTAAAGTGTCTTTGGTGTTTCCCTGTTTTCTATAAAACCAAACTGCAAATCGAGGATGTATTAGCATTAGCATTAGTGAAGTGAAGTGTGAAGTGTAGTGTAGTGTGGCCAAGTATGGTGTCCCATACTTGGAATTTGTGCTCTGCATTTAACCCATCCAAGTGCACACACACAGTTAGTGAACACACACATACCGTGAACACACACCCGGAGCAGTGGGCAGCCATGCTGCGGCGCCCGGGGAGCAGTTGGGGGGAACGGTGCCTTGCTCAAGGGACTCACCTCAGTCGTGGTATTGAGGGTGGTGGAGAGTGCTGGTCATTCACTCCCCCCACCCCCAATTCCCGCTGGTACCGAGTATCGAACCAGCAACCTTCGGATCACGAGTCCAACACTCTAACCACCAGGCCACGACTGCCCCAAGCAGCATGGCGATACAGGACACGCTCTGTGCTACTAGATAAAATTGCTTATTTCTTTGGATTTTAACATTCTTCAAAATATTTGGGATAATGTAAGTACATACATCAAAATATATGACACTGTTTTATATATATATATTGTTATATATTATACTATAGGGAGGCGCGGTGGCGCAGTGGGTAGCGCTGTCGCCTCACAGCAAGAAGGTCGCTGATTCGAGCCTCAGCTGGGTCAGTTGGCATTTCTGTCTGATGTTTGCATGTTCTCCCCGTGTTGGGGATATGCGTTGTAGGTGAATTGGGTAAGCTAAATTGGCCGTAGTGTATGTGTGTTTCCCAGTGATGGGTTGCAGCTGGAAGGGCATCCGCTGGGTAAAACATATGCTGGATAAGTTGGCGGTTCATTCCGCTGTGGCGACCCCAGATTAATAAAGGGACTAAGCCGAAAAGAAAATTAATAAATGATATTACACTATATATTGTGCTTTTAAAACTTAGGACTGGTTATAAAAGGGCACCATTCTCATTTATGCATTTTATTTGCAATTGTTTATAGTTACAATATGTGTATTAAGTTCTTTCATATTGTTCATCCTTTTTATAAAACTTTCATAAATATTTTCTAAAAATGCACTTTTGTGAGCTAGAATTTACAGCCAAACAAAGCAAAACAAGTAGAAGAATGACTTTCAAACATGCTTCATTTTACAGTAAAACAGACCATCTCCAGCTCTCTTTCATTCTTATCAATCAAACTAAAAATAAATTCACAATATTCTTTATTTTCAAAATATAGGCTTTGTTTTCACGGCTTTCGAAGGTCAAACAAAGGCAAAAAAGCAGATTAGACACTGGTTTTGTTCCAGCTAGCAGAATAAGCTCTTGAATGCCAAGACAACCTGGTCAAATTCAGATAACAGCTGTCTGTCTGGCGTAGACACACAGTAGCCTAATTACATTCACAGGTGCCTGAGATGTAGGAGCGTTTGGTGAACCATTCCCTGTACATCTGTTCAGTCCTTTAAGCCTTTACAGAATAGTCTGAGTCAATTATGCTGTTCCCGTTTCTGAACACATGACCCCTTTATCTGAGCAGCATATACAGCCAACAGCCCACCTCCCACTAATGTTTATTTCTGTAAAATAAGCTTAGTCATTGTTTCAACACAATAAAACATGGTATATAATTAAGGATGCTACAACTGTTAGTTCAAAATTGTATATTTGTCCACACATACTTAATGTAAACATGCTAGAATACGTTATAAATGCAGATTTTTAACTGATTACAGGAACAAAAACTAATTACTATTAATTGCCAGTCTACTCCTCTGCACAATCACATATGACCATAAACAACCCTGATGAATATTATATTACAGACATATGCACATAACATCATTTATAGGATTAATGAAGTCGTTAAACTAAATAAAATCACATCAAATAAACACGTTACTCACAGTAGTATGTCAGAATCCATGCGTTTTTGTTTGTTTCTCCAGAGACATTTTGCACAAGGCGGCTAAAAACTAATCAGGCTCTACTTATTCCTCTAATCCTGTCACCTCATGTGGGCGGAGCTCTGAGTAAACACCGCCACATCCTTACAACCAATCACATGGTCACAGACGACACCTGTCATTCTGAATGGCTAGTTTAGGTCTCTTAAACTGGGCCAAATGTAGCCGTCTGCCAGGTTATTATTAGTCAGCTCCATGTAAACATCCTAATAAATTCTAGGAATTAAGCATGAAAAGGCTTTGTACACACATGCTTGGAGGTAAATGGGAAATATTGTATTTACTACTCAGTCTAAAGCACTGTACTGTTAACAGCATCATAGCGTGACGTCATTTGTTGTTTACACAGCACAGTAGATAAAGCGCAGATAAGTGACGCAGTCTCACCTGTATCTGCTTCTAAAATCTGCTGCTTATCCACTCCATTACATTAAAATTGTATTTGTTTGTATTCTTTGTCCTTTTCCACCTGCCTTATCTCTGAAAACATATGAACAGAAGTTTGTACCTGTGTCTATTGCATGCAAAGCGCCTGATTGCCATACATTGGAAAAGTATTCATGGATTACTCTATTCACTCTGGATTAAGGAAATGTCTTCTTGTATAGCAATTGAAAGACTAACTACTTAATCAAACACAAAATGCACACATTTTACAAGATTTGGGACTTCTTCCTTCGTTTTTTTAGATGAGAATGGACTGACCGTTGAGTAACATCAAATAATGTGATCATACTGTGTAAGTGTTTAATGATAGTTGACTGTAAATACGTGAATTATGTTTGTTACGACTTATTTTAATATATTTTTCACTTTCATTGGAACGTATGTATATGTGTTGAATTGTCATTGTCTTAATGTATTTTACTAAATTGCCCTTTTTTATTTTATTGTTATTTTATTACTATTATTATTTATTTATGCATATGTGTATATATTTTTATGGTCTGTCGGTATATATTTTTATATGTGTATCACATTATTTGAAGCAATAAAAGTATTACAAAATATATTTTACTACATACATTTAATTTTATTTTTCATATTTCATATTTATTTTTCATAAAATATTGCAACGTTTATTATAAATGGCTGAAATTACTAGGGCAAATTTAAGACAGAAATCCACTCCCTATGGAGTATGGAAGGCAATTTTGTTACCATGCAGAGTTTGATTTGTTATAGTAGAAATTTTCAATGGGATTTTAGTAAATTTATAGACACACTATTTGTCTTGTGCTTTCAACATCTGCAAACAGCATGTGTGAAATATGTGTGAACATTTGAATATGTCAACAGGCACAACAGCCAATGAAATTGCTGCATTCAGGACTCTATTTGCATGTGAGACACAATCGTGTGTAGAGATATACATTCATTCATTTTCTTTTCGGCTTAGTCCCTTTATTAATCTGGGGTCGCCACAGCGGGATGAACCGCCAACTTATCCAGCATATGTTTTACGCAGCGGATGCCCTTCCAGCCACAACCCATCTCTGGGAAACATCCACACACACCCATTCACACTCATACACTACGGACAATTTTAGTTTACCCAATTCACCTATACCGCATGTCTTTGGACTTGTGGGGGAAACCGGAGCACCCGGAGGAAACCCACGCGAACACGGGGAGAACATGCAAACTCCACACAGAAATGCCAACTGACCCAGCCGAGGCTCGAACCAGCGACCTTCTTGCTGTGAGGCGAACTTGCTACCCACTGCGCCACTGCGTCGCCTAGAGATATACATACATACATACATAAATACATAAATATCATACTTTTACTTATTCATGATTATATACTGGCATGCAAGTATGCAAACAGACATTTTAATCCCTTGCAAGAAATCTACTGCCTTGAAATAGCTGTTTATGATAACACAAAAAAGCATATTAAAAACTGCCACCTTAACAAAGTCAAGTCAAGTCAAGTCAAGTTTATTTATATAGCGCTTTTCACAATGTAGATTGTCAAAGCAGCTTAACATAGTTCTAGTAAAGTTCAGATTTCAGAGTTGAAGTTCAGTTTAGTTTAGTTCAGTGTGGTCTAAATTTCACTGCTGAAAGTTCAAACACAAAACAAAGCAAATCCACCGAAGCACAGCTCCACAAGTCCCGATCCGAGCAAGCCAGTGGCGACAGTGGCGAGGAAAAAAAACTTCACCAATTGAGGAAGTGAAAGGGAAAAAAAAACTCGATAGAACTAGGCACTGTTAGGCATTTTTCACCAAAGTGAAACTGTGTGGGTTGACAATCGAATTTCACAATCGAACATTTTATGAAAAGACTTCTGGCCCCGATCACTGAGCAGATGTGTGAATGTTTTACAGCATTACAATATTGTTAATAAATAAACATGAGGTCTGATGTTTAAATATGTACATATGTACAATGTACAGTGAATTGTTTGTCACTTCATCTCGCTTGTGTCTTTTTGATTTTTGTGAGTGTGACTTTTTTCAGTTGCTTCATTCTTTGGGATTCTTCGGTCACCAATCACCTTCCATACACCCACATTTATTCCCATTGGCTTTTCATATTATTGCAGAACCATCCTGCGACCAATTAAAGTTTACAATTATTTATTACTCCTTTTTTTCATCATAATAATCTTCATAAATAAACAAAAATGTTCTGAATTTTTAAGCCTATATACTGTACAATCACTAGAAATAAAAGCTAAGCATAGGCTATGAAGCACATTTACACCACCATTAAGCCTCCAACAGCCCTGGCCTGAACTGCAGTTTTATTCATATGCAAAGCTATTTCACTCATGCATCCATCACAATAGGGAAGAGAAGACATTCTCAACTTGAAATTTACATTTTAAATCCATAGAAGTTCCAAAATATGTAAATGTGTTTGCCTTATAAATATATAAGTGGCATGCACTGTAAAAAAAAATGCTGGGTTCCACACAATCGATTTGTGTTGGGACAACATGAAAGAATTAAGTTAAATGATTTTTTTTTTTTTTTTTTACAAATTTAAGTGGATTGAACATAAAACAATTAAGTCCCCCCCCCCAAAAAAAAACTCAAGAATTGAGTTGTTTCAGTTTAATTTAAATAAGTAGTTTGAACAAACAGCAAACAACATTTTCTGAGTGTGTGCAACACTACATTTTATATCTTATTTTTAATAATTACATTTAACAAACCCATTCTATGGTCATATTTGGTCAATTCCAGGTTCTAAGCAAATTAACAGCAAACATACTTTTTTCATCGAATTAGCAAATAGATTCCGAATACATTTAGTCTCTTAAAGGTGCTCTGAACAAATTTATTTTTAAAATTACACTTGTTTTGATCAATTCAATTAAATGTACGTTTATTTTTACAAACACTTTTCACAATGGGCGACGCGGTGGCGCAGTGGGTAGCACGTTCGCCTCACAGCAAGAAGGTCGCTGGTTCAAGCCTCGGCTAGGTCAGTTGGCATTTCTGTGTGGAGTTTGCATGTTCTCCCCGTGTTCGCCTGGGTTTCCTCCGGGTGCTCCGGTTTCCCCCACAAGTCCAAAGACATGTGGTATAGGTGAATTGGGTAAGCTAAAATTGTCCGTAGTGTATGTGTGTGAATGAGTGTGTATGAATGTTTCCCAGTGATGGGTTGCAGCTGGAAGGGCATCCGCTGCGTAAAACATATGCTGGATAAGTTGGCGGTTCATCCCGCTGTGGCGACCCCAGATTAATAAAGGGACTAAGCCGAAAAGAAAATGAATGACTTTTCACAATAATTATCGTTCCAGCTTTACAAGCAGCTTTACAAAAAGGTAAATTATTACTACATTCATTCATTCATTTTCCGTCGGCTTAGTCCCTTTATTCATCAGGGGCGCCACAGCGGAATGAATCGCCAACTTATCCAGCATATGTTTTACACAGCGGATGCCCTTCCAGCTGCAACCCGGTACTGGGAAACACCCATACACACACGTACACTACGGCCAATTTAGTTTATTCAATTCACCTATAGTACATGTCTTTGGACTATGGGGGAAACCGGAGCACCCGGAGGAAACCCACGCCAACACGGGGAGAACATGCAAACTAAGAAAAAATAGAAATAGAAATAGAAATGCCAACTGACCCAGCCGGGACTCGAACCAGCGACCTTCTTGCTGTGAGGCAAGCTCTCGTGCCGCCCTTATTATTACTAGATTACAGTCCAAATTAGAAAAGTCAAGGAGTTGTATTTAGGTTGGACAGTATATAAACATTGTTAACCTGCAGTTATACAATATATAGTCTCCTTCCAAAATGGTGATGTAATACATGTTCAGTTAAGTGTATTTGTGTATTATGTGTTTGTGTTGAATAAATATTACGATATTTATTAGGCTTGCAGTAAATACTGCAGCAAATTTGGTGCCATTGTATATGGTCAATTAAATGTTTTACGGCCTTATCAGCCTTATCAGTGTCTCGGTATCACTGTCTACTACAGTCAGTCTTTCCCCTGCCCTTAATTCACGTCAGGCACACTATAATTATCATGACAACAAGGAGTTTCGGGCACAACCCACATTAAAGCATGAAATCAAAGGTTGTTTCAACCCACACAATATGAATTTCGATCTTTGTCTAAATCACCTAGATTTTACCAAACAAATATGTAACATATAAAAAGAAATTGCTTCCGTTTTTATCAGCTACTTTTTATTTTTCTTAGAACTACAGCTATCTAGTGTTTACATCAGATATCGCCTCTGATAAGCCGAAAAATTGCATTTCCTGTGGTGTGTGCTGTACTTTCAACCACCAGAAGTCTTCTTTTTACACATTCAGTCTGTATTTCTCTGAATGCTCTCCATGTATCCGCATCTAAGCTACCAATTTGAAGTTTAAATGTTTAAATGAATTAAGTTTAAATGAAGGACTAGATTCTTCCATCTAAAACCGGATGTGAAGCCATCGCCAAAACAAAACAAAAGCTACATCCTCTTTCCTCTTCTGTAGCCTGATCTGATTAAGTAATTACTGGCAGGCGCTTACTTCCTCTGCTGACTAAACTCATGCAGGGCCATGAGTACAGATACACCCCCCGTCAGCTGGCCGTGACACAAATGGAAACAGACCGGGTTGCCTGTCCTTAAGGTGGCTGCACATAGAGATCCACTAGCTCATGTATTTTTACTAATCGCTGTATTATCCTATGATTCACTGATTCAGATTCAGAGCAGGCCGTATGCATTTGTCTACTGATTATAGCTTGTTCTGTTCGGGACAATGAGTATGTGGGGGTTGAACAACAACAGCACTTCTGCGTGTCTCTCCTCATGGAGTAAAGACATACCAACTGGCGTGCTGTGGAGAAATCTCTATATACTGACATTTAGATTTTAAAAGGAGAAATAAACATTCTGAGATGCTAATGTTTGGGCAATGGCATCTGTTTGCATTGTGAGTTTTTACAAGGATGTTTTATGGTCCTGTGAGGCCCCTGTGGGCATTATACGCTTTGGAGGCCCTCCTTGATTTGTAATGAGTAAATGGCAAGAACTTACTAAGTTGCAATTGCCGGTTGTGTAAATCATTGCAAAAGTGACACTAATGTGTGATCAAAGATACAATGTTATGGGTTTTGTTTGTGTCAAGCCTCCAGAGGGCCTGGAAACAGATAATATTTCTCATTTCTTCATTTGCTTCATAAATTAATTCACTGTAAAAAATGTAATGACAAAAAGTCAAGACAGGTGTCACGGTGGCACAGTGGGTAGCACGTTCGCCTCACAGCAAGAAGGTCGCTGGTTCGAGCCTCGGCTGGGTCAGTTGACATTTCTGTGTGGAGTTTGCATGTTCTCCTTGTGTTCGTGTGGGTTTCCTCCGGGTGCTTCGGTTTCCCCACAGTCCAAAGACATGCGCTATAGGTGAATTGGGTAAGCTTAATTGTCCGTAGTGTATGTGTGTGAATGAGCGTGTATGGATGTTTCCCAGTGATGGGTTGCAGCTGGAAGGGCGTCCGCTACGTAGAACATATGCTGGATAAGTTGGCGGTTCATTCCGCTGTGGCGACCTCTGATTAATAAAGGGACTAAGCCGAAAAGAGAATGAATGAATGAAAAAGTTATTAAAATAATAACATAATAATAATAATAATAATAGTTAGTTAGTCAATTTCAACATTTTTTTTTAAGTTATACAAATTTCCTTCGGCTTAGTCCCTTTATTCATCAGGGGTCACCACAGTGGAATGAACCGCCAACTTATCCAGCAGATGCCCTTCCAGCTGCAACCCAGCACTGGGAAACACCCATACACTCTCGCATTCACACACATACACTACGGCCAATTTAGCTTATTCAATTTACCTATACCGCATGTCTTTGGACTGTGCGGGACTTAATATTTTAACTTAATATTTTTTGTTTGATGTTGAGATGACTAGAAAAGCTAATTTGATTCAACTAAAATATTTAAGACAGCAAGATTTTTTTTTACAATGTAGGCTTTCTAGCCAACACTGTGAATTTAACCTATTCAGAAAATGTTAAATGTTTAAACACTATTTTAAAAAATGTGCACTTTTGAAAACGGTCATTTCTGTGTAAACTGCAAAAATACAACAGATACTTTAGAAATTGACATTGCCAAACACTGGCCTATAAGAGCATGTGACAACATAAAAATGCCTGAATTTACAGTTCTCATAAAATAGAAGTCTAAAAGGGCAGAAAAACAACATGATAAATATGCGGCAAATCTTACATTCATACTCCACACATTCATACTATATAATATAGTTATAAATAATAATTATTTATTCTAAATATGTACCTGCTCAGGTCACATGATAAATATGTGGCAAATGTTATATCCACTGTTTTGCTGCATCTAAGAATTTATTTGGTAAGTGTAAATAATATGGGTAAAATATGAACAAACCAACTGTTGGGTTCATTCATTTATTTTCCATCAGCTTAGTCTCTATTTCAGAGGTCGCCGCAACGGAATGAACCGCCAACTATTCCAGCATATGTTTTACACAGCGGATGCCATTCCAGCCGCAACCCAGTACAGTGAAACACCCATACACACTCATTTACACACACACTCATATACTAAGGACAATTTAGTTTATTCAATTCACCTATAGCGCATGTCTTTGGACTGTGAGGGAAACTGGAGCACCCAGAGAAAACCCACGTGAACACCAGGAGAACATGCAAACTCCACACAGAAATTATTATTTAAATTATATAGAATTCATTCATTCATTTTCCTTCGGCTTAGTCCCTTTATTCATCAGGGGTCGCCACAGTGGAATGAACCGCCAACTTATCCAGCATATGTTTTACGCAGCGGATGCCCTTCCAGCTGCAACCCAGTACTGGGAAACATCCATACACACTTATACACACACACATACACTACGGCCAATTTAGTTTATTCAATTCACCTATAGCGCATGTCTTTGCACTGTAGGGGAAACCAGAGCACCCGGAGGAAACCCACGCCAACACGAGGAGAACATGCAAACTCCACACAGAAAATGCCAACTGACCCAGCCGGGACTTGAACCAGCGACCTTCTTGCTGTGAGGTGACAGTGCTAACCACTGAGCCACCGTGTCGCCATTATATATATATATAGAAATTATACATTATTCAAATAAAATTGTTAACCCACCAATTGGGTTTGTTCATATTTTACCCAACTTTATGTTGAAATGAGTCATCATTTCTTCATCAGTTTATACATTAACTTATCAGATCAAATAGATCTGCATCAAACTGTATGTTGATTTTAGATTTTTTTTAGATGCACATCATGTACTTTCTGTTGATCCATTTTATGAAATAACCCAAAATGTGCATAAAAACAACTACATGAAAACACACAGCTAACGTACAACACTAATTCAACTAATTCAAGCAATGTTTATCTGTATATCAGCTCGAGACTCCTGGTGGCCAGAGACTCACTGGCCTGGTCAATAATCCATCCTCGAGTATACAAATGAAATATGTAGAACTGGACAGATGGTAAGCTAAAACTATTTTCTCATGAGAACTAATAAAAACACCCTCAGTTTTCACTGGTTTTCAAGCTTCATTCTGAGCTTGTCTTTCAAGAAGTCAGCATGATAAAAAATGCAAATATTAATAACGCAATTGTTTTTTTTATTTAAAAGTACAGCTGGTTGTAATAAAAACAATGGATATTAAAGGGATAGATCAATTCAATGATCTTCCTGATAACATCTAACAATTCACTCAAAGACAAGTGAGCTTGCTTAATTTGTTGATTTATCTTTATTTTGTTTCGTTTGAGGGTTAAGTAGGAAGTGGGTGCCATTTTGTTTTTAATTACTATTTTTTTCCCCTTTTTATGCCAGTAAAGGAAGTTACTTCATGTTGATGTATTTTGTTTGTTTTTCTTTTCAGATTTGGTAGAGGTTTTCTTAGGAGTTAGCTCTATTTTGTTTGTTATTTTGGCCTTGCCCCCTTCTGAATTAATACCCTGTTTTCTTTGTTTGTTATATTATGTAAATAAAATTATCTTTCTCTTGATTTGACTTTGGTGTTTTAAGTTATTAGCCATTCTGGTTGAGGAGATAAGAGTTCCCTTATTGCCGTTGCACATTACCCACCACCGATCATTTATTTCTGTTGCGGTCACTACCCTAGACTAACTAAGTTCGTAACAATCTTTATTTCTAAAGCAATTTTTATAATGTAGATTGTGTCAAAGCAGATTAACAGAGTAAATTGAAACTGCTTCAGTTCAATTGTCACAGTTGAAGTTCAGTTTAGTTTAGTTCAGTGTAATGCAAATGTGACTGGTGAAAGCTGTAATAAAATAGCTCAAATCAGTCTGCCATCTGCTTCAATTGCTGTAAATAGATCCGATTATACAACATAGTATTGAAGGTAATGCAAAGATGAAACATTAGCGTACTAACTTGGTTAACCACATCCGGTGTGCACTAGGACCCGTGGGATCCAGCAGCAGGAGGAGCAGGCAGAGACAGTGGGGACTTTCAGGCACTGCATGTCAGGACACACCTGGCTTTCTGATCAGACAATTCCACTGAAAGTCTTTCGGCGATATGGAAACCAACTGACAATTGAACAAAGCGATGTCGGAGCCATCGGAACGTCCAGATCGGTACGTAGCGCGCTTTAAAACACAATCCTCACTTCTTCATACAACACACTAACATGACTTTTCTCTCCAGCTCCGCATATGTGGCAATGTGCGTTTGAGCAGGGTTCACTGATGGAGCACGCAGCAGATAACACCGCCGATGAGCTTTTATAAACAATGGCATAAATGCAGCTCGGATTAACGCACGGAAAGCGCACGAGAAGTGGGAAAGATGGAAAACAACAACAAACCGAGCGAGCATGACATCACGGAGGCGGTGGCGCAGCGGTCCGTCGCGAGCCCGAGCGAGAACGGCGTCCCGACGGTGATTAACCATGGTGAAGTCCATCCGCCCTTTAGCGTGCTGTGGGCCACCGTCCTGTACTGCGCCGAATTCATCTGCGCCTCTTTGCTCAGCAGCATGTACCATAAGACTGAAGATGTGGTGTGGATGGGGCTGACCATCACCTTCATGCTGGTGCCGTCGGTTCTGACCCAACTCACGCTGACGTTCGTGCACCGGGACCTGGGGAGAGACCGACCCCTTGTGCTCTTCATGCATCTGCTTCAGATGGGGCCCATCATAAGGTATGATAATGGTGATGCCACTTGATCACATGACCATAATATTGACAAACACATACTTGTGGATGTTTATACCAGTGTGTGAGTGTTTGGTATGGGAGGTTTGTTTTTAAAAGTTAGTGCACTTGAAGATTTTGGTTGCCAAAAAAAGTTTAGTATTTCCAGCATTATTGCGTAAGGATGACAAAGAATGAAACACACACATTGACCTTCAGTGGCACAGTGAACCGGGTCATGTCCGGGTTAAATGATTTTAGCTTACTTAGAGGGATAGTTCACCCAAAAATTAAACATTACTCACCCTTATGTGGTTTCAAACCTTTGATTTTTTTTTTCTGTTGAACAGAAAAATGAAAGCTTAAAACCTGTAACCATTGGCTTCTATAGTAGAAAAAACAAATACTACGGAAGTCAATGGTTACAGGTTTCTAGCTTTGTTCAAAATATCTTCTTTTGTGTTTAACAGAAGAAAGTCAAAGAGGTTTTAACGAAGTGTTTTTTTGTGTGAACTGCCACTTTAAACGGGTTTGAATCACACAACAGTGAAATGGCCAAAATTGTTAACAGATATGTTTTAATAGCATTATTTGGACTTCATATGTGGGCCAAAGATGGGGTTTCAAACATCAATTAGTGTAGGATGGTTTCACCTTTGTTTTTGTACATCAGAGTTTGAGGTTTAATTGATTTTGTGAGCTGATTTTTTTTTTTCTGAGCCATAGATTACAACCTCTAAAATCTCATTTAGTTTATCAGTAATTTATGTACCAAAATATATTGTCAGGCATATTCAAAACAAGAATTGTTTGATGCAGTCTAATACATATCATTTGTCATTTTACATCTTTATACTTTACCATTATCCTTCAAATCACCAAGTTTTACTAATTCGTGAGCTAGAAGATTTGAATAATTTAAAATGTAAACAATTGGATCAGTGTTTTAATAAGTACAGGTCAGAGTATATTTAATTGATATGTAAATATGTTATGTTGAATTACAATGGAGCATTATTACACCAATATGTTGACATTTTATCTTCACGAAAGTTGAAATTAAACAGTGTAAAAGTGTAAAAACCGTGTAAAAACACTTTTGTACATTTCATTTGACGTGAAAACCAAAATGCAGCATCTTTGCAGTTACAACCTACAACTACTTTAATTTAATTTCGACATAGCATTATGGTTTATTTTGAAGTACGTCATCAGTATTACGTTGAATGTCCAAAGTTTGAACTGCTACTGAAAATATTGTACGTCTTCCAAAACACCTTTGCTTCTTCAAAAGTCCAATTGCTTCTGGCTTGTTATTTGAAACTCCAAAATGTGTCCAGTCTTGTTTAGCAAATGGTGACATGTTTTTCACGTTAAGGTGGAGTTTTAGGGAGTTTAGGAGGTGAATGAGAGTGAAACCAAATGTTTCATTCGTTTCTATTGGCTGGAAGTTAAATTTGAGGGCGTGTGCCACAACACTGTTCATTCCTAGGAATATGTGGCAGTTAAAACAAGTACAGGTACTATATAAGCTGTGTTGTTATTCATCTGTAGAGGCTGTTGACTGTACAGCAGAAATCAATGTCAAGTGTAAACAACTGATTTATACATTTAGTGGTGCATTACACTTGCTGTTTATAGATTTCAAATTTATATTTACAACCGTCTTATGCCAAATCGCTAAGTTGCTTGTATCGCAAATGCATGTGCTTGCCAGAGTATTTCTTGGCAAAGACTTTACTTACTTTTTGCAAGAGTTTTACTTTGAAACAAACTGGTTTGACGACTGTTCTGAAACACTATCCAGTGATTGCATATGCACACTAATAGTAAGGATAACAATAATTATCTCAATGTAATTTTCCAAAACAAAGCTATGTTTATTCAACATAATTTAAATAAGTTAAAATATAATTGAAATGAAGCGAAATGGAGGGCAGAAGTCATTGACTGAGGTAGTGTGTTTCTTCGATGGCGCATTTTGAGTGTGTCGTGTGTTTTTTCATCCGCATAGTGTGAGTACTAGATAAACTACAACATGTCCGTGGTGTCAGCACTAGTACTGGATGAATTATTAATTTATGTTTTTTTCACGTAACAGTAGGGCTGCACAATATATCGTTTCAGCACCGAAATCGCAATATGATCATTTGCAATAGTCACATCGTGAGCATACGCAATGTTGAGTCTGGATTATAATTGATCATTTCGCAAGTGTTTTTTGAGGCCTGAGACACTTTGTGAGGGTTTTAAAAGCATCCAGGCATAAGAAATTGTACCGTTTGTAACTTTGACAAATTAATAACAAATGATTTTATTGAATTGTTTATAAAACAAAGACTATGCAGTATTATTTTACATTTGATTATTCGATTACTGTATACCTGAATACAGTTCCACTCCTCAGGAAATAATAAAATGCTGTTTATTTGATTTGTATATTTTTCTTTATTGAATTTATCTATGCATGTAGACTGTTTATTATATTTTATGCACTCCCC
Source organism: Danio jaintianensis (assembly GCA_903798115.1). Lineage (NCBI taxonomy): Eukaryota > Metazoa > Chordata > Actinopteri > Cypriniformes > Danionidae > Danio > Danio jaintianensis. Next base: position 9,505,060 of record CAIGQV010016735.1, on the reverse strand, counting down.
TACAGAATCATCCCAATCAATCTAAAATGATCAATTCTTTCCAAATAGTTTATATAATTCAACTCATCTAGTGAAATTGTATTCATATCGCACTATATATCGCAGAATAAAAAAATATTGCAATGTTAGATTTTTCCAATATCGTGCAGCCCTAGTTTTTGGATATTAATATGGATTCTTAAATCTCAAGATCATTATTTTACTCTCCATTGTTTTTTTGTTAATCCCTAAACTTGCTGAAATGAGTTATGTGATATGCGATTGGTCACATTTTTAGCAGCACAGAACCATTTTCCACTTTGTTAAAGTTCTATAATTAAGTCGTGAACCAAATTAAAGAATCACAACATTACAATCTTTGATTTGAAGTAAAGAAAAATAGTTGGAAATCAGTCAAATATCAAAGATGCAAGGATGCATATTGGCTTTATAGAGGGAAAGATTTACAGTCCCATGAAGCATTGCATTTGATACAGTCAAATTATAAATGGAGAAATGTAAAGTTGTTGCTATGTTTATCCAAACTATATCATTTAGGTCTATTGAAAAATATTGCAAAACAAATTGAGATATTTGGTGGTAAAGCAATTCTTTCTTTTTTTTTCTGCATGAATTCTGCTATTAAACACAATCATTTAAAAATATAAGCGGAATTGATGCAGACAGATGGTTCATAAAAATCATAAGTTAACAAAATAAATCTCTTGAGGAACATTTGCTACTATAAAGCTATAGTGACCTACTGTGTGTTATATTACGGAGTCATTATATTTTTACTTAAAGGTCCCATGAAATTAAAATAAGGTTTTTTTTAAATGTTAGTATCAGTATTGTTAGTTTTTAGGATATCTATAAGCTAGTGTGGTACAAAACAATGACAAAATTTGCGTTTAGAAGATATAAAACTGATATAAACATCTAAGGCTTGTAGTTTGTCACTTCCCCCTAAATGGATCAATAGTTGTTTTCACGTCACCACACGTCATGGCCAATCAAATGCTCTCTGGTATCTGTCATGATCCGTCCCCTTCAAGACGCTCCACATTTGATGTGCTTGAGCTCAACCACTCTCACTGGCGGAGCAGTGATAAAACAAAATGCTATTGGCTGTTTTATAAAAAGGGGAGGCGCTACTCTATGCCCCGCACTCTCTTCGTGTTTCGGTTGAGATTACGTCAAACATCGACCAAAAATGCACATTTCAAACGACTTCCCTGGACCTTTAACCTGTTATCTTTATTCATTAAGGTATAAATTTAAATATCGATATTGACTAATTTGAAGCATTTTATCCTGATTTTGGCCCTAAACAAGATAAAGAGACTCACTACTTATATGTGGTTCCAAACCTTTGAGTTTCTCTTTTCTGTTGAACACACAAAAAAGATATTTGTAAGAATGTTGGGAAACAGTAGCCTTTGACATCTATAGTACAAACAACAAATACTATAGAAGTCAATGGCTACCCATTTCCAACATTTTTCAAAATATATATTTTTATGTTGAACAGAAGAAAGAAACTCAAACAGGTTTGTTGTGACGAGTGAATTAAGACTATCCCTCTAATTAAGAATTTTCAGTTTTGAGTGAAGTATCCCTTTAATGCAACATGGTGCATCTGTTTCCTCGCTTATTATCGAGTCTGAAAAAAATGCTAGAGGAATGCAGCATTCAGATCCAGCTTTTGGACTAACTCCTCCTTTGGAATGCTTCTGCTGAGGTCAGTAAGACTGAAAAGAGAAGATGAGGGTCAGGGGCAATGCTATAAATATCTGACTCGATGTCATAAAATCGTTCCTCTTCAAGGAAGCGTCTTATCTTACTCAACTCAGATCTTCCTGTTTATATGACAGGCATCTCAATGTATTGCTTGAGTAAATAGCTATTGAAAGATTGAGTCCTTCTGAAGTGACGACAGTGCTGTGGATTTATGTAAACATTTTCTTCTGCTGGTATTTTGTGTGCTCATAACATACTTACAGGTTTGTTGCAGCTTGGCATATTTGGGCTGCAAACACAAAAGTGACTTGTTGAATGCCTGATATAGTAGTCCTAAAATATCCGTAAATTAACAGTTTTCCATATTTTATGATTCATGTTTTACTTTTTTGTTTATTTGTGCTTTTGAACTGCATTATGGGCTCTTTCCTCCAACAACTTTTAACCTTAAAGTGTTTATGAACATTTTTAATAGTTTAAAGTGATATATTGTCTGGGTTAATTTTGTATATTACAGTACAAAAACCTTATAATAAACTGCCAGTATGTTTATGTTATTTTACAGACTTATTTCTCTATATATTATTTCTTACATGATTTCAATCTACTAAAATGTCAATAAATGTCACTTTGTTAAACTGTAGAGTTGACTTTTCAACATTAAAAGTTGACAGAGCAGAGATCAGGGCCCCTTAATGCAATTCACAACAGTAAATAAACAGAAAACACTAACAAAATACAGAAACTGTTCAATAACAGATAGTTTTTACAGTGTAGCTTCCTCTATTGGCAAGTATTAAATATCAAGATCAAAATAGCCACATTCATTATCTCCTTATATAAAACAGAGCCTGTATATTCGCCATGCAGAAACCTTAGTAATCAGTCATTAGTAATCATTTTACTGAGCTCTGAATAACAACCTTTTATCATTCTCTGGTTTCTTTGTTCAGCTTTACTTTATTAGATTAGCAATGACCCACAGTTTGGAGACGCCATTATGTTGTATATCATCTTATATGCCCATGTGAAACATGCCTTTGATAGCTTTATAATATTTAATTGCATTTTTAATTGTTTTCTGTTTCTCATTTAACGGTATCATGTTAAACAAACACTGACAATCAAACATATCATTTAAGCGTAATGTAAAAAAAAAAAAACTATCAACTAATAATTTGATAAATATTCATTCATTCATTTTCCTTCAGCTTAGTCCCTTTATTCATAAGGGGTCGCCACAGCGGAATGAACCGCCAACTTATTCAGCATATGTTTTACACAGCAGATGCCCTTCCAGCTGCAACCCAGTACTGGGAAACATCCATACAGACTTATTCACGCTCATACCCTACAGCTAATTTAGTTTATTCAATTCACCTATAGCGCATGTCTTTGGACTGTGGGGGAAACCGGAGCACCCGTAGGAAACCCACGTGAACACGGGGAGAACATGCAAACTCCCTTTTTTTTTTTTTTCACAAGCGACCTTCTTGCTGTGAGGTGACAGTGCTAATCACTGAGCCACCGTGTCGCCCCTTTGATAAATATTATCACCACTAATATTTATCACTATATACTTCCTCAGTTGATTGGTTTACATTAAACATTGCAACCCTTTCTTTAAAACAAGTTTTCTAAAATGTTATGTTGAAATATGCAAATCAGGCATTATTAAATATGCACTAATTCTAACACAGAAACACACAAAATCTGAACTTTGAATCAAAATTCTTTAAAATGTTTCTTTTTGATATTTGGGTCAAAGGGTTTTTACAAAGAGGATTTTGGGAAATCTCTTTTTATGAATAAGAAAATACATTTCCAATTGTTATTATTATTATTATTATTTTTTTTTTTTTTTGTAGAATAAAATGCTGTGTATATAATTAGGCAAATTACACATAAAAAAAAGCAAAAACATAAGGTTATAGGACTTTGTTTTAGAAATTACCAATTTAAAAAAATACATTTCCAGCTTTTATTATAGTACTGTATATATATTTTTTTTGTAGAATAAAATGTATATTAGGCAAATTATGTATGACCACATCCCTCTGTAAAAAACAAACATAAAAATGTAGATATTAATAATAAAACTCTGAAGTCCAGTTTATGTAAATGCTGCTTTTATTTATGGCTCAGTTTCAGAAATCATCAATGAAAAAACACATTATTAGTGTTCTTATTAATAACATTATTATTACAAACAAATTATTATTATTATTATTATTATTTTTATTAAATGTTTATTAAATTAAATGTTGTACATATACTTTGCCAAATTATGTATGAACTCATCACTTAGTAAAAAAACCATGAGAATATAGACAATAATAAATATTAAATCAACTTTTAAGGTCCGGTGTATGTAAATGCTGCTTTTATTTATGGCTCAGTTTTAGAAAATGACTTTTTTCATTCATTTTCTTTTCGGCTTAGTCCCTTTATTAATCTGGTTTATTAATCTAATACACACTCATTCACACACATACACTATGGACAATTTAGCCTACCCAATTCACCTCTACCACATGTCTTTGGATTTGTGGGGGAAACCCACGCAAACACAGGGAGAACATGCAAACTCCACACAGTAACGCCAACTGACCCAGCCGAGGCTCGAACCAGCGACCTTCTTGCTGTGAGGCGAACGTGCTACCCACTGCGCCACCGTGCAGCCCAGAAAATAAATGCTGTAGAAGAAACACTTAAAAGGGCATTTTATGTTTTCTTACCACTGGACTGAAAAAACACTACAAAAAGCCAAAAAATCCACAATCTCAAAATTGACATGCATGAAAAACAGTATTTGCCTGTAGTGTCTTGCCTTAATTTGCATGCTTATATGTAAACATGGCCAGTCAATGCAAACCGGAATAGGCTCCTCTATAAGCTTTGTTGAAACTCCTTCTCATCCTTTAACTAAAGAGGCATTCAGAGTGACATTTACTGTGATAAATCGAGTGCAAGTCCTTTATTTTCATTTAGTGAGTTAGGGTTGGGATTAGATTAGAGGTGACATATGAGCGACAGAGACATTTGGCCAGGCGACAGTGTGAAGCTCACGTGATCTGTCACCTGATGCCATGCAGTCTGCATACAGCAGTCGAAGAGGAGTGTGTGCTGCGAACTAAATACAGAGACATGGCGATCTCTCACACAATCAGCGTGAATGCTTCTTAAAGGGATAGTTCACCCAAAACACCCTCAACTTGCTCCAGACCTGTTTGCATTTCTGTTTTTTTGTTTTGTTGCTGTTGAACACTGATGAAAATATTTAGACAAATATTGGAAACCAGTAACCATTGACTTCTATAGTACTTGTATTTTTTTGTACTATGGATGTCAGTGGCTAGTGGTTTTTAACATTCTTCTAAATATCTTCTTTTGTGTTCAACAGAAATACTCACATAGGTATTCGTTTTTTTTAATCTATAAGAAGATATTTGAAAGAATATTGTTAACCAAGCAGATTTGGTTAATATTGAGTCAAACATTGAGACATTTCTCAGACATGTGAGGGAGTACATTTATTTTTAATGAATTATCTTTGTGAAATGTAACTTTCAAAATATTACTGGTATGCAGTTGGATCATAAGTCATCAGTGGGTCACACTCTGTGAATTCATATGAAGATAAGGGCTGTGTGTACAAAATAAACCATTTTATAACAGTGTTTTTTGTGTGGGGAAAAAACAGGAAATTATATGTATAAAATTGAATGTATATATTTATTTTTATTTACCATTCAGGAGAAATACATCCTCCTCCCCTCACGCCGTGAGTCTCCATTATTTACCAGATTCCAAATGTGTAAATAAATAAAGTGCTCAGCATATACGAGTACACCCCTCACAAATCACTCATTTAAATTAATATTTTCTATAGGATGCTATAAAATATTATATTTGTGCATCTACATTAGATTAGTCAGTACTGAAGGCAATTCTGGAGCTAATCTAACAAAATAATTTATGATTATGGTCCAAAAATTAGTAGCCCAAGTTTACATGTTAGGGAAAAATATTAAAAAATAATAATAATAATAATAATAAATAAAAATCAAGACAAACATAAAAATATATAAAAGATTGTTGAAATTTTGTAGTTTGTAATTTTTTGTGCAATATTTTGCTTGAATATAAATGAATTATTATAAAATTGAACGTATATATTTATGTTTATTTAGCGTTTAAAATTTTGTGGTCAGTATGAATTAAAAAAAATGTTTTTGAATGAATTTTCTTGAATGAATGCTCACCAAGCCTGCATGCATTTCATCATCAATACAGGCAAATAGTATAACTTTTAAAAACAACTCACACATATCACACATAAATTTGATGTGTGTTTTATTCCTGTGATAAGATATTCATTGTCTTATTGTCAATACCTAGTTATTATCAATGTTGAAAATAACTAGGTATTGACTTTCTGCCTAAAGTTTTGGGGGAAATGAATGATGATACATTTTATTTTTACAGGATTCTTTTTATGTGGTGAACATTATAAAATAAAGCATCTAAGAAAGCTTTTATATGACATTTTTAAATGTACTTGAATAAATAAATCAATTTCTTCAATATCACTTTTGATGAAATCCTACTAATAATCTTACTGACCCCAAATTTTTGAAAGGTGATTAAAAACATTTGAACACCCACACAGATGTTTGTTTTTGTGGATTGTGGGGACATTACAAGTTTCCATTGTTTTTATACTGTACAAACTGTATTTTGTATTGCCATAACCCCCACCATACCCCTAAAGTTTTCAAACAGCAACTTTAACAATACACTTCTCATATTTCAGCAAGCTGATAAACCGGTTTGAAATGTTTCATTGCTAAGATGTTGCTGCCACCTTGTGGAATTAAAAACTCCTGTTCTGTTCTCTCACATTGCCGGTGTTGTGCCGAGAAACGCTCCCCTGTCTTAAAATGCACCCCCTCTGAAATGTGCATTTATTAACTTAAATAAATTTTAAAAATTAATAATAGAGTTGACAACTAATGAGAGTGACTGAAAAAGGTGAATTTCATGAATGGAACCCTTCTATTACGGAAGATATATATTTAAATAAATAAATAGATAGATTGACTTTAAATACAATACAGATGAGATTAAGTGAAGTTAATTGTTTAATGTGTGGTTTAGTCGAAAGCAGCAACAACAACAATTTTATGTTTTCTGTTTGTTTAAAAAAATCCTAATTTTAGAAACAGGCTCATTACATCAGTCTACACTAGTCAATATTTTTATTTTACATTTATTTGTAAACCTAGTGCATTTTAAAATGATTGAGATAGACTGAGAATTCTAATGAAAGTCTATGAAGGGGGTGCATTTTAAAAATGTATCGCATTTTAAGTTTGTTTTGTTTTATAGAAACCCATTGACATTTAAAAAAAGTTTTCCAACAGTTTTATAGCACCTAACTGATTCCTTTTTCCTTTAAGGTGCATTGAAGCTCTTGTTGTTTACTGCCAGACGGGTAAAAATGAGGAACCATATGTTACAATTTCAAGAAAGATCAAGTTAAAGCATGGCAGAGGCTTAGGCCCGGCCTTCGAATGTGAGATCGGACACTCCGAGCGCAAGCTAGCCATCCACCGCAATGCCTTCAAACGCACAGCTGTCATCCAGGCCTTCCTCGGCTCCACTCCGCAGCTTACTCTACAGCTCTATGCCACCATTCAGGAGAAATACATCCTCCTCCCCTCACGCCGTGAGTCTCAGTTATTTACCAGATTTCAAATGTATAAATCAATACAGTGCTCAGCATATATGACTACACCCCTCACAAGCCACTCATTTAAATTCATATTTTTTATAGGGTGCTTTACAATATTATATTTGTGCATATACATTAGATTGATCAGTACTGAAGGCAATTCTGGAGCTAATCTAACAAAATAACTTACGATAACGGCCAAAAAATTAGTAGCCCAAATGAAAAATGTTAAATAAAATTTAAAAAAGAGCAGAAGTCAAGAAAAACTAAAAATATATAAAAACCGTCAAAATTTTGTAGGTTGTAAATTTTTTGCAATATTTTGCTTGAATTTAAATGTATTATTTTTCTATTTCTAAAGATGTTCTGTGACAAAAATTTTATTTTAATAAATATATCTGTTTAATAAATCTGATTTGTTCAAATGCACCAAAATATATGACCTATATTCACTGAAAAATTTATAAAAATATTCATTTTCTAAATGGGGTGTACTCATTTATGCTGAGCACTGTAAGTGTAATATTGTAAAAAAGGTCCTCTCATTTTATTATCTAACAATGAGCATTGCAATATTTAGTAGCTTATCTAGTAGTTTTCACAAAACAAATGTCAAATTGAATGCTAAATCAGTTCCTTGACAGCAGCTTTAAGTCTAGATAATTAATAGGTGTGTTATTTTTTCCACAAACTTTCACCATGTACATAATTAATATTTGAAAAGAAAGTTAAAAAGTTCTACCGGTAGAATATTTTAATATTCGTTACAGTGAACAAAACAATTATTCTAGCCAGACCCTCCTGGATTTTACAGGACATTTTTCAGATTTTTGCAATCTTAAATGAATAAGTTTGTGGCAACTAATCAAAATGTGTGCTAATATTTGTAGCATTTCTCATGTTATTTTGCTGTAAAAATGTAAGCGGATAATGATCTTGTAAAATTATTTTTAGATCATAATAATAATATTATTAATAATAATAATATATATTTTTTAAAAAAATTTATTGTTGTTATTTTTTACCAAAAACTATTGGGCTTTTTTAAGCTGCAAAGTAAGTGTTATGACTGTCGTTATTATCCATCTTATATATTGTCTGTCTTGAACTAATGCTTTTAATGCTGATAAATGTTTTTTTCTCACAGAAGCATTGCATTTAATGAACTAATACATTATTTACACTCAAATCAATAGTTTATGGCTAATCATTTACTTATGTGAAATAATAAGCAGGAATAATGTGCATCTACCTGGTTGTTATCGCAGATTGAACAGGGTGATCAGGACACAAAGCACAGGATGTATATAATCCCTTAATTAATGTTACTTAATAAAAATACAATTGTTCCTTGTTAGGTCGGATGCGTTAACAGATGCAACTTTTGATTCTTACATTATTAGCAAATGTGGAAATTAACATGTTACCTAATGTTAACAAATGGAAGGTTATTGTAAAGCAGGGGTTCAGCTCTAATTATCGAGCTCCATTTAGTTCCTGAAGGGTTTAGTTCCAGTTTCTAATCAAACACACCTAAACAAGTTATTCAAGGTCTTCAGGAATAAGGGCCTGGTTGTGTTGTTGTTTCATGTCATCTGCATCTGCATCTATGCTTACAAATTGCACCTGAATACACTACAACCAATGGCCACATAGTGATTATGGCCTGTATAATGCTCATTGCTTTGACATCTCATGCTGTTATGATACACTTATCGGCCACTTTATTAGGTACACCTGTCCAACTGCTCGTTAACGCAAATTTCTAATCAGTCAATCACATGGCAGCAACTCAATGGATTTAGGCATGTAGACATGGTCAAGACGATCTGCTGCAGTTCAAACCGAGCATCAGAATGGGGGTTAGAAAGGGGATTTAAGTGACATTGAACGTGGCATGGTTGTTGGTGCCAGATGGGCTGGTCTGATTTTTTCAGAAACTGCTGATCTACTGGGATTTTCATGCACAACCATCTCTAGGGTTTACAGAGAATGGTCCAAAAAAGAGAAAATATCCAGTGAGCGGCAGTTCTGTGGGCACAAATGCCTTGTTGATGTCAGAGGAGAATGGCCAGACTGGTTCGAGCTCATATAAAGGCAACAGTAACTCAAATAACCACTCGTTACAACCGAGGTATGCAGAAGAGCTTCTCTGAACGCACAACACGTCAAACCTTGAGGCGGATGGGCTAGAGCTGCAGAGGACCACACCGGGTGCCACTCCTGTCAGCTAAGAACAGGAAACTGAGGCTACAATTCACACAGGCTCACCAAAATCGGACAATAGAAGATTGGAAAAGCGCTGCCTGGTCTGTTGAGTCTTGATTTCTGCTGCGACATTCAAATGGTAGGGTCAGGATTTGGCGTCAACAACATGAAAGCATGGATCCATCCTGCCTTGTATCAACGGTTCAGGCTGGTGGTGGTGGTGTAATGGTGTGGGGGATATTTTCTTGGCACACTTTGGGCCCATTAGTACCAATTGAGTATTGTGTCAATGCCACAGCCTACCTGTATTGTTGCTGACCATGTCCATCCCTTTATGACCACAGTGTACCCATCATCTGATGGCTACTTCTAGCAGGATAACACGCCATGTCATAAAGCACCCATAAAGCATCTCAGACTGGTTTCTTGAACATGACAATGAGTTCACTGTCCTCAAATGGCCTCCACAGTCACCAGATTTCAATCTAATAGAGCACCTTTGGAATGTGGTGGAATGGGAGATTCGCATCATGGATGTGCAGCCGACAAATCTGCAGCAACTGCGTGATGCTATCATGTCAATATGGACCAAAATCTCTGAGGAATATTTCCAGTACCTTGTTGAATCTATGCCACGAAGGATTAAGGCAGTTCTGAAGGCAAAAGGGGGTCCAACCCGGTACTAGTAAGGTGTACCTAATAAAGTGGCCAGTGAGTGTATATTAGCGTATTTAAAATGCTTGGAAAAGATTATGTAAAATTAGAATAGCTTTCTGTCTATGCAATCTTGAATTTGAATTGCTATCTTTTCACTTTCACATTCATTCTTATGCAATGAAAAGCCAACCAGATTCAAAAGCTGGTAAAATTGGTGACACTTTACAATAAGGTTAATGTTAATGTATTTACTAACATGAACAAACAATGAACAATTATTTACAGTACAATTTATTACAGTATTTGTTCATGTTAGTTCATGAAAATACAGTTGTTCATTTTTGGTTCATGTTAACTCACGGTGTGTTAACTAATGTTAACAAGCATGAATTTGTAAATGTTGAACTATGATTAATAAATGCTGTATTGTTCATTATTAGTTCATGTTAGTAAATACATGAACTAATGAAACCTTAATGTAAAGTGTGAATGTAAAGTTTCACCATAAAAGGACTAAAGTTGCATTATATTATATTATTTGTTAAAAAGAACATTATACTATTTGTTGAGTTGTGAAACACTGGTTGATTGCAATTATTTCACAGCTACTTGCCACATAAGTAAATAAATGGACACACATTATCTGATATGATCTAAAGCTCATTAATCACTAAAGCTTTTTTTTTTAAAAAAGAAAGAAGTGAAAAGAAAGCAGCTTTAAGCCTAGACAAATGTAATTTAAATTAATTAGTTTTTTTAATTTAAATTTACATTAAAATAAAAAAACTGTTTGACATTTAAGGCATAATTTACTGTAGTTACTTTTCACAATGTGAATAATCACAGACATGAAATATGTGAAAATAAAATCTTACTGTCTTACTGTCTGTTAATGTCTTACAATCCATTACAGTGAATAAAACAACAAGATAAATGCTTCAAAATATTACTATAGCCTGCTGTTATTCCTGAAATCCTTCAGTTTCATTTTACAGTAAAGGGAACTGATAGTTCTTAGTTTTCTTTCTTATTGATGGAGACAACACCTATTCAATATGCTCAGTTGGCCAAAAAAGCCCCTGATAGTGTCTGACTCATGCAGACTGTAAAGCACACTGCAAAATCTAAACCGAACCCTCAATTCAAGCTTATTTGAATGTACAAGAAATGCAGGCTCATGTGCAGTTGTTTGGCATTTTGCTGCTCTTCATGTTCAAGTTTAGTGAACTCTGACCTTCATTCATTCATTCATTCAGCAGTTCATGCTCGCATCCAATACCTGGATAATTCGATTACTGATGTCCATGTAAACGTAGTCAGTGTTAGCTGAATGAAAAAAAGATGCTTTAAATCTGCTTTAAATAAAGATTGCATTGTTGTGCTGAAGTAGATTTCATATTTTTAATTTTTGTATCCTATTACAGCTCATTTGTGCATTTGTGACTTTATAAAAAAAATATATAGGCAGTGAGTTTGAAGTAAAATTTTCAGTCAAAAGTGAAATTGAAAACCTCTGCTGTTAAGTGTATCATGATATTTTTATTTCCTATATCTGTATACTAATGCTCACCCTTTCTGTGTTTCCAGTAGCCCTGATGATCATTTCCCTGATATCGATCACATACGGAGCTTTAGTGTGCAGCGTTCTGGCCATACAGATCAAGTATGATGACTACAAAGTGCGAATGAAACCCACTGCCTACCTGTGCATGATCCTCTGGCGAGGGTTGGAGATCGCCACACGGATCACTACCTTGGTGCTCTTCAGTACGGTGTTCACAGTTTGGGTGGTCCTGGTGGGCCTGATCAACCTCTTTATCTTCTTCTTCCAGCCGTGGGTCGAGTTCTGGGCCAGGCGGGCGTCGCTGCCTGAGAACGTAGAGAAGAACTTCAGTAAACTGGGCACTACCGTGGTGCTCTGCATGGTGACGTTTCTCTACGCCTGCATTAATATTTTCTGCTGGTCTGCCGTGCAGCTAAACCTTGCCGACCACGATCTGGTGGAGAAACAGCCCCGCTGGAGAAGCTTGGCCGTCTATTACACCCTACGCTTCGTGGAGAATGTAACCCTCATCGTCTTGTGGTACTATTTCAAGACAGACTTCTATGAATATGTGTGCACGCCATTGTTGGTGGTGCAACTCATTGTGTGCTACACTCTGGCTGTGCTCTTCATGCTACTCTTCCATCAGTTTTGCCATCCGTGCCGGAGACTTTTTCACTACAATGTCGAGGACTGTCTACGCTGCGCATGTTGCTGGAGGAAAAACCAATCACAGCCACTAGCAGAGCAAGCAGATGATCCTCAGGTCGAGGTGCCTCCTGACTTCAATAACCATTTGACTGATAAAGAAACCGATATTTTGGACGATATCATGGAGGCTGCATGAAATAGGCCCGTCGTTCTGTTATTGTAGCGCTGTTTGGGGCCATGCTCGGCATATTTGCACATATCCGGACTCAGGAGTATTATATTGAGATGATGTTGTATCTACTGTACTTCGTGAAAGAACAACTGATTTTATATGGTCCTATAAAAGCTTCAGGAATTTATTTTGTTTTATGCCATTTAGAGATCTCCTTCAAAAACTGAGGTGTGGTGCATGATAGTAAGCTTATAACGTTGGTGTGGTGAGGGTACCTCATCATTTATTAATTGTAGAGTAGAAGACCAAAGAATGCCCTTGGTTGAGTTATGCTGTGATGATTCACAAAGGCAGCTTTCATTAGGAAGCTGCACAGCCAGTCTGTTGGCCAGGTGTGTGGGAAATGAGCCAGTTTTGGAGCAATGAAAACCGGTAACATTTTGGCATCTGTTGCACTAACCTTTTCCAAGGAAAGGTGATTCAACAAGCCAAAGAGCCTTCTTAAATTGTTCTTAAGTTTGCATCAGTAGCCTTGTGTTTTTAAACAAAAAAACTATATTGAGAGCGCCTTTAATGTTCTAAACTCGCATTTGCCTTAATAATGTGTGATATTGAATAGACTAACTTTTTTCACTACTAAAAGAGATGTTTGTTTGTTTGTTTGTTTGTTTTGTATGAAAATACTTTTTGCCTGTGTGGTTTTGCCTGACTTATGTGCCTCTTTACTACTGAGTTAGAAAATATGAATAAAGATGCATTGAATATCTGAATCAGGCCTGATGATTAAGCTGAAGCAGGCCTTTACAAATATGTTGGACTTATGATGACGATTTTGAGGTCAATCACAGAAACATTAAGAACATGTCTGTGTCATATTTCAATTTTTGATTTAAATAAAGATATTGAATGTCCTAACTTGAACACTAAAATTCTTACTGTCAAAAATATTATTGTTATATATATTGCACATTTTGGTGGCGCAGTGGGTAGCGCTGTTGCCTCACAGCGAAGTTGTGCAAAATAAGTTGGCGGTTCATTCCGCTGTGGCAACCCCTGATTAATAAAGGGACTAAGCTGAAAAGAAAATGAATGAATGAATATATTGCACATTTTATGATATACATTAGATAGTCAATATTTATACACATATTGTACTGCATTTAATATAAAAGATAACCTTGTACCGTAGCATGTCTACTGTATTACATGACAATTATAGAGATTTAATCTATTCTATTATAAAGCGATATTGTATTTTAACATACAAATAAGAGTAAATGTGTTCATAACATATTGGAAACGCAAAACAGTTCATGTGTCGTCACCTACAGTTAAGAGTTAGCATAGCATTACGTTAAACATGTCGACGATTCAGCTAATTACAATTCAAAACAGCGAAATTTGACAAAAAAAGTTGAGTATTTTTCGTCACATTATATTACTATTGGTCGTTTTATATTACCATTGCAAAACAGCTGTCAGATATTTAATATTTAGCTACTTTCATCTTACCTCATTCTTTCACCATTCATTTGAAACTCTGTGAACAGAAAAGCTCCGCCTAACCGTACTCGGATTTGATTGGCTATCAATCGTTTTATGAGATTAGATTTCTGACGCAAAACAACTTTTTTCTCATCCTTTCATAAGAAATATGCTTATCTCTCCTTATTCATTGTGGCTTTCAGGGAACATATGCACGCCGGAAATACTCAAAAATTATTCAATAAAAAAAAGGGCTTTATTTTTTATCTGATACAATATGCATTATTAAAATATTAACTATAAGGCAAGTCATTGCAGGTGAATAGGGTTAAACATATTTAATTATCAACTCCTTCTCCAATTAATGATTACAATAATAATGTTTTGTGTAAATATGCATTACTTGAGCCAATGAGCCAATTTGCATACACTAAACAAACATTTTCTCCTTTTTTATGACACATTACAGTCATATTTTACAGAGGAGATTTTGGATATTTATATTTAGCACTTCACAATTAGGAAAATACTGAATTATAATAGTTTTTTGTTTGTAGAATAAATGAGCCAGGGAAAGAAATAGGCCTATTATTATTTCTATATAGCCTAACCTATATATAAAATGTTGTAGTAACCTATATCGGCCAAATTATGTATGAACAAATCCTTCGGTTAAATAAAATAATAATAATAATAACAATAATAATAATAATAAAAACTCAGAGAAGATAAAACTGCAGGCCTACGTTCGGTCTATGTACGTGCTTCTTTCCATAAAAAGCCCAATTAATCTCATAACCGAGGATATTGGATCATTTATTAATGATAATATACAACAAGATGTTTCTGTTACTTTTAAAGATATTATTTTTGGGTATTATGAATCTGCCTCTACTAAAAGATGCTTGTTTTGTTATAAATTAAACATTTTTTCTTTGTAAATTCCATACCCACAACTGCAAATATACTAATACCAAACCATATTTTCCAGTTTTTTGTTTTTTTTTTGCAAGAAGTTAGTCATTATTTAAATACAATTTCATTATCTGAAAATAAGAAAGCAAACAGAACTATTTTGTAATCTCATTTTGTAATGACTTTAATTTATATTCTGTAATTGATTCTTAAACGTCTTAAACGTCAACTCAATTTATTTCTAGAGCACTTTCAACCAACCACAACGGGTACCAAAGTGCTGTACATAAAATTACATAATACATGCAAACATACAAGGAACCAAAGTACATAAACTCACAACACATGATTAAAAGCTAAAGAAAATAAGTGTGTTTTCAGTGACCTCTGAAAAGACTCAGAAGTTGGAGTTGTTCTTAAGGAGAGTGGAAGATCGGTCCAAAGCTGATCGTCTTGGAGCTGCTACTGAAAAAGCTCTAGCACCTCGACATTTCAAGCGTGATTGTGGAACTTGCAAATAGAGTCGATCCAGCGAAGAGATCTCACGGGTTGGTGTATATTAATCAGCTCAGAGATACTCAGGGGCCAGGCCATGGAGGGATTTCAAAACAACAGTAGCCTACTTTGTACTGAATTCTAAACTGGATTGGTAGCCAGTGTAGGGAAACCAGTACAGGTGTGATGTGCTCTCTTACCCTCAAGTTTATTTCATGTTCTTTGTTATCTTTTTCTTTCTGTCTTTCTCTCTCTTATATCCTTTTTCATTGACAATGTAATTCATATTCTGTATTGTATACAAATATTGATTCAAAGATGTCAACTGGTTTTTTTTGCAAACAATAAAAAAAATTATCTATCTATCTATCTATCTATCTATCTATCTATCTATCTATCTATCTATCTATCTATCTATCTATCCTTTTCAAACTGTTTTAATCTATCTATCTATCTATCTATCTATATCTATATTTTTTCCAACTGTTTCTTTCTATCTATCTATCTATCTATCTATCTATCTATCTATCTATCTATCTATCTATCTATCTATCTATCCTTTTTCAAACTGTTTTAATCTATCTATCTCTCTATCTATATTTTTTCCAACTGTTTCTATCTATCTATCTATCTATCTATCTATCTATCTATCTATCATTTAGGCGACGTTTTTGCTCAAATGTTACGATGCAAACGGCTAAATACCATTGTGGCAGGCAAGATCGAATTGTTCATTTTGTTAAAATGAGCTGACATTATATAACAGTAAACAGCCAGGCCCATCGATCATGTAATAATAAATAGTTTCCCGTCACACATTCCTCGACGCGCTTCAGACACATTAAAGCAAACGCCTTCACATTAAACTCGTGCTTCCTCTCGGGAATTTTCTTCAGACATGCAACATGAACACTATATTTTTACTGCCCGTTTCCTGGTCAGCGTTAAGAGCGATGGGCGGAGTCGTGAACAGGACAGGTGAGTAATAAATATAGCGTTCATCCGAGAGCGGTATTCATTCATTTCTGCTGCAGCTCCACTGAGTATAGATGGGCAACTGGATCATCAATCACGGCCTCAGCGCCTTCATCGTGGTAAGAGGTGTTATTTAGCTCATTATTGCATTCAGTTTCAAATTTACTTCTTACTTTAGTTACAAATGTACTTCTATAAACTATCAATTGTAATCGAATTGGTCTTATGTTGCTGTGTGTGTGTGTGTGTGTGTGTGTGTGTGTGTGTGTGTGTGTGTGT
>CAIGQV010016735.1:9412505-9488214 GCA_903798115.1 Danio jaintianensis | reverse complement strand
TGTGTGTGTGTGTGTGTGTGTGTGTGTGTGTGTGTGTGTGTGTGTGTTTGTAGGTGGTGTGGATGTCCATAAACATCGCTCTGTTTGTCCACTTCTACTTGTTTTATGATCAAGGACCACGGTTTGAGTACACTCGAGAACTTTTAGGAGTAAGTGATGATGACCTTCTGAAGAATCAAAGATTCAAAGTAACCAAAAGAGTAATAAAGCTTTATATTTTGTACATTAGAATGGGTTTATTTACCATGATTTTCAGAAGTAAACTAAAGGGTCATTCAGTGTTACAATATTTTAGATACTCTCAAAAAATACTCTTTGCTGTTTTTTTCAAATTATGTATTTAAAATGAGCTGAAGCAACACAATTATTGAGTTTTTTGGGTGGACAACTTTATTGTATTGTGTTCAATACTTACAAACTAATAAGTTTACTTAATTCCTTCATGTTGTCCAAACACAAATCCATTGTGTGGCACCCAGCATTTTTTTACAGTGTACAAAAAAAAAATCTCGTCAGGGATATTTAGACCAATATCAATTAATTGCACATACTGCAAGACTAATATTGAAATATACTACAAGGATTACAGTAATGTAGCCCCAAATAATTAGTTGTTGTTTGTCATCTTTAAAACTTTATGAGAAGGTTTTACTCATATAAAATGCAATTTAATATGACCACTGTTTTATATATTTTAATAGAGGTCAGAAAAGGCATGAGGCGTAATTTATTACATAAATACACTGAGCATCATAAAGGAGTTCACCCACTTTAATTACTTTATCAATTTGTCATGGAATATGTAACAAAGAAGTTGTTAAGCATTTATATTCATTATCATAAGTATGGTCATCTAGGATCTTTAGGATAAGAAAAATAATACATTTAAATTATTGAACAAAAAAGAATGATACCTTATAACAAATTCAACTAAATATGATTGTTTTGTATCGCCTCCATGATTTTTGTTTTGTTTGGTCTTCTCCTAACAAATTAATTGCGGTATGCTCATGTTTGCACCATGACCATAACATATTTTGATAAAATATCTACTAAATAAACCAGATTTGCATAAATATTGCATTGCATCCCATATGTATACATTTTAAAGCGAGATGGATAGTTTTTTGCAGAAATTTGTCAGGGTGCATTCATTTATCCTAGGCACTGTATATGTTAGGGTTTTGCAACAACATTTTAAAATAAGCATCAGACAAGAAAATGTAGTGCAAAATGTAAAACAATCAACAATGCAATATTAATAGACTAAAGAAAATAAGTAGCTTTTTGGTAAGTTAAAGTAGACTTACATTTAACGTGCTTTCTAAGTATATAAAATCACCAAAGTAAATAAAATTTGATCAGGACAATAAAATAGGATGTCTCTCCTTTGACCCATAATCAAAAGTGGAAGTACTTGATTTAATTTGATCCATCTCTGTAAAAAAATCCATAAATTAGTATTTTTCCGATTCATGTTTTCCCCCCATTTATTTATGCTTTTGAATTGCATTATAGGACTTTTATCTTTCTTCAAAAAACTTTTAACCTTGAAAAGTTAGAAAAAGTGACTTTAATGAACATTTTTAATAGTTTAAAGTGATATATTGTCTGGGTTGGTGTTGTATATTACTGTACAAATACCTTGTAATAAACTGCCAGTACATTTTCTCTTATTTTACAGACTTATGTCTCTATATATTATTTCTTATACATTATATTAATTTCAAACTACTAAAATGTCATTAAAAGTCACTTTGTTAAACTGTAGAGTTGAATTTTTAACATCAAACGTCGACAGAGCAGAGATCAAGGTCCCAAAATGCAATTCACAACCATAAATAAACAGAAAACACGCGTGAATCACAAAATACGGAAACTCTTAATTACCAGATATGTTTTACAGTGCAATGCAGTAAAAGCATTGAACGTGAGTGCAATATTGTTTTTTTTTCCAGTCTGCGTTGGCGTGGGCCAGAGCTCCAGCCGCCGTCCTCAACTTTAACTGCATGCTGATTCTTCTGCCAGTCTGCCGTAACCTGCTGTCTCTGCTCCGCGGCTCTTTTGTGGTGAGCTGCTGCTGCTGCTGTTAAACACTTTAACCTTTTGAGTTTGACACAATACGAGACCCTCTGTGAGTGTCTGCCCTTCTGTCCACCATTTTAGTGCTGTGGACGAACAGTGAGGAAACAGCTGGACAAAAATCTGACTTTCCATAAGCTGGTGGCCTACATGATTGCCCTAATGACAGGTAAACAGCAAGTTCATTGAAATGGTAACAGGAAGTTGTTGTGCATAATAAACTAGGGTTAGGCTTTTAAACTGAATCATACAGTCTGTGTTTACAGGAATAGACATTCACACGCCTGCTTTTTTCATGGTGCAATAGGATAATCAGATAGTTTTACTTTGTGAATAGCACGGTTGTCACACGTTAACCCGCATTGACGGTAACTATTCTTCTAGGCCAAATCTGATTAAACATTAACCAAGTAAAATATTTTCTGTCAGGACTGCTATAATAATACTAGGATGTTTAAGTAAGACCATATAATCATATAGAAGTCATAAAGAATGTGAATTTTAAGTTAATTCCTAAAATATGAATAATCATTTATTAAACTCATTCTAGAATTGCAGGTACATTTCAGGCATTTTCCATTCATTTTCCTTAAACTGGAATGATATGCAAGAATGTACAGTAAACTGACTACAATATCAATGTAAAGTCATGCAAAATGCTTAAATGACTTAATAATTCTAAATAATTATAGTTAATAATTACTTTTTAAACAGCTAGCAGAGTTGACAATAACACAGTAGAAATTTTCCACCATTTTCTGCTTTAGCTCAAGATGCTAAGGTTAAACCAGACACCACATGGCATGTTTAAATCAGAATTGTATACATTTTAATCATATTCGTTGTTTCAAAAATGGGATATTCACTGAAATATCACAATAACAGGGTTGACGTAATTGATCTACTTGATTGTTGTATCCTAATCAACTCTCTGCAACTCTCACATGGTCGCCCACTGAAGCTAAGCAGGGCTGCGCCCGGTCAGTACCTGGATGGGAGACCACTTGGGAAAGCTAGGTTGCTGCCGGAAGTGGTGTTAGTGAGGCCAGCAGGGGGTGCTCAACCTGCGGTCTGTGTGGGTCCTAACACCCCAGTATAGTGAAGGGGACTCTATACTGCTCAGTGAGCGCTGTCTTTCGGATGAGACGTTAAACGGAGGTCCTGACTCTCTGTGGTCGTTAAAAATCCCAGGATGTCCTTCGAAAAAGAATAGGGGTTTACCCCGGCATCCTGGCCTCTGTCCATCATGGCCTCCTAACCATCCCCATATCATACTTGGTTTCATCACTCTGTCTCCTCTCCACCAATCAGCTGGTGTGTGGTGTGCGGTCTAGCGAAATATGGCTGCCGTCGCGTCATCCAGGTGGATGCTGCACACTGGTGGTGGATGAGGAGATTCCCCCCATTGTGTAAAGCGCTTTGAGTGTCTAGAAAAGCACTACATAAATGTAAGGAATTATTATTAACATGGCTCAATGCCTTCCAGAGTTTCTCACCAAAGGAAGTGACGTCACTTTGAGCAATCGCATGCTTTTTCTATCTATTGTTACGTCTTTTTATTACCGATGTAACAGTTGACCAGAATAGGGACAGACACAAAATGCTTTTTTTATTATCTGAATTTACAAATAATACAGAGAGTAGATATTTAATAAAATTGTTTATTTAACTTAGCATAGTAAACACACATTCATTCATTTTTCTATTTCAGAGGTTGCCACAGCGGAATGAACCGCCAACTATTCCCGCATATACGTTTTACGCAGCGGATGCCCTTCCAGCCGCAACCCAGTACTGGGAAACACCCATGCACACACAAACTATGGACAATTTAGTTTATTCAATTCACCTATACTGCATGTCTTTGGACTGTGGGGGAAACCGGAGCACCCGGAGGAAACCCACGCCAACACAGGGAGAACATGCAAACTCCACACAGAAATTACTCGAACCAGCGACTTTCTTGCTGTAAGGCGACAGTGCTAACCACTGAGCCACCATGCCGCCAGTAAACAAACAAAATAAATGAAAGTTAGACTAATGATAATTGAAGCTGAATGTGAGATTCAGGAGGCAGAGACAGTCAAAAATATGTATAGTGGGAGTCCTGAAGTTAATATTTTCAAGACAAAATGTTCCTAAATACACATACAAGCATTTTTTTTAGAGATAACTTGATACTCACTCACTATCCTGTGGCTTAGTCCCTGATTTATCAGGGGTTGCCACAGCGGAAAAGATGGCATATGTTTTACGCTGCAGATACCCTTACAGCCAAAACCTAACACTGGAAAACACCCATACACACTCTCTCATTCACACACACACACACACACACTTATACACTACGGCCAATTTAGTTCACCCAATTCCCTTATACAGAATGTCTTTGGATGACTTGATACAATTTGTATTATTATTCAAAATTAATTAAGTTTTTGTTTTAATATATAATAGAAATGTTGGAGATGTAAAATGTACCGCAATTCTAGAATGACCCATATAATAATACAGGGTCCCTGTATCTGGTTGGCAGTTGCACAATAAAGACAATATTGAACGTTTAAAAAATGTTTCTAAATGTCTAAGAATATCAGAGCAATTACGTACCGAGGAACAATATTGTTGTAAACACTTTCGTAATAATTTTTTTCCAGCTGATAAACCAATAAAAACATTGAGAAACAATCAGAATCAGTCCTGCTGTTAAGAACACATGCATTTAAAGCAGCATGAACCCTCATGTATTTATCATATTTGTCTTCATTGATGTAAACAGGCCTTAAACCTTGAAAAATGTATTCTGACATTATTGAATTCATTTGCAAGTAAACAATTGCACTAAACCAACCTTATCATTGTTTTAACAGCCATTTCATGTTGTTGTTTTTTTGGCATTGTGTCTAATTTTGACCGTGTGGTATCTTTTCTTTAACGCAGCGGTTCACACTATTGCTCACTTGTTTAATGCGGAGCGCTACAGCAACAGTTTAGCGGGGGAAGATGGAAATCTCGCTTTTGAGCTGTCCCTGCTAGAAGACTCCAGTGAATTAAACACCACTTTCCTTAATCCCTTTCCCTCCAATTCTACGGTGAGTCCCAGAACTTTTAAAGACATTATATGTTTTTCATTTAAAAATCAATCAGAGCGAATAATTATTAATATAGACCATTTTGAGGGATATAAACGAAAACAATGGTCCCAACGTATTACCTGTTTTATATTTTTTATTTTTATTGCTTCAGAGAATCCAAAAAGAGCCACATATTGCTAAATAATTTTATGATAGCTGTTTTAACATTAAGTTATGATTGAATTGCCTCTTATTACAGTTATGAAATAGTTTGATAACAAGCAGGAAATGTTCATGGGCCAATGACATGACCACATTGAAATGGCCTATATATATCTTTAGCATGATTTACAGAAGTCTTATTTAAAAATCATCATTTGATCAAAATGATCATTTGATGGCATATTAAACAATTTATGGATTATAGAACAACCACAAAATACAAATTAAGTGTCTTTTTTTATTGTTATACTTTGCCAATTACCTGTTTGTAAGCAATAAGCTTTTAATATTTTATAATATAAGATTTATTACGATAAGTGATTGTTTTATATATTTTAACAACTACTATACGACAACTGCGATTTTATATGCTCTTTATGAATGAAAAATTGGAGTAAATTTAGTTTGATGTGCACTTTGTCCCATTTACTGCCATTCAAAAGTTTGGGGTCATTCAGTTGGATTTAAATGCATACTTTCATTCAGCTAGAATGCATTAAAATGTTCAAAAGTGACAGTAAATATGTTTATAATTTGTTCAGAAAGACTTACATGTTATTATCAGCAATGAAGGCTCGTAAAAATATTAAGAAATAAAAATGTTTTACTCAATCACAGAGTAGCAATCACAGGAACGAAAAACATTTTAAATGGACCCTTTTCACAAGACTGTTATGACGCGTTTAACGGTCATCATAATCTTAAATCCTTGAAAGTTTGTATTATTTACATTTTTTTTTTAATCTATGTACATTTATATGTATTTATGTATGTATTATATCATGTTTGCATCAAATTACCGCTTATGCGAGGTGTTTCTAGTGCAGCGTCTATGGACAACACAGTAAATTTGACGTTGTTCTCTCTTCTGGCTGCCGTTATCAGTCTCACTATTTTTTTTCCTTTTCCTAAAAATCTTGATAACACCATCGTGGAGTTTTTCTTTTTTTATTTCAGCAAATAGGATTGTAAAAAAAAAAAAATTGTTGTACTCTCCCATTCACTGCGCTCTAAGTTTACTCAACTATGACGACTTCTGCTACTGAGAAACCCGGAAATGTGAAAAGGGTCCATTAGCAGTTTTAATCTTGCAACAATATTAAAAAAAACAATCTTACCCCAAACTTATGAACATGAAAAATTGATCTCTCTTTTTTCTGTATTTTGATATGCCTGCTGTAATTTAACTTGTCCTTGTATTCCAGACTCCAACGATTTTTGTATTCACCAGTATCGCGGGTCTCACAGGAGTCGTCATAACTCTCGCCCTCATCCTCATGATCACTTCCTCAATGGAAGTCATTCGCAGAAGCTATTTTGAGGTCTTCTGGTACACTCATCACCTCTTCATCGTCTTCTTTGCTGGTTTAGTTTTTCACGGCGCAGGGTAAGACCTATCAGTAGCTATGTTTCCATCCAAAAATGCGAAATAACTTTATGCGCAAAACTGGAATATCGCATAAAAGATGTGCGAATAAAGCAGTGTTTCCATCCAACGAGTCAAAGAGAACAAAATCGTCACTTCCTGATTAAATGGCGCCAAATATTAAAAGTAAAAACGGAATTTGCTGAGGTAGGAGAAGCTGCGTGAATCTTTTCTTCATTTAATAAATGACTTGCGCCTCAGAAGGCAATGCTGACGCGCAGTGAACGCGTGGTGGCGTTTGAAGGCGTGAGACGCGGAGCACAGACGCTCTTAACAATTCTGGAGGTCATTAATAATATAATAACACTAATACTGAAATGGTTACGGCATTTTAGAATGACCAAAACAACATTTCAGATGTTTTACAATGTGATCAGCCTGCTGGTTTATCCATTTACACACATTTTTATCATCACATGATCTCTTATAACCAAATCACATGACCTTTTTTTAATGCGCATACTGGAATTTGTTCGGTAAAAGTGTTTCCATCGTAGTTTATGCGCATCTTTTCTTATCGAATAAAAAGTTTATCCTACTCAGTTATGCGCATACGTTTTTTATGCGCATTTCCAAAATTTATGCGCATCTTAGCGTTTCCATCAACCGATTTTTTTATGCGCATATCCAAAATGCGCATAAAAATAGGTGGATGGAAACGTACCTACTAACTGAGCCTAATTATTCAACTAATGTACAGTAGATACACTTACATTTACATTTTGTCCAAAGCGGCTTACAATTGAGGAGGCATTTAGTGATTCAACAAGAAGAGGCAATACATACAAGAAGGGCTAATTATACAGAGGAACTGTTAGTGCTCAGAGAATTAAGAGCTACAGTAAGGAGGGGGGAGTGTTTATTTTTTTTATAGAAAGAGAGAAGAGTGTTCCTACAGGTGGTTTATCAAGCCCACTCACATGTGGAATAAATGCAGTGTTTTTTTTAAAGAGATATGGATTGATTGTAAGAACGTGTCTAGTGCAAATATGCAAAACTGGTGCAAGTGTTGGTTAAAGTGTGAAAGAGAGATGAAAGAGTGTGTTTTCTACAGGTGGTTTGTCAAGCCCACTCACCTGTGTGAGACAATCTCAGAATTGCATGGTGTTTTGAGTTTATAAAGTGTAATCAAAACTGTGGCTATTTGGTTTTCAGGCGTGTTGTCCGAGGACAGGTCGAGACGGATCCGCCTCACAATAATTCCCTCTGCGAAGATCAGCCGGATAACTGGGGGAAGATTCCTGAATGTCCAATTCCACAGTTTGCAGGAGGGTTTCCTCAGGTAAAAGTTGGTGAATGCTATTGTTGGAGCCATTTCCTTTTTTCAATTAATATGTCTGGGCTGAACGGGTTAATTTGATGATTTGATTATTATTAGGTTTATGTCTGCTAATTATTGTTTATTATTCATGTTTGAGTATTTGCTTTAATGTTTTGATTTTGTGAATGAAGACTTTTACTCTATCAATGCAAATCGGGATTTAAGGTAGCTAAGGTAGTAGGTGGGGTCAGTAAGGGAAGAGGAAACAATTTTCAGACCGTGAGTTGGTATCTGGTGCTATTGATTAGCAATGAAGCTATGTCACTGATTTGATGGATCACGATGTGATGAAAATAAACAACAAAACGGTTTCACAACAGACTCACACGTCATTGTTTGCCCTTACTGAGACAGCGGCTTAGAGCAAAATGCTAATACGTTACAGCTATATTTCAAAATGACCGATTTATTGGTAACACTTTACATTAGTTAAAATATAGTTGTTCATCGTTAGTTCTTGTTACTTTTTTATTCAAAACGACTTGCAAAATATAAAAGAAGCATTTCAAATCACCAAAAAGCAGCAATATGTAGATGCAGTGACAAGTCTAAGTTAAGCCACGGTCACACTGCACTTTTCACCCCATAGACCTCCATTCAGACTGGAAACACAAGTTTGTGCAACAAGTTTTGCATGTTGTTACTTTCTTAAGTTCAAGCTTGGTGAACTCTGACCTCACCTTGGTGAACTCTGAGATCTACTGACCGTCTTCCCGTACTCCCCGTTTTTTTTAGACATTAAAAACAGCTCATTATGCAACAAACTGACATTTTATTATTATATTATTCTCCTTTTTATGTATGGTCATGAACATTGAACATGAACTTGTTTGTAGAGCGAGTGGTTTGACCGTTTTCTGCCATTTATTATTCCTAGTCATTTCTCCCATAGGCAACTGAATCGGAAGTAGTAAAACAAGGGCAAAAACAAGCAAACTTCCGTATTGGAGAATAAGGTCAATAGAAGATCAAAAATTTTAAATACGATAAAAAAATATATATCCAAAACATTTAATCAAAACTATTGAACACCCATTCTCGTCTTAGGACAACATTGAAAAACTTAGAGTTTGTTTTGTTATGGAGTCCTTGTAATGGAGTATTTGTAGGAAAGTGTCTGGTACATATGGAGAGGAAAGAGTTTGCCTCCTACAGATGGTTTGTCAAGCCCACTAATCTATAAAAAGCACACTCAGAAATGCACAATGATTTTCCAGATATATGGAGTATTTATAAGAAGGTGTCTGGTGCATATGAAGAGAAAAAGAGCACATTAACTAATGTTAACAAGCACAACTTTGAATTTTAATAATGCATTAGTAAATGCTGAGCTATGATTAATAAATGCTGTACAAGTATTGTTAATTTTTTGTTATGGAACCTTATTGAACCTTAAATTTTCTGATTTCTCTGTCACAGACCTGGATGTGGGTTATTGGACCGATGATCATTTACATTTGTGAACGGCTGCTTCGTTTCATTCGCTACATGCAGCCTGTCACTTACAGGAAGGTGTGTTTTCATGGACGTTTTGTCAAAATGGTCTACTTCATTGATCACGATTGCTCTGAAATGGCCTGAAACTGTTTTTATTGTTATGCCAGATTGTGATCCGGCCATCTAAAGTGCTGGAACTGCAGCTAGTGAAGCCTGGATTCAGCATGGAAGTGGGCCAATATGTGTTCCTCAACTGTCCAGCCATCTCTCAGCTGGAGTGGCACCCGTTCACCTTGACTTCAGCCCCAGAAGAGGACTTTTTCAGTGTGCACATCCGATCCGTTGGAGACTGGACTGAAAAGCTCATCAAGATGGTCGAAAACCTACCAGAAGGTGGACAAGGACCCAAGTATGTACTTTCTGGAATTTTACCATTACATAGAACTATTGTTATCAGGGTTGCCATGTTTTTGTTTCCTCTAGTGTCCCTAGACCTCACTAAAGTGTAATTCATCTTTCTAGCAGTTTTTATCATTCACTCAAGATGATTTTTGATGCTTGTTCAAACTCCTTATTTAAAATGAGTTGAAACAACACAATTCTTGTTTTTTTGGGGGGGGACAACGTAATTGTTTAATGTTTAATCCACTTACATTTTAAGTTAACTTAATCGATTTGTGGAGTTTGCATGTTCTCCCCGTGTTCGCGTGGGTTTCCTCCGGGTGCTCCGGTTTCCCCCACAAGTCCAAAGACATGCGGTATAGGTGAATTGGGTAGGCTAAATTGTCCGTAGTGTATGTGTGTGAATGTTTCCCAGTGATGGGTTACAGCTGGAAGGGCATCCGCTGTGTAAAACATGCTGGATAAGTTGGCGGTTCATTCCGCTGTGGTGACCCCAGATTAATAAAGGGACAAAGCCGAAAAGAAAATGAATGAATGAATGAATAATCGATTTGTGTTGGGACAACATGGAGGTACTGTGTGGAACCCAGTATTTTTTACAGTGTTGGTAGAATATAAATTTGGTAGAGTAAAATATTTTGGCATAACCATATAAATATTACACCAATTATATGTCAATCCTTTAACCTGCAGATGAAATAAAACCCATGGTTTGTGGTTAAAAGTAGCCCAATTTCACGGGAAATCTGTGTATTTGGCAACCCTGATTTGATGGATTTCAAAATAACGTTTTCTAAAGGAACCATATTTATATTAATGTGAAGAACAATTTATTAATCTAAAGAACATTTTTCTGTAAAAAAAATTTTCATGTTATAAATGCCAATAGCGGATTTGCTATAAGTTCAGTTACCTGTATGTGCGGCCATACTGGCAATACTTGGTTGTAAATAAAAGGTTTTCACGGATAATGTAGTAATATATAGCTAGTAAATACTATAGTATAAATAATATATAAAATTTGGTAAAAGATATGTATTAGCAGTATTAATTAAAGGGATAGTTCACCCAAAAGTGGTTACAAATTCTATTGAACACAAAAGAAGACATTTTGAAAAATGTTGGAAACCGGTAACCATTGACTTACATAGTATTTGTTTTTCCTACTTTGAAAGTCAATAAATACCGATTTCAAACATTCTTCAAAATATCTTCTTTTGTGTTCAACAGAATAAAGAAACCCATTAAGGTTTGGAACCACTTTTGGGTGAGCAAAAATCTTCACCCAAAAATTTAATTAGCATAATATTTCACTTACTTGACCAAAAATGATAAGAACAAATGTGGATGTTTTAAGTTTAAGTATGTAAAATAACACATAGGAAGAGAAATATATGATTATTAATATGTTGGTGTCTTATTTTTGCGTCAGGATGGGTGTGGACGGCCCTTTTGGAACTGCGAGTGAGGATGTTTTTCATTATGAGGTCAGCATGCTGGTGGGAGCGGGGATTGGAGTGACCCCATTTGCCTCCATTCTGAAATCCATCTGGTACAAGTTTAAGGACTCAGACCCCAAACTACGAACAAAGAGGGTAAGATCGAATGAGAGTAAAATAAGGAAGCAGCGTGCAAAGGTCAAAACTAATCAATCCTGTTGTTGCTGTGTTATCATAAATGTTGCTTTCATGTTCTAGATAATGAACTCCGGCATTCCTTGAGACTCAGTTTCCTTTTCATTTCTGACTTTTGTGTTTAGATTTACTTCTATTGGCTGTGTCGGGAAACGCACGCCTTTGAGTGGTTTGCAGATTTGCTACAAGTGCTTGAAAGAGAAATGGAGGAACGAGGAATGAGGGATTTCCTCACGTATAAACTCTACCTCACCGGATGGGACCAGAGTCATGTACGTGCAATAAACCAATTGAAAAGCAAGTTGACCTAAATTGAAATGTGAGTAATGTGTGTGCGCGTGTGTCATGGGGCATCTAATCTTGCATTTACAGGCAGACCATGCAATGGTGCATTTTGATAAAGATACTGATATCATCACTGGTCTAAAACAGAAGACTCATTATGGCCGGCCGAACTGGGATAAAGAATTTGAACAAGTTCGTCAAGAAAACCCATCGTAAGTTTTTTTTTTTAATTCTTCACTACATTATGTCTTTCTTTTTCCACCTGGTATTAACATGCTTTTCAGTGATCTGATCACAAGAGGTCAACCAAGGTGCATTACTGTTTCCACCAGATATTAAAGGGATAGTTCACCCAAAAATTTTAATTCTTTCATTATTTATTCAAACTCGTAAGACCTTTGTGCAACTTTGGAAAGCAAAGATATTCTGGATGAAACCCAAGAGCTCTCGTTGACTGCAATGGTCGTCAAACATTCAAACTCCAGGAAAGGAACCAAGAATTCTCTCAAAACAATGTTTCATCTGTGATTCAATCGTAATTTTATGTAGCTACGACGAGAATCCTTTTGTGCCCTGCTGACATTGACATTCTTTCATCTAAAAGTGGACACAGCCATTGGAAACTTATTGGCTCAAGACTTCCGGTCTCATTGACTTCCAGTCGTAAAAATAACTTTGTTGCAAATTGGTATTTTCTATTATTTTTATGTATTCTCATAAACACACCTGTTTGAAGAGCAAGTAGTTTGACCGTTTATTGCCGTTATTTCTAGTCATTTACCCATAGAAAAATGAATCAAAAGTCCTAAAACATTCATTTTCCTTCGGCTTAGTCCCTTATTTATCAGGGGTCACCACAGTGGAATGAACCGCTAACTTATCCAGCATATGTTTTACGCAGCGGATGCCCTTCCAGCTGCAACCCAGTACTGGGAAACACCCATAAACTCATTCACACACATACACTACGGACAATTTAGCTTATTCAATTCACCTATAGCGCATGTCTTTGGACTGTGGGAGAAACAGGAGCACCCAGAGGAATCCCACGCCAACATGAGAAGAACATGCAAACTCCACACAGAAACGCCAAATGACCCAGCTGGGACTCGAACCAGCGACCTTCTTGCTGTGAGGTGACAATTAAAAATCTGTACGTCAGCAGCATGACAAGCATACAATACACAGTGCTCTTGTAAACACTCATCCTGAACTGATGCTGAGGAGAATAAAATCATTTTTTGGCGGTTTTTGTGCGCACACAAGTAATCTTGTAGCTTCATAAATTTACGGTTAAAGCACTGATGACACATGGACTGTTTTTAAGATGTACGTGGTTCCCTTCTGGGCTATGAATATTTCCATGGCTGCTTTCAAAACACTGCTTCATGGCACTTCGAAACCTTATCAAACTGGCCAGGTCACGTGACTTTAGTAAACAGGGCTTCGATTTTGAAAATTCAGTGCTTCTCCACTTCATAGCTTTTACCTGATCTCAGATCAGTTTTACAAGTTTTCAGATGCTTGTAAAAAAAAAGGAATAATAGTTAGACTCTGGTTGACCTGTTTTGGCAGAGCCCACAATGGAATAAAGAAAATAATCCTTGAAAATTGATAAAAGATGGCATGTTATGCAGAGACTTAATATTTTATGATGTTAGACAATAAGCTAAGTACATTTAATAGATTATACTTTTAATGTAACGTTTGCGGTGTGTTTGAAAAAGCCAAATTTAATCCAATGTTGAGCATTTGTTGCATTTACTTCGTTCTTGCCAGAAGATGTTCCTAGCATGTGGTGTTTCAAATGCTTCGAAACAGTGAATCATTTTGATCGATTCAATTGTTTTGTATCTTTGAAAAGCTTTTTTTTTTTTCCCTATCACTATTCTATGGAGGGTCAGAGAGCTCCAGGATTTTAACTAAAATATTTTAACTTGTGTTATGAAGATGAATGAACATATACACCACAGTATTGTGTTTATGCTTAATTTTTGTGCACAGCCAGAAGGTGGTCTTCAAATGCATTCGACCACATGATTGCTTACGCTACGAAAGCAATTTGATTAGAACATCAAAGAAGTGATTGAAAGTGGACATGTTTAAAATATTGAACCCCATTTTCACCTGTGTTTAGCATTGTCTAGTTGATCGAATTGACAAAACTGCATTTTAATACCAGTTGTAAAATACCCCAACAGTAAAAGTTTATTTTCACAATACACAGGTCTGTGGTGGGAACGTTTCTGTGTGGCCCACAAGCCTTAGCGAAGGACCTGGAGAAGAAATGTGTGAAATATTCTGATGTTGATCCACGAAGAACCAAGTTTTACTTCAACAAAGAGAACTTTTGAGGAAATATTTAAGGAAATCTAATTCTCTTGAAGAACTTTCACAATGCAGATTGTGCTGCAAGATCAAGATATGGCATTTTAAAACCTTCCACACTATTGTGACGAGAAAAAAAAAAAAAAAAAAACTTGCCTAAAAATAACCTCACCCTATCTCCTGGAAAGTGAGCATGTCACTAGAAGGGACTAATCCCATGTCTGAGGCAAAGGTTCACTTATTGTATTTCTCGTTCATGGTCTGGCTCTCCAAGTTCCTGACTAGATATGAGTCATCAAGAATCCAGGAAATCAGATGAGTTGAACGTGTGATGATAATAAACACCTCCTTGTGTAAATAAGTTCAAAGCTCTAAAATTAACAGAACAACAAATTACTGAAAAACACACAGATGTTTTGGGAATTTCACCTTTTACTTTAAACCAAAACAGAAAATGTTTTTTTATTTTTTTATTATCTGATCAAATGTGGTTGTGTAGCCTTTAAACAAAATGTAACAAATGTATACTGTACATATGTTTTTTTGGTTTTGTTTGTTTGTCTCTTTCATTTGTTTGTTAGTTCATTTAGTTTGGTTCATTAATTTGTTTCGTTTGATTTGTTTGTTCCATCTAGTTTGTTTCTTTTGTTTGTTAGTTGTTGTTTAGTTTGTTTGTTGTTTCGTTAGTTTGTTCGTTTATTCATTCATTTGTTTTATCTCGTTTATCGTTCATCTCATTTTATTCTTGTTGTTTCATTTGTTTGTGGTTTTGTTTGTTTCGTTTGTTTGTTTTTGTTTCGTTTGTTCTTTTGTTTGTTTGGTTCATTCATTTGTTTCGTTTCATCTTGTTTGTTTGTTTCGTTTGTTAGTTTTGTTTGTTGTTTAGTTTCTTTTATTTGTTCCTTTCATTTCTTTGTTTGTTGTTGTTTCGTTTTTGTTCATTTGTTTGTTGTTTCATTTCGTTTGTTCGGTTCATTCGTTTTTGTTTGATTTGTTTCATTTTGTTTGTTCGTTTCGTTTTATTTGTTTGTTTAACTTGTTTGTTGTTGCATTTTTGTTTTTCTAAAGTTTTATAAATAAAATATTAAGGCAGGAATTAATTTCTGCATAAAAAAAAAAAATCCAGTTATTTATTTCAAAAATCCAGTCGTTTATTTGTTCCATCAGAAGTCAACTGTGAACCACTATTCATATACAACTGAAAATGAGAAAATACCACTATAAAACAAAAACAACAAACAAAAAAAATACAGATGTAGGACTGTGAACAGGAGATGGGCATCCGATTTATGCGAACAGGCGGTCCTGCAATCACAAAAACACATTTTTCCACATTTGTGCATATGCAAATGAACCGTGTCTCATTCTGTTACACAAGAAAAGCCACGTTCCATACTGTCACAGAACCTGTAATTAGCATAATGAGCTGTTTCTGGATGGATGCAAGAAAAACAAAAGTTCAAAAATGCTCACGTCACACATGTTCAGGGTGCGCCAGCCGTCTTCTGGATCTGCTCCTTCAGGATCAGGATGCTCTGTCTCTGTTCTGCTGGCAGCATGGCGATCTGTTCTGGGGTCAGCTGAAGGACCTGCATGATCAAGGCAGCCTGGGAGCGTGCAAACAGCATTCAGATTAGCATCCAAAAGATGGACACAGTGTTGCATAACATAGCTCGTTAACATTTAAATCAGCACGTCTACTAGTGAATCCGGAAAATCTGGTTAGTCAAACACTTAAAGAGATACATATCTAAAAAGCTTTCCACAGCGTGTATGACAACCTTTTAGGAAGCTGTTTAGGAATTTCATGCAGCGGTGAATAGCTGTCATCAGTAGTTTCTTTGAAAGTGTTAAGAATGTTCTGCAATTGATATGTGAAGAAAAGAAGAGGAAATAAAAACAAAAACAGACACCTTCTCATGATCTTGTGTCGACACGTCTGATGCAGGACCCTGTTACAAACACAAATAAGATGTTTACATTAAATATAAAATTACATTACATTAAAATTACATTGTTAAAATTATGTTAAAGATTAAAAATTGATTACATTTCATGAAAACATTTGAAAGTGGTTTGTTAAGTGTTTGAGATTATATCATTTCAGTGTGAAATTGGTGACATCTTTCAAATGTATATTACGTGTTTGTAGTACATCGTTGACATGTAGATGTAAATCATTTCACTTTCTTTGCAATGGAAATGTTTGGAATCAGTAAGATTTTTAATATGTAATACTTTTATTCAGAAAGGACAAAAAAGCATATAAAAATGATTTCCGAAGGATCATGTGAGTGTAAATAATGATGCTAAAAATTAAGCTTTGCATTACAGGAATAAATTGCATTTTAAAATACATCAAAAAATAGAAACCAGTTTAAAATGTAGTTTTTAGTGTTTTATAAAATTTATTTGGCCTCTTTGAGCATAAAATACTTATTTTAGTTTAATTCTATAACACTATTTTCTGTAAAGATGCTTTAGCTGCTTCCTTTCTGACAATTACATTAATTCAGACACATGACTTTATGAAATAACTTCATGTTATTAGTTTACTTCAATTTTGCTAGTCTGCTTCACCTAGATATAATCAGATCTTTTAATGTTATTACAACCAAAATAATTTATTAACATTGTATTATTATTAATTTAACTATCTTTTTTTTTAATAGTGCAATTTTGCTACTTATAAAACAAGGAGTCTTTTGATACATTTTAATGTATTTGAATAATTCATAATTTATTTCATTTTATATTTCAATAATAATAAGAAGTAAAAAAAGTGTTTTTACTGGTCTGGCAGGTGGAGGTGCGCCTTGTCCCATGCCATGGGGTGGAGGACCCTGCATTCCTCCAGCCACAGGAACCCTCGGTCCAGCAATCGGCCCCCGAGAATCAACAGCTCTCGGATCACGACCTGGGGGAATTTTTTTATAATTTTACCTAAAAGATGGATCCTTCAGCCAGAGTGTCGTTTCAGAATGACGTAGAACCAGTAGAACAGATATTCAATCCAGGTAAACAAAAGCAAAAGCACAATGAAGTACCTCGCGCCTCAATGGGTGGCCCGCGCTGCTCCATCATTGGCCCTCTGGGTTCCCCCATCATTGGTCCTCCTCTCATGTCATGAGGGCCCCGCATGTCTGGAGGAGCCATGTGCATGGGGGGCCCCTGATGCTGCGGTGGGCCGCCAATGTAACCACGGCTGCAAATAAGCAAAACATGTTATTACTACAATGGAATCTACATAAAAATCCTTACAAGCCTTTGCTCTGAACAAATGCATTCGTTACACAAACACAAACTGCTCGCTTACAGCTTAAATAGTCAAGAAGTTATTACTAATGTTTTGGGAAAAAAAGGAGGCTGGAGATCTGATGTCTACTTCACATTTGGAGTGAATTGGCTACTATTTTAAGGAGAAAACATGAGCAATTTGACAAGTATATCCTTTTATCTGTAAAATTGATGAAAACCCTATGGACTGATGCATTAAGTAATGTTTTAATATATATATATTTTATTCATCAAATTGTGCAGTTTAAACAGGTCTTTGTAAACTTTCTAAGGGATGGATTGTGGTGTGTTTCTCTTGTTTGTTTGTTTGGTTTTGTTTCATTCATTTGTTTCATATGTTTGTTCGTTTCACTTGTTTGTTTCATTTGCCATTTCGTCTAATTTGTTAGTTTCATTTGTTAGCTTCGTTTGTTCGTTTGTGTCCTTTGTTGTTTTGTTTGTTTCATTTGTTTGTAGTTTCGTTTCCATTGTTTGGTTCATTTGTTTGTTTGTTGATTCGTTTGTTTGTTCGTTTCCTGCTTGTTTCACTTCATTTGTTTGTTTGGTCCATTTGTTCATTTCGTTTGCTTCATTTGTTTGTTTCAGTTTGATTTGTTTGTTTCACTTGTTTCTTTCATCTGTTTGTTTATTTTACATGTTCATTTTGCTTGTTGCTTCGTTTGTGGTTTTGTTTGTTTGTTTGTTTGTTCATTCTTTTCTTTCTTTCTAATTTTATTGCATTCTGTGCATATATGAAATGTGGATAAAATTATTTGCCAAATAAATCTGTAAATGTCAAATTCTTTAGCGGTGAAAAAATTGGAAACTTTTTTGTTTGTTTCGTATTCTGTCTATGCAGGATGTGGGAGCTCTCGGATTTCATCTAAAACATCTTAATTAGTGTTCCAAAGTGGGATTGGAACGACAATAACTTATCAATGAACTAAAGTTAACAACTGTATGACGGAAAATTTTGTAAAGCAAACTTGCTAAAAATAATAATGACTCACATGGAGCATTTGTTTCAGACCTTGATGCATTTCCTTAGTTTGGTTCACATAGTAGAATATGAATTAACAATAACAATCGCTTCAAAATCTCCTGAACGAGCCGCCCTCGACTCAATTGAACAAAAACTCTGAAAAGGTTTGGTTGAGGGCAAAAAGCAATCCAACCCAATAAACCGAGCGCAATCATAATTCACAATCCAGTACACTCTGATCAATGAGTGGACAATACTCACACATGACTTGCATAAACATTATTTCACAATCTGAAATGATGCCTTGTGAAAACAAACCGAACCCAAAAAAAAAAACCCCACAACATTCTAACAAATGTAATCCCTATTTTAAAGTATAGCAAATAAACTACAGGATCTAAAAACGGTTTGTAGGATGTCTTACCCTGGTTCCACCACCTCTCCAGTGACACTGACCAATGATCCACCTCGCGGGTCATTCGGACCGTCTCCAAGAAGGCCTCTGGGTGGGATCCCTGGGGGACCTTGAGGGGCCCCTCGCATTGGGGCACGTGGATCTACTATCGGTACTGAGAAGAACAGATATATGAAAACTGATTTAAAGAAAATGCAAGGTATACACTACAAGATGGAAAATGAAAAAAATATGGGGCAGTCTAGGGCAGTGTTTCCCAACCCTGCTCCTGGAGGCACACCAACAGTACATATTTTGGATGTCTCCCTTATCTGACCCATTAACTTCAGGTTTTGGAGCCCTTTCTAATGTTCTGATGAGCTGATTCAGGTGTGTTTAATTAGGGAGAGGTTGAAAATATGTACTGTTGGTGTGCCTTTAGGAACAGGGTTGGGAAATACTGCCTTAGGGTTGCACGATATTGGGGGAAAATAGCATTGCAATATTTAGTTTTTATGTGATATATATTACGATATGAAATATTTCACTAGACGGCTTGAATAACTATTTGTTATCAATTTACTTCAGATTGTTGGGATGACTTTGTAGAGGAGTCCATCTGCATAAATTATTATACTCTTAAATAAAAAATGCTGGGTTGTTGTAACCCTATATTGGGTCAAATATGTACAAACCCAACCCTTGAGATTTTATTTTAAAAAATCAAATAGAAATAAAAGTTGGGTTTGTCCATATTTTACCCCATGTTGGATTATAACAACACAGCATTTTTTAGAGTGTGTGACTTAAACTAGATACAAATAAGTGAAAAATATCTTTGTATATTTTTCTGGGAAGTCTCAATGGTAGTCGGACACACATATTGAAAAATGTAATGTAAAAAGACACTTCGCAGTCTTCAGTGGATAAATTAAATGTAATAAAACTTTTTTTTAAGCTACAAATGTTACTGTTTCTTGTACCTGAATGATTTAAATTCGATATGTTTAACAGAAAAAAAAATGATTATAAAATTTAATAATTCCACATTGGTTAAACTTTACAGTCAATCTACAAATGACATGCGTTCCAAACTGCGGCTCCTGGTCAGCTATAATCCTACATGTTATTAAAGATCTTCCATCATTTGCGGAAATGATATACTGTGCAGCCCAAGTGCAGTCACATTAACTAATGTCAGCAACATTTCACATGCAAAAGGCCCATTTCTCATTAACAACTTCAAACAGGTAAAGAAATTTTACATGACCAACTAATACAAAAAAAAATAATAATAAAATAAAAGTTTGAGCTTACTTAATGCCATATCAGCAAGATCGATATAGATAAAAACATAATACATAATAACAACATCATATCTCAATGATACAGAATAAATAAATAAATAAATAAATAAAAACTACAAAACTCAGTTTATTCATTCATTCATTTTCTTTTCGGCTTAGTCCCTTTATTAATCTGGGGTCGCCACAGCGGGATGAACCGCCAACTTATCCAGCATATGTTTTACGCAGCGGATGCCCTTCCAGCTGCAACCCATCACTGGGAAACATTCATACACACTCATTCACACACATACACTACGGACAATTTTTTAGCTTACCCAATTCACCTATACCGCATGTCTTTGGACTTGTGGGGGAAACCGGAGCACCCGGAGGAAACCCACGCGAACACGGGGAGAACATGTAAACTCCACACAGAAATGCCAACTGACCCAGCCGAGGCTCGAACCAGCGACCTTCTTGCTGTGAGGCGAACGTGCTACCCACTGCGCCACCGCGTCGCCCCAAACTCAGTTCATTTTGTGGTAAATAACTTAAAATACTTCCTGGTGATGCTTTTACTTCCTGCTTTTATCAAATTCATCCATCAAAAGTGCTCTTAGTATAAAAAAATGTATCTAGAATTTTAAATTCACATTCTAATATAATAAAATGTGTTTTAAAGTGAGAGTCATGATAGTGATTACATGGTGGTACATATATTTTGATTGTATAGTAATAAATTTTATTGTAATAAAAACGCCAACCAATTCGTGACTAATTTGGCATCTGGTATAAACATTCTGGTCATGCCTGGTCTCAAAATTATAATTTTTTTTATTTGTACAATTTTCCCAATCCATCTGCCATTGTTCAAATATATAAATATACCAAAATAATAAAACGACAGAATTTCCAAGTGAAATTTCACTGAGCAATAGTAAATACAACTGCACCTATATACAAGTGAATTGCACAAACTACTTTAGCAACTTCTTTAAAAGATTATTAATATTGTTGTATTGTCAAGCGCATACTTAGCAGGTACGAATGACACTGTTATGACACCAGAGCAATTCCTGAAGCATCAGGGAAATTCCACTGAAGGAAACTAAAATGTTCCACTTCGCAAACAAAAGAATATGATTTCAGCCATCAGAGAGTCACTGATTAAGAAAAGATTTCAACATCTTTACCGAGTAAAACTTATCAATACTCAGTCTGCTGCATCGGCACATTCCTCAAGGTAACAAGACTTCATTGTTCAGGTTTTGGATGTGCAACCATAAAAGGTTAAAACTGTTTACAATGAGTCAAGCATGTTTGTTTCAGAAACACAATAGAGCAAGACACTCTTACATTTCAACACCATTTTAAATCAGAGATTAGTGCTGATGACGGACGTTTGATTGAACCGTCTCATTTCAACGTAAACTAAACGTCAACTTTACTCACTTCAAAAATGCTACAAAGCCAATTAGATACAACCATGTATTCTCTGTGAATTGTGCTCTTTTCATTCTTGTTTTCCTCTGTTTTATGTACACAATGTTTGCATACATGTTATAGTGAAAGAGTTAGTTAATGAAATTTATTTGTCCCCGTAGGCAGGGTGCGAATTATACATTGAAGATCAGGGGGGTCAGGTTTTTTCGATTACGTTCGGTAATATGCCTCAGTGAACCAAATTTATATGTTTAATACAATTACATCTAATTTATTAATCAAACTTGTTATTAATGTTTTCAGTGTTTTGAGGGATATTGAGTGGTTCTCACTGACATTTGTGATATTAAATAAACGGTGACAGGTTTGCTTTCCTGCACCTATTAATGGATGACCATGAAAGACTGCACATATTTTTTATTTTACTGTTCAACTTCCATGTGCGAGCCAGTTTATAATAAAATACAAACTATGCATCTAGTTTTACAGACGCCTACAAACAGCTTTTTTAAAGAAACATGTTTTGTGAACACTTACACTGTCTGTTGGTACTGTAGACTTACCGATGAATTAATATTTTTGGCGCAAACATGCATTCACAATGGTATGGACGATTACAGGTGTGGTCAAATGTATATTGAAGTTATCTATTATTTTAATTATTAATATTATTTAAGATACAGATCAGAGCAAACTATTTCTTAACTATTAAAGGGCATACCCTCTCCTACATCTTGTTTTGATGTCCTTCAGGGGGATCAAGCATTAATTAGGGGGGTCAGACGAGTTAGGAGATCACATTGAGAAGACTG
The DNA here is from genome assembly GCA_903798115.1 of Danio jaintianensis. Taxonomy (NCBI): domain Eukaryota; kingdom Metazoa; phylum Chordata; class Actinopteri; order Cypriniformes; family Danionidae; genus Danio; species Danio jaintianensis. Next base: position 9,465,807 of record CAIGQV010016735.1, on the reverse strand, counting down.
TAAACTTCTGGTAGGGGTGTAGGGTGTTAAAAGATCAGCAAAGTTTGTGCAAAGCTTTAAGTCAGCAATAATATTTTTAAATCTATGCAATACTTCACAGGCAGCCAGTGCAACTTCTCTAATGTTGGGGTAATCTGTTCCCCTAACCTCATCCCAGTTAAAATTCTAGCTGCTGAATTCTGCAGATATCCACTTGTTAAGTGTGACGTCACACAAAGCAGCTTATGGATCCAAGCGCTCTATCAAACTGTATGCGGAGGATCAAATGGTAATAAAAAACATTTACAAAGTGCTGTAATACTTTCAAAAATCTTGATCGCAATATATATATATATCAATGCCTAATATCAGATGGCCAGAAAGTGATTATTTTTTTATAAATTGTTAAAATATTGATGTGATGCAGAAAGTGCAGACACTGTTGTGCACACCATAATTTTATAAATAAAAAAAATAATTTCAATGTGTTGTATGGCTAAAAATCGGTCATAAATGGGTATTTTCTCAATTCAGCTGAGTTGTGGCTTGGACCCGGAAACAGTAATCCATACGTCACAACTTAACAAGCAGATTGCAATTTGTTAAGAGATGATTTGAAGACACCAGCAAGGAGAGCACTGCAATAGTCATTGCGTAAAAAAACAAGAGGTAATCAAACTCTCAGCAACAGAAAAGGGCAACAAGGGTCAGATGCGTGCAATATTCCTAAGATGAAAGAAAGATGTTTTAACAGTGTTCTGTATAAAAGGCTCAAATGATAGGATTTTTTTCCAAGATTGTTTTTCCAATAATTTTTATTTTTTATTTACTTTGGATGAAGGTTGACACCATTAATTACTAGTGCCAGACATTTTTTGCTATTTCTGCACAGTTTTATTTAAACAATCTGCAGATTTATGTGGAATGGTTTTGGAAGTATTGTAAATAAACTTCAAACATGAAAAAAAAAAATAATAATAATAATAATAATAATTACTTTAAAAATTATTTAACTTTAATTTAGGGTTTACAATGCAAATCCAATTAGATCCATTTGTTTGGTAAGCAAAGCAAGTTTCTTATATAATGTATCTACTAATATATATAAAAAAAGACTGCTTTACAAACTGTATTGTAAATAAATCATAAACATTTGCATATTATTTAAATAAAATTATTGAAATCAAAACAAATACATTTATACACGTAAACAGACTCAATGATGGGCTCAATGAAAATCTGTGGATTTCTTTGTGCACAGTTTCCATTTGGGCCTAGACATTACATAATGTAAAGGAAATGTTTTAAAGGCAAAAAAAATACTTCTGACCTAATCCTACTTCTGTCAAACGTGTATGCAGAGATAGGGGTAAAACTATGAACAGGTGACAGTGTTGATAGCCCTGTGCTGAGCAGAGCTGAGAGATACCCATGATACCTTGAGGCCGCTCGATAGCAGCCTGTCCAGCTGCTCCCACAGGAGAGTCCTGAAGGTTTCCTGGGCCAGCATTAAGTGAAGAGAACAGGAGAGAGAACTGAGACAGTGCAGGGTAGCTGATAATACCCAGGGATGTTTGTGATCATGGATTGAGCCCAAAGTATACTTCTATTGTCCACGTTCCACAGCAGTCCAAGCTCTGCCTTTGTGACGCAATTTTCACTATCAGAAGTGTTCATACACATTTCTGAGCACACACTTGCAAGATGTCCAATTCTTTTTCTGTTTTTATGCAGAGAGCGCACAAGACGGTGTGAAACGTGGGAAAAGGAGTATGCACTGACCTTCAGAGTAGTAAACAATAAGGGTTTTTATTTGGCTGATGATTAAATCAAAGTAATAGATGACTTCTATAGTGTTTTATACAAGTCTGGTCTTGCTGGTGTTAATGATAATAAGAATATAATAAAAAAGATTAAATTGAAAATAATAATAATAATTATATATATATATTGCAATTAATTATAAATATAACAATTATAATAAAATGAAATTTATTCCTGGGATTTCTTTAAGCCATTAACTAGTCTGTCCTTTAGAATGCGTTTCTTAAGATTATCAGTATATGCTGCTTAATATTGTCATCTTTTTCATGATATCTTTTGCAATCACTTAAATGAAATGATTAATTCGTTGTTTAATACAACGTAATCTCCACAAGTGGTCACAATCAAAAGGCTGATGGCTTTTTATTTACATATTTTTTTAATGTAACTATTAGCTACTAGTTTTATCTTCTGTAGGTTATGGATGAAATACGTTAATTCTAATAGTTTAATCAAATTAATTTGATTTTTGGAAATTACCCCCCCCCCCCCCCCCATTGTCCCAGGAACCACTGCTTTAGATGACACCAATGATTAAGAAATTACAAACTAAACCTTTAGGATATCAGGCGAATTAAAATTAAATCACTACATAGGAGTTAGTGCAGCAGACTTTGCCAACACTGCCCACTTGTGGACAGGTTTGGTAATGACGCTCAGGAAGTATGAAAAACAAAACACACATGATTAAATCATAAAACTAAACTACTTCTAGATACAAGGCAAAACATGAAATAATGGTGCCATGGAAAGCGATATGCATGATAAATGTTCGCAACTTCAAGCCAAGCACATACAATCAAAAAACACTGTCTATAGTGAATACCTGGTCCTCTATCCATGGGCACAGGGCCTCCTGGAGGAATCCCAATCTGAGGCTGCATCCCACCTGTAGAGAGAGTAAGCAGATGTAAACTGCTATTGCTATGAACACAAATACACAGAAAAAAAAAAGCAATGAAGTGATGCAAGGAGAATGGAGCTCACCAGCTGGTCCCATGGGCCCCTGTCCTGGCATTGGTCCGGGGACTCCAACACCCATCTGTGGAGGCTGCATCATTTGAGGGGCTCCATTCACATGCAAACCTGGCTGAGAGTCACAGGATCAACAAAAGAGGATTACTCATTCATGCAGTCAGTGAGGAAAACGGATCAACTCAATGAACGCAAATTATGTTCAAACAAATATCAACAAGCTCTTTTTGCTAACGAAAAGACTACAGTGCATCTCTAAAAATGAGGAACATAATGATTTCACTAACACAACAAATGGTGATAACTATGAAGTCATTATGAAAATAACAAGAAATTAATTAATTACAATGAAATACAAACTGACAGCAGTGAAATTAGGTTTAGGACAAAAAAAAACCCAAAAGTATACACATTGATAGTTTCCGAAAATGATGGCAAATGGCACAACATGCTGTTTTCATATCTGTAAAAGTTAATAAAGTACATCTCTGACATTATGTAGTTTCTTTTTTTTAATGGTTATATATTGTAGTCAACATCTGAAATGGATCAAAACCTTTCACCAAAGTTGTCCTAAAACTATTCAACACCCATTCTTGACAATTTTGAAAAACTTTGTTGTACAGTACTCAAAAGTTGACTACAATGTATGTGTGTGTTCATTTAAAAAAGAACAAAGTATATACAACAAGTAAATAAAGTACATACGGTGCTTTTCAAAAGATTAAAATGATTTGTTTTACTCAGTGAAGTATAATGAGGTAAAAAATCTATGCAAGAATCAGTGGTCTTTTTAACGTTCTATTGTAAAAATGCACAATTCTTGATTATGAAATGGATTATTTCATAATAATATGATTTGAAAATATTAGTAATGCATTAAATCAGAATACTTCAAAAATTTCTGACTCTGAAAGCTGAAATTCATCCTTGACCTCAGAGGAATACATTACTTTTTAAAATCAGGTTACATTTTAGTAAGCAGAAGAGACTTCTGACACTAGTTTCTATGATGGAAAGTGATGGAAGTGTTTAGAAAGGGATGAAAGGTGTAATACTGACCATGGGCTGAGGCTGAGACACAGGAACATTGGGCTGAGTGAGAGGCTGGTTTGGTACCGGCACTGCTCCAGGCTGAGGACTCGGGTTTATTGGTGGAACCACAGCCGGACGGTGGAGCATTTTCTATAAGAGATGTATTTTTTTTATTGTATAGCCACATATCAAACAATTGGTTAAAGTTGAGAAAACTATGAGAGCTATGAATGTGCTTATTTGAGAAAATATAACAGGCCACGATTCCACTTGCTATGCATTGCAATATGCATTTTTAGTGATCCAGTCACAAGTGGTCTGCACAAAAACATATGACCATTTCCACCTGGTGTTAACATGCATTTAAAAATGTCTCTTATGGCCACTTCTGTTGGGATTTCATCCAGACCCCTCTCTCTCATTTCATCACATTCTGCATCACTTTTGCATGAGATCCTATTGCATGAGATCCTATATGTAAAATCTAATAAATGAACCCATGTTGTGTGACTCATGAACGAGCAACAAAGCAAGTAAATAAAAAGGTTGTAGATGGCTACTATGATATTGATTGTAATTTGTGTGATTTGGTATGAATACTAGGTTTTGGCGCACTTTAACAATCATGTGTTAGGTGAGTAGTCAGAGAGCAGGTCTTTTGCAGCTGTTTGAATGCATTCGACCACATGAGCATCTATGCTGCAAAAGCAATTCAATTCAATGCAATTTCAACTACAAATCAAGAAAGTGGACAAGTTCAGATCATATTTATACAATTATTTAGCATTGTCCACTTCAATTAAATTAAACTAATAAGTATGCACTTTAAAGGCACTGCATGTAAATTTAGCCTGCATATTCACAACGAACAAAGGCGTAGTTTGATAATGCCATGACACCCACAACCACCCTTTAATGGTTAAAGTGGCTTAAAAATAAAGGCTCAGTCTATCATTTCTTTCCACTTAGGAATACATATTCACAACAAAGGCATAGATTGATGACGCAGTGTCTGAGTGTGGAATCATGGGAGTTGTAGTCTTCATTACATCCTACGGGACTCCTGCAGAAATCCTGTTCATGGATGAGTTAACATTTTCAACACTATTATCATGGTAGCATGAAGCAGAGTAAGTCTGAAAGATGAATGAGAGCGTTGAACAAAATGGTGATGAGAGACGAGCGTGACGCGGCACGAAAGCAGAAAAGCTTTTATTATGCCATAGACTTCTGGTTCTGCCAGTAGTGATAACATGGAGAAGAAGCAGTGCCGTGTTATCAAATTCTGTTATAATGCTGCTCTGTGCAGTCTAATAAACACGCAACAAATTAAAGTGTCTTTGATGTTTCCCTGTTTTCTATAAATCCAAAATGGAAATAGTTAGTATTTGACATCATTAGCATAAACAAGCAGGACGATCCACTAGTTAAAAATCGCTTACTTCTCTTGATTTGAACATTCTTTGAAACATTTGGGATAATGTAAAAACATAAGTCAGCAAAATGTAAATAACAATGCTGTAGTTTGTTATTGCTCTACATAGTGCAATCCTTTATCACTTTTTAAAAATCTTACCAGAGCAATTTCAGGGTCCACGATCCTCATGACCACCTGAGCCTGCAGCAAGGCATAAGCCAGCTGAGGGTTCTGGAGGAGCATGTTCCTGGCCTCCTGAGGACTGTTCTGCACACATAGCTGTACAACCAACCAAAAATAGGATGATTAAAAAGATTGTTTTAAGATCCATAAGGCTTCATATAAGCAGTTCACTTCAAATCCAAACACATGGAAAAATAACATTACACACAATACACCACAGCCCCCAAAATTCTTTCATCATTTACTCACTCTTATATACATTTAGTTTTTCTTTAAAACCCAAATTAAGATATACTATAGTTTCCAGAATAAATCATAATTTGTTAATCGTCTGAAATATACTGTGGCATATATTACAATGTGACTTTGATAATGCAATTAACATCAAGAAGGCAAAACATGCATTAAGCACAAACAGATATTAAATAAGAGCATTTTTGTAGTGCATATCCCACACATTGGTAGTTTAAGTAGTATCTTTGTTAAAAAAAAAAAAAAGTTTAGTTTTATAATACCAGTTATAAATGTTGAGTAACACTTTATTTAATGGTGTCCTTGTTGCACACATTACTATAGCAATTACTATTAATTATGCATAATTACATGCAACAGTTGTTGTTGTTTTTTATCCCAACAATGCAATTCTGACAGTGTGCCTTCTAATTTGCTGTGAAATATTTTCCAATATCTTAACATCAAACCTGCACAATTTCATTCCCTCCTCTAAAATTCCATATATTTCATCCTTCAAAATCTTCACAAAAGGCATTGTAAAGCTACTCTAAGTTAATCAAATGGTCAAGTCATCTCAAAAAGCAACAGACACTCTTCGTGATTATTTTCAAATGTCTGCATGATCGTTCTGAAGCATCAATGTTTAGGTGCAAAGGATTTTCAACAGAGCCAGAAATCCTTGTATTCATTAAAATAATTGGCAACACTTTAGTTTACAAGAAGCTTGTATTAGTAACATTATTAAATGCATCTGTTAAACTTTAAACATTACTTAATCTTCGTTAATGTTAACTGCCTTGTAGTACCATTACAGAAAGGCTATAAGTCACGATCCAAAACCTTTTCAATCAATGTTCCATACTGGTGGAATAATATTCCGATTCGCACATGGACTGCAGATTCACTGGTATCCTTCAAACAACAACTAAAAACCCATCTTTTCTGAGATCACCTGAACCCCAATAAATAAAACCCTGCTACTGTCCCCCACCTCATCACCAAAAACCTCTAGTACTCTTACTCTAGTACTAAATTCTACGAGCACAATCACATTGCATAATTAGCACTTCTTGTGTATTGCCTCTTCTTGTTGAATTGCTGAATACCTCCTCAATTGTAAGTCACTTTGGACAAAAGCGTCTGCTAAATGACAATGTAAATATAACTAAACATATATTAATGTGTTGGTTAATGCATTAGGTAACATGAACAAACAATGACTTTATTCTGCAGTACATGATCTTTGTTAATATTAACTTACTCATATTCTAATGCATCTCTTTCACATTATCAACAACATTAACAAACTGAACTCTGATTTCAAACGAACCATGGTCTGCATCAAAAGTGCTAGTGTGAAAGCATTCCTAGACCCCCTTGATCTGAAATATTAAATATAACAGGCCACTATCCTCACCTTCATCTGCTTCATGAGCTCAAACATCTGCTCTGGAGGCAGACTGGCTACTGCTCTGCTGATGGACTCTGGGGCTTCTTCTGGCATACATCCATCTCCATATGGGGACTCTATGACAGGAGCTCCAGTGCCCAAACCTGTGGAAACAAGCATGCAATGGAACCATTTTCATAGGTTTTATTGACATTTAAAAAAAGGGGGCTGCACAATATACTGTTTCAGCTAGTGCAGGGCTCAACAATAAGGACTGCCCGATGGCCCGGGGCCAGCGTGAGAGATGCTCAGGACAGTAGACAGGATCATTATTGGCCAGTGCTACCTTGTCACTACAGTTTAATTCACCTGCAACTATATATCAATTGCAAATACAATCTTGGAATCGAGAAACTGTTTGTGCTTTTAAGCCTTTAAATGCTACCTTCTACGTGAAGTCATAAACACCATATTGCTTTTCAGTTCCTCTTTCTATAACCTGGTAACAACCAGTACAGCGAAGAGACGGCAACACGACAGCAACTTCAAATTATGAGGCTAAAAGAAAACGTCTGTTTCTAATGTCTTGGAAGCAGACATTTACGTGGGTACAACACGATGAAAAAAATGAAGTGATGTTTTGCACAGTTTGCCGTCAGCTTGGCAAGACAGCCACCTTTTGTTTTACAATAAAATACCTGCACATTTTCCATACTGCTACTTTTGTTTGCAAACCACTTTGAATTTTGCTCATTATACATTTATTAACGTTTATAAAATATTGAAATTATAGATTCACAGACGTTATTTTTGACACATTATTGAAAATATGGGCGACATGGTGGCTCAGTGGTTAGCACTGTCTCCTCACAGCAAGAAGCCCCAGCTGGGTCAGTTGGCATTTCTGTGTGGAGTTTACATGTTCTCCCTGTGTTGGCGTGAGTTTCCTCCGGGTGCTCCGGTTTCCCCCACAAATCCAAAAACATGTGCTATAGGTGAATTGAATAAACTAAATTGGCCATAGTGTATTTGTGTGAATGAGTGTGTATGGATGTTTCCCAGTACTGGGTTGCAGCTGGAAGGGCATCCACTGTGTAAAACATATGCTGGATAAGTTGGTGGTTTATTCCGCTGTGGCGACCCCTGATGAATAAAGGGACTAAGCTGAAGGAAAATGAATTAATTTAAAATATGTGGCTAAGAAATAGCTATTAACTTTTCTTTTTTTGGTGGGGCCAGTGTGAAAATTTTGGCAGGGCAAGTAAAAATCTGAACTACTGGGACAGTAGAACAAATCCTTAGCATTGAACCCTGTAGTGCTGGGTGATATGACAAAAAAATCTTATATGACGAGATAGGTCATCTCATATCCTGATAACAATTTTGTACCATTTCTGTACATTCAATTAATTAATAGTTTATATGCATTCACCACATGAAAAAGGACTATTTCTTTTATACATTTTAAAGTATATACTCAAAAATCTACTCATTCATACGTGATCATATTTCACACTTTATTTAGAACTTCAAGGCAAAAGCTTGATTAAGAATGTAGACAAATAAAACAAATAATGAAATATAAAACACTTTTCAAAAACTAATGATTACAGGTCCAACATAAAATATATGTAAATATAAAAAACAGATAAATATAAAATGCAAAATGTAAACATTGTACTTTCAAGATTGCAACTGTCTCACAATGCTGCTATTCATGTTTCTGTCTGCTTCCTCAAAACGCCGTGAAATATTTCCTAATAAATTTCTATTGAAACAGTATTACCATAAAGAATGTATGGCTTTTGCGACACCACAATATAAACAAGAGTTTAATATGAAATGATACTTGGTGTATCATCGTATTGCACAGACGTAGTTTGAGCCTCATTTTCCCAATGTGCATATCCACAATAGTCACATAGCAGGATATGCAGTTGGGATGTTGAATCTGGATTATAGGTGACCATGAGCACATGTGTTCAGAACACATGAGATTTATAGAGTCATTGCAAAGTTTAACCAAACTAGAGTGAAAGTTTATAATTTGCATGTGTTTTTAAGGCCTGTAACTATGTACAAATTTTAAGCGAGCTTAAAGCATACGGGCACAAGAAATTATGACGTTTATAGGATTAACAAACATTAATTGTATTTAATTAAAGATTGAGGACTACAGCATGTTATTTTACATTTGATTCAATTTCTGACTTACCTGAATACTGTTTGGCTCCTCAAAAAAAACATAAATTAGAGCTTTTTAAGGTGAAATTGCCTTCATATCGCAATTTATTGTGCAGAAAAACTAAATATTGCAGTTTTTGGTTTTTTCCAATACCGTGCAGCCCTAAAACGAAACTTTAAGAACACTTCACTTACTTTTGAGCTCCTCTTTATTCTTCTCACTAGCAGCGTTGTCAACACGAAGGGCTCTGCCACTGAACTCTCGACCGTTCAGGTTTCGCATGGCACTGAGCGCCGTCTCCTGATCCTGGTACTCACAAAAGCCATACCCTTTTGGTTTGCCTGTTTCTCTGTCATACACCAGCCTGCAAGAGGTTTTAGTTCTTGATCAGCACCAAGTTTCTTCTAAGTGACACAGCATGTTGTTTCAAGCATTTTTGTGCATACCTAAAACTGACGACAAGTCCAACTTCTGAGAAGATGTCTTTTAGCTGCTCCTCTGTGGCCTCATATGGGATGTTTCCAACTGTAATAAAAATATATATTTACAATTAAAGATATTTTTTTTAAAAACACAGCACACAGGTTTAATACTGCAGCATCTATTTTAAAAGGCTCACTGCTTTCTGTTTAAGACAAGACACTGTACTTGTCAACTTTGGGGTTTTCATAAAATGATTCAGTCTAATGTGAGGAGAACTTTCAAAATGCACTTTTACGTTTTTCAACGTGTACTTCATTCATTCATGTCTGAATATTTCAGTCCCAATACAAATTTTTAATTCTCTCAAAATAATTTTTGCCCTCCTGCGCTGAGCCATAAATTTCTACTTCAGCAGGACCAATTTTTTGCACCTAAATCAACAATAAATTTGATTCTAGCAATAAATAAAAAAAGTAAAATAAAAAACATGAATATGCTTTTTTTTTTTTTTTCCTGTGGCTGATTATTTTCGGAATTATCGAGTGACAGAAAGAGATACCACAAGTCCAGTCTTTTTAAAAACTTTGACTCCAATTTATTTGATCAAAAACATGAAACAATTCAATTTCAATTCATGTTTATTTCTATAGTGCTAGAGTGTGTCAAAGCAGCTTAACATAGAAGTCCTTAAATTGAAAGTGTGTCAGTCCAGTTTTCACAGTTGAAGTTCAGTGTGGTTTAATTTTCGCTGCTTAAAGTCCAAACACTGAAGAGCAAATCCATCGATGCGCAGCTCAACAAGTCACAAAACCAAGCAAGCCAGTGGCGAAACACACATTTTTAACACGGCTTCATTCGCTGTTCAGATATTTGTGCTAAAATGGTTTACAAACTAGAGCAATTTTGCATATTTAATTGATAAAATACATTATTTGCGTATTTAAACATACATATTAAACACTCATTTGCATATGTATACATTTTTGAAATCTTGTAATACATTTTTTTGCAACTGTTTGCAAATGTAATCAACAATACACTGGGGAAGTGTGGGGATAACTTTTACCCTATTCTAAAGTAGAGTCTTGCATTAACTTATGATCTGCTACTTTTCATCACTTTTTACATCAAGGCATCCATGCAGTGTAAACGTGTCAAACTTCATTTCAAGCGGAAGCTATACATCTATACGACAAATAATAATAATATTACCAACAATAATTCAGATATCTAGCCGTCACATATTATGGTACATAATCTTAGACCAGTTTTAGTAGTCACTACCTGTAGGTTAGTGAGGTTTAGCTTAGCGGCTAATGAATCAGAATGGCACACACATGAGAAACAAACTGAACCGATCTCTTCACGCTTACCGAAAACTGACCGTAACGAGCGGTCAACGGCAGGGTCTCTGGCAGCAGCAGCTGCAGCTGCGGCAACTGCTAAATTCGCCATATTTTAAACGATAAATTCACAGTCAACACGACTGATGCATCAACACAAATCGACGAGAAGCCAGAGACCGTCCGGTGAAAATAAAAATGGCGCTAGACGACCAGTATATGAACTTTCAAAATAAAAGTCCGCGAAAAAGATGTTTCGCAAGAGCGTGTGAGTTTTTGTTTTTATTCTCTGCACAACAAGATTATACACATCATATAAATAGAAAGAAAGAAAGATTAAAATGCATATTTCAGTTTTAAAAGGCCTACGAGGACTGGAGCATTATTTTTTTTATTGATATGAGCAGAAACTAATTCAGAGTGTCATTAATAAAAGTGTTGACAAACAAAAAAAATTACTGACAACTCAAACAACAGAAGCCATCAAGATCTAAGTTCTATGACAAGTAATGTTTGGTCAAATGTTTTATTATATAATTAATAAAAAAAAAACTTAATGGCGTTTTTATTCATACACTGTTATTACCATTACTTGATGGAATTTAGGAAACATTAGCATTAATTGAATTAATTGGTGCAGTTTTTCTTACAATAATGAGTGAATAGAAAGGAAACTAAATGTTTTATCTTCTACATTTGTCTGGAAATTTAGTAAAATAACTTCTTAAGATTATGTTATCGTGCTAATGCAGGCAAAATAACGTTAATGAAAACAAAATACATTATATAACGTTATCATTTTTTGTGCAAGCATCCATCTTTGCTTATACTAAGATATATATATTTTTTAAAGAAAACACATATGAGTAAGCCTAAACATATTTAAAGAGTGCAAAGCAATCAAACAAATAGGATATAATACACTAACAATAGTTTTGACAACAAATTTTAAAAACGTGTCACAGAGAGCTCAGTAGTGCGATAAAACTGAAAAAGAGGGTAGTGGGTAGCGCACAAATTGTTGCTGTTTAATGTAAAGTTGATTGTTTATTGTAAAGACAAATTGTTGCTGTTTATTCAGTTTATTACTGTAACAAGAAAACCATGTAACAGCAGCACGGTGGCTTAGTGGTTAGAACTGTCGCCTTACAGCAAGAAGGTTGCTGGTTCAAGCCTAGGCTGAGTCAGTTGGCATATCTGTGTGGAGTTTGCATGTTCTCCTCGTGTTGGCGTGGGTTTCCTCCGGGTGCTCCGGTTTCCCCCACAGTCCAAAGACATGCGCTATAGGTGAATTGGGTAAGCTAAATTGTCCTTAGTGTATGTGTGTGAATGAGAGTGTGTAAAGGTGTTTCCCAGTGATGGGTTGCAGCTGGAAGGGTATCCGCTGCGTAAAACATATGTTGAAATAGTTGGCGGTTCATTCCGCTGTGGCGACCCCTGATAAACAAGGGACTAAACCGAAGGAAAATGAATGAATGAAAATTATAAATAGATGTCCATTGTTGTTTTGTTTGTTATTTACTACTGTAAATCATGTAATATGTTTCTTCAGAACCTTGGACAGCTCCAACCATGACATTAATCACATAGCAATAACATAATAAGCTATAATTAACAGTCATTCAGTAAATCTGTTCAGCGAGGACAACCTTATCTTCTCTCTCAATTATAAACAACAAATGAAAGAAAGAAAATTGTCAATAGGTCTGGAATAAATTCATAAAAGAAGTCTGGAATAAATTCTCATTGGGCAAAAATCCTTGAAACCTTTTTGTTAGTTTTTGATTTGTATGTATATTGTCATGAAAAATATTGAAAGTTTTATATGTATACTGTGCATTTCAGCACACAAGGATAACTGAGCTCTTGAAACCCAACAGATTAATTTCTGTTTAGGTTTTGCAAATATATTTGTGCACATCACTGGAGAGGTTTGCTTGTCTTAAACATTTACCTTTTCAAGCTGAAAATATTTTCAGTGTTACATGGTTTTCATTTAGGGCGTCATGGTGGCGCAGTGGGTAGCACGATTGCCTCACGGCAAGAAGGTTGCTGGTTCGAGCCTCGGCTGGGTTAGTTGGCATTTCTGTGTGGAGTTTGCATGTTCTCCCCGTGTTCACGTGGGTTTCCTCCGGGTTCTCCGGTTTCCCCCACAAGTCCAAAGACATGTAGTATAGGTGAATTGGGTAAGCTAAATTGTCCTTAGTGTATGAGTGTGTATGGGTGTTTCCCAGTGATGGGTTGCAGCTGGAAGGGTATCCGCTGCGTAAAACTGCGCATAAACAGCAAAAATTTGTCTTTAGTCTGTTAAACATTTAAATAAAGGGTGGTCTATTAATTTCATCCAAAATATCTTACAGTATTTCCCAGTGATGGGTTGCAGCTGAAAGGGCATCCGCTGTGTAAAACATATGCTGGATAAGTTGGCGGTTCATTCCGCTGTGGCGACCCCAGATTAATAAAGGGACTAAGCCGAAAAGAAAATAAATGAATGATGAATATCTTACAGTATAATATAAGGTAAAATCTATGTTTGTTATTTGCTTGTGAAATAAACCTATGGCCTAACAACTTTTAAACAGTTACTGGGATTTGTTACTTATATGTTTTATTTACATATTATGTATGTATGTATTTACCTTTTACAACTTGGATGCTTTAAAATAAACAAGAAATCACAAAGATAACAAAGTATAAATCTCAAACTGTCTCTATCCTTTGATTTACAATGTATAAAATGTATATGAGATGATACAGATGTGATATTGTTTCAATTTTTTCTCCATTTTGTCTTTCTGTCAGGGGAAATGTCCCATTTTTAATGTTCAAAACACTCCGCAGGAAAATAAAAATCACCAACAGAGGTCGCTGCGAGATACACTGTTGTTTACTCGGTTGTTCGCTGCTACTTTATTTCACTTCAGCCCTGAGAAACTGAACCAGGACCACAGGAGAGCACTATTATCAACAATTATCAAACTCAGGACACGTCGTTAAAGGTTTCAAGGTAGTCATATACAATTTTTTCATGTGTATGTATGATATAACAGGGCCTGGAAAGGGTTTGTTTTGAGTAGAACAAACGCTGATTAACCAAATGCAATATCCGCACATATAGGTTCACACTGTATGCTACAACACGAGAATATAATAATATTAAACTGAACAACGGCTGGGTCAGTTGGCGTTTCTGTGTGGAGTTTGCATGTTCTCCCCGTGTTTGCGTGGGTTTCCTCCGGGTGCTCCGGTTTCCCCCACAAGTCCAAAGACATGTGGTATAGGTGAATTGGGTAGGCTAAATTGTCCGTAGAGTATGTGTGTGAATGAGTGTGTATGGATGTTTCCCAGTGATGGGTTGCAGCTGGAAGGGCATCCGCTGCATAAAACATGTGCTTGATAAGTTGGCGGTTCATTCCGCTGTGGCGACCCCAGATTAATAAAGGGACTAAGCCGAAAAGAAAATGAATGAATGAATAAACTGAACAACTACACTTGCAACAAAAGGCCTATATTTGCAGAAAATACATACTCTGTGCTTAAAATGATCCGAAAATGTTACATCATAAGGCAAAAAAGTAATTATTGTTCACATTTTCTTCACAGAAATATGAAAATAGTAGCCTAATTACTTGAATCTGTCGATTTTTAGATTTCAGCTTTTTCCTCAAGAGTTTTTTTTCCCCATTCAAGTGGAAGGAAAACATCTAAAATAGCCCACACTTTTATAGCATTTTATCAATTTGTGTCTGTAGATTTTAATTAGGCTGCAGTGCAGATACTCAGTCAATATTTTTCTATATTTCAGCAGCACATATACCAAACTTCAGTTGTGTTTATATCAGTATTGTGAAGGTTTTACACTTATAGAGGAACGTGTTTACACTTATAATAACATTTTATTCTACAAAACAAAATTGAAAAAATGGCTGTTCTCAATACTTGAATTCTGAAGTGAAAAAGAGATCCACAAAATCCCCTTAGTAAAAACATTTGACTCTTGACCTGATTTCATGCAGTGTTGCAGAAATGCATGCAAATTAGCACATATTTATTGAAATAAAGTGCATAATTAAACATAACATATATTAAAACTTAAAATAAAAAGCAAATCTAATTCTTAATATATCAATCAACTGGGATGTATGGTGATAAATATACATTTTACCCTATTCACAGAGCCAGATACTGCTTCATTTATCACAATTTCACATTTCTGTTTCTATTTGGTTTATTTTTCATAACATTTAATTTTGTTGTTTTAATCAATTTGTTTTGACCCATTTGCGCTTTGCAATAGTTACATTTTTTTATACATTTTTGCAAAACTCATCATCAGGGATGGGCAAAAATACAGCAAGTTTAAGTCAACTTCTCTGCCACCTCATTCACCTCTACTGCTGTACATGAGGAGGTATTCATAAACGTTTGTTTCTCTTTCATTTTAGTATAAATTTTGTACAAATTTCATACAGAAAGTCCTGTCTTGAAGATGATCTTTTTAATCACTGTAAAAACCATGTAATGGAAAAACACGTATCTGAAATACTTGTATCCTAAATACTGCCCATCATCATTATTACTTATAATATATGAAAATCATATAGGTGGCGCAGTGGGTAGCGCTGTCGCCTCACAGCAAGAGGGTCGCTGGTTCGAGCTTCGGCTGGGTCAGTTGCATGTTCTCCCCGTGTTCGCGTGTTTCCCCCACAAGTACAAAAACAAGCACTATAGGTGAATTGGGTAAGCTAAATTGTCCGTAGTGTATGCGTGTGAATGGGTGTTTCCCAGTGATGGGTTGCAGCTGGAAGGGCATCCGCTGTGTAAAAAACATATGCTGGATAAGTTGGCGGTTCATTCCGCTGTGGCGACCCCAGATTAATAAAGGGACTAAGCCGAGAAGAAAATGAATGAATGAATATGAAAATCATAAAGACTTAAAAGCATGCAAGATCTGTTGCTCCTGTTTTTATATCTCTAACAGATTTTACTGATACTCTGAAATGTCACCGGTTTCAATCCCAGAAATCTGGACACCTTCTATAAGCTGAGCTATAAGTGCAGATGCATTCATTTAAACCGGTGTGACTGAATTTGTATGAACAGCAGTCCGGCAGAAAGTGTGATACGATGAGGATCAGAGTTAACAGTAGGGGTCGCACGAACACTAGTCTTGATTTGGCGCTAAAGCACGATGCTAATATGTCGTCTGACATCGTCATTAGCCAGATGATTTTATTTACAGCTGAGCTAATGACGTTAAAGTTTAGATTGTTTTCTAGCAGACTGGTCAGATAATATTTATAGCGGCCAGAGCTCCACCGGCCATTATGATAATCCGCGTGTTAAAGACACAGAATGCGTATGTTTCAGTTTGAGTCGAGTTCATCAGAAAATACCACGATCTCTTCAGATGCTGAGACTAACAAATGTCAACAAGCTGAGGCACGAAAAACGCTTGGTTCCACTGGGGCTCGAACCCAGGACCTTCTGCGTGTAAAGCAGACGTGATAACCACTACACTATGGAACCGCTTGCGGAACATAAGGTCGTGCGTGCTAGACAAAACACAGCTGATAGACAAAACACCAGAGTTAACCTGTATTTGTTTCGGAGACAGATCGAAACAAAAACCCAGGTTTAACTGGATGTAAGGTTTGTTCTTTGATCGTGTCTTTGTTTTATTATCGGTGACACTTCCGTCGGTCTGACGTGTGCCTCTCAGCTCGCGCGTTCAGCGGGTCACAGCGCCATGCTGAGCCCAGAATCAGCCTGACCCAAGACAACTTTGCTGTGTGAATTGCTTTGGGTTGTAAACGTTTCTGCTCATACTTGGTTGTAATATTTAATTGTGAATTGTGTGTGAAACGGCCGTAAAATGCCATTAGGCTATGTGAAATTTAATAAATGAATATTTTCCAGTGATTTTTCTTAGTGGTGTTGGATTTGCATGGTCAGTGGTAGCACTTTATCTTTCTGTCTGTATAATGTTTTTGTCTGTCTCTATTTGTTTCTGTCAGTCTCTGTCTGTCTTTTTGTCTGTCTCTCTATCTAATGTCTGTCTCTCTGTGTGTCTTTTTGTCTGTCTGTAATGTCTGACTGTCTGTCATTCTCTGTCTGTCTGTCCATCTATATCTTTTTGTCTCTGTCTGTCAGTCTCTGTCTGTCTAACGTCTGTCTGTCTGTCTTTTTGTCTATATAATATCTGTCTGTATCTTTATTTGTCTATCTGTGTCTATATAATGTCTGACTGTCTGTCTTTTTGTCTCTGTCTGTAATGTCTGACTGTCTGTCATTCTCCGTCTATCTGTCCATCTATATCTTTTTGTCTCTGTCTGTCTGTAATGTCTGTCAGTCTCTCTGTCTGTCTAACGTCTGTTTGTCTGTCTTTTTGTCTGTCTGTCTGTCTATCTATTTGTTTCTGTCTTTTTGTCTATATAATATCTGTCTGTCTGTCTCTTTATTTGTCTGTCTATCTGTGTCTATATAATGTCTGACTGTCTGTCAATCTCTCTGTCTGTCTTTTTGTCTGTCTGTCTATCTGTCTCTATCTAATGTCTGTCTGTCTCTCTGTCTGTCTATTTTTCTTTATTTGTTTCTGTATGTCTGTCTATCTTTGTTTTGCTCTGTCTATGACGTCTCTCTGTATGTCAGTCTTTTTGTCTGTCTATCCCTATCTAATGTCTGACTGTCTGTCTCTCAGTCTCTCTTTGTTGCTGTCTGTCTGTTGCTGTTGACTGTCTGATATTGATCTGTCTGTTCATCTGTCTGTTTGTCTGTCTGTCTCTGTCCACCTGTCTGTCTCTCTGTCATGTCTATTTGTATATCTGTCAGTCTTTCTGTCTGTTTTTCTGTACGTTCATTTCTCTCTGTTTATCTATGTCTGTCTTTTGTGTTTATCTATCTGTCTGTCTATTTATATGTCTGTATAGCTGTTTGTCTGCCTATAGGGTTGGCCAAAAATACATATAATTTTTTAAAATGTGGTTGATTCAAAAGGAGTGAATAATAATTTTTTTTTCAATTTTCTGTACACAAGATTTTCCATTTATAAATTTGAATAGAGAGATGGTTACTCCTGAAATATTCTTTAGGTCTGCAGCTCTTCATTTCTTTAAATTAAAATCAACGACTTAATTGTAACCTGATGTTCACTGTTCATTTTTATAAATACCAACAGCATATGTATCAAATCTTTATCAATTAATCAAATCAAGAATTCAGTCACATTGAAATGAGAACTTGCAATCAGAATCAAATAAAATCAGTACATATATGAATTGTTACTCTTATGTGTATTTCTGTCTGTCTGTTAGGATTCATCAGTATGTAATTAAAACATCAGCTGATATCAACAGATATAATGTGTTTTTCAGGGATAATGTGGGTTTAATATGCAAACAGCTCAGTGTATTCTCTTCATTACATTGCTCCAGGCAAAATGGGTGCATAAAGTTTGATGCACTTTTTAATTAAAGTCACACACTGTTCCTTATTTTACCATAAGCACTCTTGTGAAAGCTTAGATTTCTGTAATGTCGGCACCTCTATGTAAAATAAGGGGTGCAAGAGTTTGACAAGTACTTTCATCTTTTTTTTCATGGTCATTGTAAGGTATCTTGGAATTACATAAAGATTGAAGATCTTGGTAGACCAGAGAGAAGAAATAGTGTGGAACTGCTAAAGTTAGTCAGTCAATGCTATTTCTTTAATTTACATTATAGTGTTTGAATCGTTTAGTGCTTCTCAATTTCTGAAAGATAGGCAATTAGCCTGCTACCATAGGCCTGTGTTATGTGCAAAGATTTCTCATTGGACATAATGCCCTGCTGTCTGACTGTATGACATATAGTCAAAATAAGATATTGCATTCTGACTCTATTGCTGTCATTATTGTCATATTTGACTATTTAATTTCTTCCCCATTGTTAATTAAAAATAAGTAACTGTATATAAACCTTTTTATGGAATGACATGGGGAGGATGCTCAGAACTTCTGGTTGGCAGGTTGATGAGTATAGTTGGGCAAAACATAGTTATTTGGACAGCTCTGAAAAAACGATTGTAATCTGTTTTGCTTGCTTTCAATGTCCACATTTTCCAGAATGTCCAAGCAGTTGAGAAAATTATTATTAAAAGGAAGTTTGAAGCATTCGCAATGGTGGCCTCCACGGAGGAGCGAAAAAATATATATTTTGGCACTGGGGTTTATATGAGCACAAGAACTTCGAAATAACAGGTACAGCCTCTGGAAACCCACCTGTAGTCAAAATAATGAGGAATTATATTCACAAATATGACAAATAAAGATGCAGATACAAGATGAACACATGAGTCCAAGGTGAGATCTCCCAAGGTGTCCACATTAAATTTAATATACAAATGTGATTTTAAAGAAAATTAAACTTTAATGTTTCAAGTAACATTTGAAAAATAAAATATCAAAATATGAGTGAAATAATGTTGCCTTGGGTGGCTCAGTAGTTAGCACCATCGCCTCACAGCAAGAAGGTCGCTGGTTCGAGTCCCATGTTGGCAGTTTGCATGTTCTCCCAGTTTGCGTGGGTTTCCCCCACAGTCTAAAGACATGCGCTATAAGTGAATTGGGTAAACAAAATTGACCTTAGTGTATGTGTTGTGCGTGTGTTAATTTGAGAGTGTAAGGGTGTTTCCTAGTACTGGGTTGTGGCTGGAAGGGCAACCTCTGTGTAAAACATATGACTGAATAGTTGGCGGTTCATTCCTCTGTGGCGACCCCTGATAAATAAGGGGAAGGGAAACTAAGCTGAAGGAAAATGAATGAATGAATAATGTTGCCTGTTCTTTCAGTGTAATACATAAAACATAAAACCTGTCTAAAAATCTGACCTGTGCTAAAATAGGTAATCAAACTAAATGTTATTTCTTTTTTATTGGGAGAATATACACAATTACAGAAAATGTTTACAAGTATATAAAGATCCTCCACATTTTACTTACTTTACATACAGAATATTTCCTTCCTATGATTATTGAATATGGGTCTTTACAAATGTTATTACATTTTAAATTAATAAAATGTAATACTGAGAAAAACCTAGCTGTTTGACGGGCAGTGGGAAAATATAAGAAAAAATTTAATAGTGTTAATGAGTCTTGCTCTAAAATTATCTGACAAGGTATAAAAACTATTGTTACATTGAAATACTATTTGTGTCTTCTTTAAATCGTGGTAAACATGTCATTTTTAAAAATAAAATGAACATTTTCGTCTTTGACCCATACAATGTTAAATCAACAACTGTACCATTCAGCATAAATACAATAGCTAATGTGTTCTGTTCTAGGAACAGATTTCTTAATTTCTGTCTGTTTTAGCTCTACAGCTCAGCTGGAGGCCCCTGGCCGTCTGGGGTCTCATTGGCCCAGTCCATAATCCACTGATTAAACCATAATGCAGTTCATTACATGTGCGTTTCACGTTCAGATTTGCGAGAGTAAAAAAAGGAACCAAATGAACCAAACACCAAAGCCTTGTATCAGAAATATATCCGTGTCCATGAAAACCGTAAAAATAAGTAAGCACAAAAAGCTCGCCTATAAGCTGTAGTTAAGTCTGTTCACCTCTCTGCACGAGCACTGACCAGACAGACAGGAGCTGCTCCGGAGGATTGAGAGCGGGGCTCGAAAGCGCTGCTGCTCGCGGTCACCTGTGGGAACGCAGCCGGCTTTAGGACCCAGCGTGCGCGATTTTTCCTCTCCAGCTGCTGCGGCGATGAGGGAAGATCGCGGGGAGAAACCCAAAATTCACAGTGTTAAATCCTCCACTGAATCATACTATCGGACGGCAACGAAAACAACAGGCAGAGACACTTCCCTTTGCATCTGGATGAATACGTCAAGTTCCAAGGCATAGAAAAGCAGTTTGGGGCCGCTAAGGTAAGGCGGCGCGATTCCATGCGATTAATAACAAAGGCGCTATACTGGCGAGCGAGGGGGCATTAAAGGGGGCATTGCACAACGCAATGGAGGGCGACAGTCAACTCTCTAAACTTTGCACTTGTACATGAGTGCATCAAAGTCCTAACATTTTGTCATGACGAGATGTAACTATCCGAAGCGGTTGGATGTTTTAATACAGTGCAAAGACAACATGCGGCAACATTTGAAAATATATGGATAACGTTGTGTCCTAAACTGACCGCACGCGATCGCAAGAGCCAATGTCATTACGTGCGTTAAGGCCTGCGAAAGTGATGCATCGCGCAAATGCGCGTGAATTCGCGATGCAATAAGTTTTGATATCTTTTGCATCCTCTCAACCTGCCCACTTCGTGTGCTCTCGCTCTGTCTCCCACCCTTGCGACATTACCTCAGCCATGCAGTGAAGCATGCACCGGTCAGACACCTCAGTTTGCACTGTTGCACGGCCTTTCTGTTGTCATTTCCTTTGCCAGTTCTTTTAATTGTGTTTTGAAACTAAGTTGTGAATGTTGGCCAAGCGGTGACGTTCATTTTCAGCCACCTCAGGCCTGTTTAAAACAGCTAATGGTGGCTGGAATTTGACACGAATCAAGTCAAACTTTTCCGAATCTCTCAATAGGCCTTTGCACACTATTAATGTGCATAGCATTCATGCTGAATCTGATTGACAGATGCAGACAAGCAATGCGTACCACGTTCGACTTGTTTGCGATATTTTAGCTTTTAATAATTCAGTTAGCCCCACTGCAGTGACTGCATCTGTCTAATGCGATTGTCTCGCAGTCACAATTAACAGCCTGTGTTTTCACGGCAGCATCGGTGTTTGAGCCGCAAGAAGACGCGATGCTCAGCGCAGTCTATACGGGGTCAGTTTGCATTGGAGCAGTCATCACAAAAATAGGTCATCGGCTCACAAATGTTAAAATTCACATTTGTTTACGTTTATGCATTTCGATGGGAGCAACACTAATTTGGCATGAGTGTGATGTTGTATATTGTCCGATGATTGTGCTTGATAATGCCGTGTCATCTGCATTTTAAAGCGGAATAAAAGCATATTTATTATTATATATACGCTATTCATCAAAAGTATGAGCGTCCCTTAACTATACATAATTATATGCTTTATTAGTAGTCATTCAATCATAATGCCAAGGTCTGGCGCGTCTCCGGTGCCAAAATGCTTTCAAATGGCAGCTTGAGGTAACTTTACGAGTCGATGTGTAATCTTGTGCTGCTCAGTAAAGAGTTCATCTGAAGAAATGGTTGAGATAGACGGTGACACTGATTTGGTGTTGAGATATTTAAAAATGCTGAACAAATCATCTTGAGTTCAGGCTAAACGGAAAAGTTATACCACAAAAATGTAAATAAAATGATATTTTCAGTAGGCTATATCATATCTAAAAGATGCCTCAACCTGTTGCAAAGATGTTATTGTTTTGTTTAATATATAGGCTACATGAGGTCAAAGGAACATTGTGCAGTAGCTAGATTCAAGATGTTTGTACAATTCTTTTTTAAATATTTTTTTTATCTTATGCACAATAAAGTTCACAAAATATTTTAAACATCGAAAAAATAGAATAATCCAGTTTTAAAAAATCATCTGGGATGTAATAACAAGTGTTTGCTTGAATCACACTGTCTGGCTTACTGTGTCTGAGGCTGAAAAGTATGGGTTGCTTGTTCAATTCAAGATCAAAGAAGCCAGCAAATGGCTACTGGACAGCTGATTTAGCTATCATCTTGCTCATTGTCTTGTCTTGATACAAGGAAGATAACCTTAGATTGTTTGTGACTTGCTGCTGGAAAAGTGACTGATTATTTCAAGGTAAGCATGACAGGAAAAAAAACAACTCTTAATTTGGCCTAATTTTAATCACAGTCTTTTGAGAGTATACGCTTGCATCATACTCCCTTTATAGAGGTGTTTTTGGTTAAAGGGAAAGCAGACATGATCTTACTTTAATACATATTTATAATTTTTTTAAAGTACATAATTAGAAATAAATCTTGAATTCCCCATGAATGTCAAAATAGATTGACATTGCAGGTCGTTTTACTAAACTGAAAAAAATCCATTTCAGATATGTCAAGGTGGTTGTGTTGTCTGGTCTCTTTGCTTGAAATACTGAAACAACACGTGACAGTTTGTTTTTATAATAGGCAACACAATTTAGCCTTCAAATGAGGGAAAACGCTCAGCTACTCAATGGATTCACAGGTGTTGCAGGAGAAACAACAATAACATTTTCTCAACAGCATCTGAAGAGTAACCTAGTAACAATTCAGTGCATGTTCTGAAACAAAACTGAAGCTCCAGAGATATTTAGCAACAGCTGCTTGTCACCTGACAAATACTGTAAAGGTGAAGGTCAGTGGTGGGCTTTTACGAAGATGGTTAAATCCACCTGAGGATCCCAGTTCAAATAATGTTTAATTAGGCATTATTTATGTTAACCTAAAACATATTTGGCAGTGTTTTATTGTAACTTGCATGATAAAGATCTAGTTATATGCAGTATGTTTTACCAAAGAAAAGGCTTCACATGTAAAACGAGAATGTGCATAATTAAAGGTTAGAAGTGTAAATAAAAACATCTCGGCCCATTCTGCAGTGTTGGGTTTTGATGTGCATCTATTCTAGGCGATCGTTTCCTGGGTGTCCCGTAGTGGACATCAGTCTCGTGGCTCTATTGAAAGAGTTCGAGACCCAGCAGGCTTTTTACTAATTCCGCTGCAATGTTTGTCTCAACTCTTTTCGTGCCGGCCCACGTGTGCGAATTTGAAGGCGAGATTATACAAACGTGCACGTGCTGCTCGGCGACCCTCGCGTGTCGCGTCCCGGAGCAACGGTTTAATTAAGAGCGAGGGTGTATTTTCACTTTGTTACTCTGGTAGGGTTTGCAGTTTAGCGCACCGTTGCGATCCCCTTTCCCCTTGAGCGGCTGGATTCTCGCTGTGCATGCTGGGACCTGCAGTCCTCGCTCCTCCCTTCTCAGGGCGAACGCGGTCAGGGCGTGGATGTCGAAGCACTACAACTCCCACACGAGCTCGGCTCCATCTGCCCCTCTCTCTCTCCCACCAGACCAGAGACAGAGAGATACGGTACGAACCCCCCCGGACTTTCAGAACCGAAAATCGTCGAGATTAGTGAACTGCGAGCGACAAGATCGGAAGACCGGATTAAAGCCGCTATCTTGATGCGCAAACATCTTCCAAATGTCGGTCAAACGGGTTGGTGCACGTTTGTACAATCTGACATCGTTATTTGGCTCGCTAATTGCCTTTTGGAATTATTCGGGGCTGTATAGACGGAGGACTCGGTTCTGGGGCTGTGGCATGTCATAACAGTTTGATTGTTGGAGCTGCTCCGCTATAGAAACATTTCGAGGCAGAGTAATGCAGAGCGAGTTGGTAGAGGGGAGACTTCGCTGCGCAGGGATCTGAAAATCGCTCCTTCAGTTTCGTACACCTTGCTCCGTACGAAATAACGCTCTCCCCGCGTGTCACGCAGCACAAGTCACGGTCATAATAAGGAGCGTACGGAAAACTCGGCGACCTTATTAGTTTCCAAACACTCCTCGGCGACAGTGTGGAGAGAGAGACAGCCAAAGTACGATGTTTCTTCGCGAAGGAGATCTCATCCAACCTTAAATATGCGCGTGACATTTCTCTACGCGTGTGTTTTGTGTCGACTTCTCATTCAGACGTCATAGCTCGGCTCGCGCTTCGCGAAAAACCAACGGTCACTTTATAGTTTTTGCCAGTGCGAACGCGTCGGTTAACGTTAGTTTGGCCACATCGCAGACCCGTGTAGGCTCTCGGTTCTTTTCCTGTGATATAAAATGTCGCTTAATCCCCGCTCGCGGGACCTACGTTTTATTGTTTTTGTGATGTGAACATCGGCGATATTTATCACTGACTCCCATTTCAGCACGCGAGGCGTTTCGTGTCACCTGAGAGTCTCTTGCATTGTGTGAGACGGTTTTTCGGTAGCTCTGGATTGGCTGGAGGAACAAACATTTTGGTCTGTTTTAGGACGATGCTCTGTCCTAATATTAGGATACGTGACATCGGCTGGTCATCGACTGCTTTCCTGCATCATCCTTTGTGCATATTTGAGCTCCGGGCTGCGGAGCCCCGACGGACTGACCGGGAGACCGCGAGTGTGCTGAGCTCCAGTCTAGAGAGGAGAGACGATGCTTATTTCCTCGTCTCCGTGTATATCATTGCGCTGGTTACCCCATTCAAGAGAACCAGAGCTGGAGAAAAACACAGGCTCCCACTGATCCTGCCTTTTCAATAATTGAGATGCCTCAAGATGAGAAATGTCTCAAGGAAAATTATCGGTTCTATCTTTAGCAGCGGATAATCACGCATATAACACATCATAAACTTTCCAATCATCAGGCCTATTCGGCTCGATTTATGCCAGACAGGTACTTTAAGTGTGTCGACATCAGTTAGATCTCATTTTAAGCCAGAAAAATAAGGAACTGATATTTTAAGACGGCTGTCACCTGTATCGACAACGTGGTGCTGCTGCGCTCACCTGAATTCTGATGCAAAGCAGAGTTTACTGTGTTGTTTGCAAGTGAGATCGGGGGTTTTAGGATTGGTTGATTGTGATGGCTGTGTTGATTGTGATCTGGCCTTATTCATGTGCACGTTTTAGAATTAACAACATGATCTCGAAAGATAAATCGTAATAATTTCGTCTCGAATGCAACAATGTGCAACTTTTGCTGGTTTTTGCACCTGCATGAAATGAGTCATTTCTGTAGTAAGTTTAAAGCAGTGCATTGCCAATACTATATTCTAATATTTGTATTTATTTTACACAACCAACTATTATGATTTAAATATATTATTTTGAATTGCATCTGCTATTCCAGTCTTTAAACCTGTTTAAAAATCCTTATTCACTAATCATGCATGGCTGAAAAGGTTACTTACATTAGTTTGTCAAAAAGCGTCTGAACCCTGCATATCGATTTGATCTGGAGTTTTGTGAGAGCAATTGAAATTAGATTAAATCACAGCTTGACCACCTCATTATAAGTAAACATTTTAGGAATGCATACTCTGTGACTGTGGATATGAGATGCTTGCTTTGCCTTTATCTTATGCCTGTAAAGCATCTGTGTTAGACACAGCATCACATTAATGGTTGCTCTGCTTTTTCTGCACTGTTGATGTTGTCTTGATCTACTGCAGTTTGTCCCACTGAGGCAATGAAGCAGTAAAACCAGCATCAACTTTTTGCTTCCTTTATCTTCAACCTCTGGCATTTGTGGCCTGACATGCACTCGAATCATTCCCCTTTATAGTGCTGTTTGAAGATCTGACGAGTATTCTATGCTCTGTTTTCTTAAAAAGGGGGAGAATTAAAGTCGCCTATGCAGACTTTGACCACCCCGTCGTCACCTTCAATGTGGGTTAAGAGAATGCTGTTGCAGTAAAAACTCCCTTAAGCTGAGGTTTTCGCGTGTCTTTGTTGTCACCAAGTTTTGGTTCCTTGCATACACAAAATTGACTTGCTCACAAACACGGAGAGTGTCATTGGTCAAATTTGGCGTTTTTACAGTTTTGTCTCTCCTCCAGCTGATGACAGCATGCTTTCGCAAACGTGTAATTAAAAATGTAAATTGCTGGGATATGGAGCAGGAGATCATTGTGTGTGTGTTTTTTTTAAGTTACTTAAATCTGAATGCAGTAAGTGTAATATCTATTCCAACTCAAGCCGTGGTCTGAAGGATATTGTGACATCTTGACTAAGGAAACCTCTGTTACTCACAGGAAGTTTCCAGCCTCTCATATCACTGCCTGTAACAAGAGAAATTATGTTGTGGCCTCATGGTTAGAGTGTCAGTTTTGTCAGATTACAGGGAAATGGATGTAAAGCATGCAGATGTTCTCTTTGATCATGATTAAAGCTTGTCTATGTCCATCTTTTGTTAAAAGTCATCGTCATTTTAAGCGAAGACTACAAATGTGTTATATTACTCAAAATAATTGTTCTTAAAAGTAATTTGCATGGCACACGTAGTTCTGCGCTACTAATAGGGATTATCAATGTCAGGTGAATGTATAACCAACTTAACTTGTTTTAATGAATGTGCTAACAGCAGGACTTCAGTTTCCTCTTAGTGCAAATGCCTCTGCAATGTGTAATGTAGGCAGCAATCTATATTTTACATTTGATTTAGTTAATGAGGTCTGAGTTGACCTTGCCTGAACACCACACAATATTTATCTTCTGCAATTAGTTATTGGTATATTAAAGAACAAATAATGAAGTGAATTAGTGAAAAACCAACTTCATGATTAATATTTGTTTCTGTTTGAAATATAAATGATCTTTTAGCAAATAAATGTATATTTTTAACAGCATCATTATTAACAGTTTGAAATGGGTCAGACTATTTTAATAATTATGCTGTTAAAAATATATTACAATAGTGGATTGATAAATTATTTGTTTTAGTTTAAAATTATGTAATGCTTTATGCTCCAAATTTATTGCCATTTAAAATAATTCCATGTACTTGTTTGCAACATTTCTTTTAAAGCTGATTATTATCTATTTTTACTACAGAACTGCACAGTAGCCAGAGGAGAATCCCCTAAAAAGTCACTTGTCCACACACACCGAGTAATGTGTTGAGAAAAGGCCTATGCAGGTAACATATATTTTATTCTTATCGGCCCCCCTGACTCTTTCATGATTTTTTTAACTTTCCCCCTATGTCAAACTTACCTCCCCTCTTCCCTGCTCAGGTGGATCCCTCACCAATGAATGTAGGGGATGGAGGGACGGTGAGCAGAGAGAGCAGTGCCCCTACCCAGGTGTCTGAGAGCATGGTTGGGAATCCACAGCAGACACTGCCTCTTGAACTTAGAGGTGACGTACCTCAGAGTCAGCAGAATAAGCTGAGGGTGACCACAGACTGCAAAACGCCCGACGTCTGCTCAGAAGCCAGCAATTCAAATCATTGTCCACAAGTCCCCCCCTCTCAACCTCACAGCAATGTGTTCAGCACTGATCCCGTGAACACGCCACTACCTGATCGGATTGAGGTTTCCAAAGGCAAGATTGATGGGGCTGGCATCTTCTCCACTCACCAGTGGCCTTGTGGTAAAAAGGTCAACACAGAGGACCCTGTGAACTCTGTTCACTCTAATATAAACCTAAACAAGAAGACTAACGCACCAGCTCCCACCCAGCCTGTGATAAGTGTTCCTTTAGGTTTCCAGTGTTCCACACTGTTTAAACCTGGCCAGCCTGTTGCTTTCCTTCCCCCCTCCAATTTTTCTTCTCCTCTTTGTAAGATCACATTGCCACCAGGGTTAGGTCAGATAGCTGCCCTGAGAGAAGCCACTGCTAGCCAGTTTCAAAAGGACTGCCCTGTGCAAAGCTCTTGTTCGAGCACTACACCTATGCTCAAAACATACCCATATCACTTTTCTGTGGGGAGAGGGCCTGGTGCTGAGAAAAAGCCTCTGTCTTCAGGATCCAAAGTCAGGTGTGACTCTTTGTCTAAGGGCTTTCAGGCTAGAGTTGAGCATAAAGCCACAATGTCTTCAGTAGCAGCTCCAGCTTTATCCCTTCCAGTACAGCAAGCTACGCAGGGCTCAGCTCCACCAACCCGTTACACCATCTCTCCCACTGCTGCCATCTGCTGCAGCCCAGCTCTGGCGAATATTACAACTCAAAGCCGGTTGCTTAGCCTTGTAGAAAAAGGCTCGACATTCAGAGGTGCAGAAAAGACTTCGTTGGCATATCTGAAACCAAAAACTCTGTCCACTCCAGAGGAGCTTAATGTTTCCTGCCCTGTTGAACCAAGGGACGTGCCCCTTGATCTGTCTGCAAAGTCCAAGAGACAAAAGAGCATTAAAGACACTCAGAACAACCCATCAGTGGCCACGGAACATCATTCTGCTGAGTCTCATCAGAAAAATATGACAGGTTCCAAAAAGATTCATTCTGCTTCTTTTCATGGGTCATCCAGTACATATGACACTCAGAGAAATGGTGCAACGCAGAAATCATCTTCAAAACTAACTAATCACCATGCTCTAGAACCCAATGCATCCTGGGTCAAAAGCTCATCTTCTGGTTCCTTGAATAATCTCCCTGGTACATATGTAGGTGTGGCAAGCCCCATTCTAGCATCTACTTTGCGTAGCAAAGATGGAAAAGGTGCTGCTTTTGTAGAAGATCTTCAGACATTTGCCAAACAGGAAACCATCTCTATCATTGACCAAGGAGAGCAGCAAGTCTGTAGAGAGAGGAAAGCTCCATTTGCTGTTAAAGGTGCCCAGCATAATAAAAGTGCAAAGCTTTCAACAGGTACTCAACAAGGTTTTTTATCCACCCAATTATGTGCTACAGTAAATTCACAGCCCCAACGAAAGTCTGTTGGTGGAAAAGGAGGCACCTTGTTTACACCTCCAGTTAAATCCTTATGGCAACCATCTTGTGTTCATTCCCAAGGAGCATCCTTGCAGAAGAAGCCAGGTCAGACTCAAGCCCCAAAGACTAAGAGCACTCTTGGTTGTGAGAGAGCCCTGTTCCATAACTCCCATTTAAGCCCAACAAAAGTAGAGGATGAAAAGTGGGAGAAGGCCAAATCCCCCCTGTCCAACCTGGAGTCGATAGTGAAGCAGAAAACTCTTGAGACCACTGCTCTTACTGGTGAGAACTACTGTAATCTGTCTAATGTGGGGTCCAAAAGGCCTGAGGTAGTCAGCATCCAGAACAGGTGTCAGGACTCCACGTTGCAACAGACCCTCACAGCTGGTTCTCCCTCGTTCAGGACCATAGAAGGACAGGTCATAAAGTCGGGCAGAACCTCTCCACAAACAGACTCCACAGCAGCTCTAAACAGACCAGAAGTCACAACCGTTCCTGTACCCAAGGATAAGGGACGGGAGAAACAGACAAAACATACAGAAAATCTATCTTCTGATAGTAGACAAAAAATTAAATCTAGTACCCCAAGTAAAAGAAGTGCTCCCAGTATTAAAGTAGAATGGAAAGAAAGGAAATTGGTGCAACAGTTAGAGGATGAGACTGCAAAAAAGAAGGCATCAGAGAGGAAGCTTTCTTCTCATGTTAAAGTAGAAGGGATAGCCTTATCACTCCTTCAGAGCAACACTGTAGAAGCAGAAGGAGAGGCAAAAATTAATGGAGCCAAAGAGGAGATACCTTCCAAAGGAAAAGTATCCATCACGAAACAGAAGAACCTGAAAAAGCATGCTAAGGAGAAAACACCTTCTGAAGTGCAAAAAAAGACTTTGACTGTACCTAAGAAACAAAAAGATAAAGACAGTCCATCAGTCAAGCAAGGCCTCTCTCATAAAAAGGTAAGCTGTACTTACTTTGGTGTGTACATTTTAATTATGGTGTGTGTAATAATAAGCCATGACTGACAATAATTCAGTCTAATGGTGTGAGTGACCAAAATCTTGTATCATAGCATGAGTAATTTTATGTCACAAGAAATTCTACTGAACATTCAGGCAAAAGATATTTTAAAGTCATATGATAATGGCTGTATTTATCATCCAGTCAATTGCATACTTCTAAGATGGTAGGTACTTTATTTCTTTTGAGCATTTTCTCATTTCATTAAGTTCTAAATGAAAAATATGCAAAAGGTGTAAATTAAAAACAGCTAGAAGTTTCATGAACATTTGAGCTAAAAACAAAAGAGTCGTGAATCACAAAAGAGTTTGTTCAGATCATATGATTGAGTGAGCCACATTTGAATATTCTGTATCGTTCATGCTCCATCCCCTGTGCAGATTAATGTCAAGAAGTGTAAAGCAGAGATGCCCAAACCAGGGCACGCTGTCCAACGTTGGCCCCTGAAGAACATTTCTTTGGCCTGCCATGCCATATTTAAAAATAAATTGGAAATATAATGCAGCATTTAATTTTGGTTCTATGTCATGTTTGATTTTTGACTCTTTATAGTACGTTTTGACACTTCTACTTTAAAGGACTGTTGTGGGTTATTAATAAGTCTATATTGATAGTATCTGTTACCACAGATATTCGCTTTGATTTGTCAGTCACTTTGGTCTTAGAGTGAATGAGACTCCTTAGAAATGGAAAGCTCTTAGTTTTGGTAATATTCTAATTTAATTAATTCTTTGTATTTTTAGCATTTCATCTGTCTAAATTGTACCCTTTTATTGCTGGAGGAGTTATTCTGGCTGTGAGTTGCCATGTAATTTCTGTGGGTGTTTTTTTTTTTTTTCTTCAGTTTTTCCTGTGGACGCTTACAAGTTACCAGAGTTTGCTAAGGAGTTTTATCATACTAGTTTAATGTTAGCACATACAGCGTTTAAGTCATGTGGTTGTATTTGTTCTGTTTGAAACGGTATGCTTTGAAGATTGTATTTTTTTGAAGGCATTGCATTTCCAAAGATGTCTGACTTTAATTATATATATATTTTTTTCGTTTGACTTTTAGGAAGAATCAGTCATTGTATATAGGTACATGTTACTGTTACTTTTTGTTTAGATATTTTAATATATTCCAGCAGGAAAACGGTCGAACTACTTGCTCTACAAACAAGAATGTTCATGACTACACATAAAAAAGAGAATAATATATTAAGAAAATACTAGTTTGCAACATCAAGCAGCATAATGAGCTGTTTTTAACGTCTAAAAATCAGTGGAAGAGAATGAGACCGGAAGTCTCCAGCCAAATAGATTCCAATGGCTGCTCCTGCGCTTACATGAAGAATAAGGTCAATATACTACCACCATGGTGGCACTACCACAAATACACTACCATTGTAAGCAAAAATTTCTTTAAAGCAATAATAATATTAATATTAATAAATAATCGTACAACCCTGCGACGCACCGAAATGAAAATTCTGGGCTGAAACAAAAAAGTCCTGGATGCACTGGGCTGGAAACGCAACAGAATTCTTTGTAATTACTATTTTATTAAATGATATAATTTTGTACAACTTTTTAAATTTAACAGAATAACATAAATTACACTTTTTAAGAAACATAAGCCAATAAAATCATACAATTGTATTGACAGTGAATTAGTTGATTTTACCAGTGTTGCCATGACAGCACAGTAGCATTATTATAAGCAGCAGTAACAAGTATACTACATAGAAATGCCCTGTCGGCGTGTTATTTGAGCGGACTTTGGTTTTCTAGTGAGCATGTGTGGTTCATGCATAGATAAGTATACATGTACATGAGTGGAATATAAGCTATTTTGAACTTTGATCTCGGTGTCCGTGAAAGCCAGTCAGTGGTGTGCTGCGCTGCTCTGCTCTTGAACTTCGGTTGGCCCAGCCATTGAAATTAATGGGTTTTATTGTGCTTTCCACATCTGGTGTAAAATCCGCTTCACACCGCAAAGTGACTATGGCTTAAGGCAGTGGTTCTCAATTCTGGTCCTCGCCCCCCCGCCCTGCACATTTTGTACGTCTTCCTTACTTAACACTCCTGATTCAGATCATCAGCTCATTAAGAGAGATCCATGAACTGATCTTTGTGTGTCAAATAAGGGAAGTTCTGCTGTTTTTTAAAAATTATTATTTCTCTTTAGATAATTTCCCGAGGCCAAAAACTGTATCAGTATAGTGCATCAGTAGTACAACCAAAATATATTTTCACCACTTTTAATTTATACAGTTCTGTTGTGCAACACCTTTCCTGAAAAATAATTTAAATGTGGTGCTTTGCAATTTTAAGATTGACTCAGTTGTTGATGTTTTATTAATTTAATTAAACACCAATTTGACTGTAAATTCATATCAAATCATAAAACACAGAATCCAGAAAATGTTTTAATTGAAAACAAAATTACTGAAAAGATATAATGGTTCATATGGGGTTCTAAATGAAAAGTAATGTCGCCTCACAGCAAGAAGGTTGTTGGTTTGAGTCCCGGCTGGATCAGTTGGCATTTCTGTGTGGAGTTTGCATGTTCTTCCCTTGTTGGCGTGGGTTTCCTCCGGGGCTCCGGTTTCCCCCACAGTCCAAAGACAGGCGCTATAGGTGAATTGTATGAACTAAATTGGCTGTAGTGTACAACTGACCCAGCCGAGGCTCGAACCAGCGACCTTTTTGCTGTGAGGCGATCATGCTACTTACTGTGCCACAGTGACGCCCAGCTGGAAGGGCATCCGCTACGTAAAACATATACTGGAATAGTTGGTGGTTCATTCCGCTGTGGCGACCCCTGATAAATAAGGGACTAAGCCAAAGGAGAATGAATGAATGAAATTAAAAGTAATTTATCCATTTTCTTCCGTGAACTTGGTAAATGATATTGGGATA
This sequence comes from Danio jaintianensis, assembly GCA_903798115.1. Lineage (NCBI taxonomy): Eukaryota > Metazoa > Chordata > Actinopteri > Cypriniformes > Danionidae > Danio > Danio jaintianensis. Next base: position 9,432,522 of record CAIGQV010016735.1, on the reverse strand, counting down.
AAAATAAAAAGGAAAGAACACCTTTCAGAATCAGGATATTATTTTTCGACCACGTTGCCTTCCCTAGAATATTATTAAAAAAAATAATTTACCAGTATTTTGAGCTACACAATGCGGCTACATCTGTGTGAATTCTGGAGGGAAATTTAAATGGTTCTTGTGAGATTATTTTGGGAGTAGCCTAGTGACGTGCGTTCTGCTGTGCAAATGAGCTGCGTGAGTCCTCGGTGTGAGAGATGATGGCATTGCCATGAGCCGTTGACGGCTTTATAGACAATTAGGTTTTCCTGTGAAATTACTGCTTTACTTAAATAACCATTTATTTGAATTACAAATATTGAAAGACAAAATGTTCTGTTATGATTTTGTTGTATTTCACCAGAAGAAAGATGTGTTGCCTGGAGTGGGAAAAAGTGTACTGAAAGATGGAACAGGCCCAGGCCCCAAAGCAGGGGGAAAGACTCGCAAAGGGAAAAGCTGTCCGGCTAATGTGGAGCACAACTCAAACAAAATAGGTACTGAGCCAGTAATAGCTCATCCAAAAAGGACACATTGGTCATCATTTACTCACCCTTATGTCGGTCCAAACTTATCTTCTGTGTTAAAAATATATATATTCATGCAGGTCTTTCTACAATGGGTCAGAGTAACCCTGAAGCCCCAAAATGGACCAAAATAGAATGGATATCACTGTAACAGAGACTGTGAAGTTTAAATCTAATAAGTGAATGGATCAGTCTGATTTCTAAATGAATCGTTCACTTAATTTGTGATCTGGACCACCTGTTTCATTGACAAGAACCAATTCAAAAGAACAGTACATATACACTGATCTGGATCACAAGTTAAACTCAGTGATCAGCTTTAAAAGATCTCAAATGCAATGCACAATGTATAGGTAAATATTTTTGATGTTCATGAAAATTTGCTGTTATTTGACCTTTGGCCATTCAAGTTGTAGGTGATGTATTTTCTTTCTGTAGAACATTATTAATGAAGAATTTGAACTGAAAGCATGGTCACCTGTGATTTTAATAAAATGCAAGTCAATGGCTACCAGCACTTTAAGGGTCCAAAAAACATATTCAGGCATAACAAAATTAATACATGAGGCTCCTGATGATACATTGAGGTCTTATGAAGAAAAACAATCTGTCTGTTCTTCGTACCATCTGATGAGACTGTGTATTAAAGACAAAGATAGTTGTAAATATTGTTCATTACTGAACAGATTGCCCAATGCACCATCAAAAGCAATGGGTATTATTTTTGCTTGGATATGTTTGTTTGACTTTTCTAATTCTTGTTGCTGTTGACCTGCATTATATGAATCCTGAAGGACCACAGTTTCAGCAATAAATATTCTCCTGAAGAAAATAGCTATGTTTAGAGCCACCTATTTTTATTAAAAATGCTTAATAGAAACAAAAGATGTGAATACATTTTGAAAATGTGCATAAAAACTGGTCACAACTGAGTAGGATAAACATTTTATTCGATAAAAAAAAATGTGCATGAAACTATGATGGAAACACATTTACTAAATAAATTCCAGTATGTGCATCAGAAAAGTCATGTGATTTTGTTATAAGAGATCATGTGATAACAAAAATGGTTGCGATGGGACCGCAGTAATGGACAAACCAGTGAATCTGAAATAGGGCTGCACAATATATCGGTTTAGCATAGCAATGTGTGTATTCGCAATAGTCACATCGCAGGATTATAATATTTTAGTTGAACAGGATCCGCCGTTTTAGCCATACATGATTTGAGTTATTGCAAATTTTAACCATAAATTTATCAGTTACTTTATCATCCGCATGTGTTTTTAAGGCATGTGACTGTGAGCATTTCAAACCACTTTAAATAATTTAGGCACAAGATAATGTAACTTTAAGAAAGATTCATTTTATTTATGTGTATATACGATAAAGATACACTAAGTAATAGTGTTGTTTTACATTCGATTATACAATTTGTGCCTGAATACTGCTAGACTCCCAGACAACTATAAATTACAGCTTATTTCATTTCAGTTCAATTCAATAACCATAAATTACAGCTTATTTCATTTGAATCTTTGCTGTATTGTATTTATCACTCTCCTACAAAATCATCTCATTTAATCAAATTTTATGAATTCTTTCCAAATAGAGCTATTCATTCATCTGGTGAAGTTTATACTCTATATCGCAATATGTAATGCAGAAAAATAAAACATCGCAATGTTAGTTTTTTCATAATATCGTGCAGCCCTAATCTGAAACCTGAAATTTTGTTTTGGTCATTCTAAAATCCCTTAGCCAAAGTCTGTCATTAAAGTGGTTTGGTATTATTACCTCCAGAATCTCACGCCTCCAAAAGCCAGCGCATGTTCAGTGCGTTTTGTCTTCAGAGGCGCAAGTAATTTATTATAGAATAAAAAAGTCTCACAGTGCCTTCTCTTACTGCAGCAAATTTTTAGCTATTTATTGTACTATTTGGCTCCAGTTGATCAGTAGGTGACGATTTTGTACTCTTTGACTTGGTGCTTTAGTCACAAATGTTTTATGCAATATTCCAGTTATTTTGCGATTTTTGTCTCACATCTGGAATGGCCTGAGGGTGAGTAAATTAAGAGCAAATTAAAATGTTTGCATGAAATGTCTCTTTAATAGCTGTGGTCAGCATGAAAAAGACTCGTGTAAAAGGTTCAACCACAATGCATCAACATACAGGTCACAAAAATGACCAAATTGACTTTTTTGGTTGAATCAGTCCATCAAAAAGAGGCTTCTTTTGTCATATTCAAGTATTCCCTATAAATCATTCCTCAATGTTTCTCTCAGATTCAGAAAGCAGTCCATGCAGAAGTCCTCAGGTTGACAGAGACTCGGGCTCTCTCAGCAGTCCAGGCTGGCCTAGTAAGGAATCAGATTCCCAGGAGGAGGCCTCTCCGCGACTGAGGCGAGGGCGCAGACGGACTGATGAAGCGTTGCTCCGAGACTGGAGCTTCGCCACTCCACCTACTCCACCCCCCCTCGATCCCCCTTCCACCCCGCCGCCTGTACCAGTGCGGCGGCCACGCGGCAGGCCCCGAATCAATCCTCTGCCTGAGGAGGTGGATGCAGACAAGGACAGGCCCACAGAGGGTGGAGACACCTCTTCAATAAAGAAAAGGAAACGCTGCAAGAATCGTAAATATCAGAACGGGGAATACATCACCGAGAAGGATAAGGTGGCAGATGGAGAGGAGGAGAAGCTGGGCGTGGAAGATGGTGAGGCCACGAGTGAGTAAAGATGTCTGAGGCTTGAACATTTTGCTGAGGATGTCGTTCTGTCTTTGATTTAATATTTATTCCTTGGGCTGTCGTTAAGAGTAGTGTAATTGATATAAATGTTTAATGATTGTCCTGTTTGGGAGCAATATCTGGCACAATTCAGACTTTTAAAAATACACACACAAAAATATAACAGTGTTTTTGTTAGTGGAGGATGAATTTCACACACTGGTAATAGGATCTGTGTAGTGTTTACTAAAATAGGAGTGTCCAGTTTCTGAATGTTGTGGGTGTTACCTATGTTCTGAAGGCCATAGTATGTTTGTGAATCTCAAATTTACCTGAAATCCTCTGCGGGGGGAAATGTAGTTTTGTTCAAATTGGGTTTACACTATTTTTCAGAGGTTTGAAATAATAATTAAGTAATATAATAATAATAAGTAATATTTTTAAATATAAAAAACAACAACAACATGCTTCTGAAACAAACAACAAAAGCAGTGTAATTAATTGTGAAATTATTTAAATTTAAAATAACCTTTTCAATGTTAATATATGTTATAATGTATTCCTGTGATTTTAAAGCTGAATTTTCAGCATAATTTCTCTCGTCATCAGTTTCCTGTGATCTTTTATAAATCTTTCTAAATGCTGATTTGCTGCTCAGGAAACAATTCTCATTATTAGCAGTGTTAAAAATAGTTTTGTTGCTTCAAATTTCAATCTAAACTCCACGTTGTGTTTTACCACGTACAAGTTTTAAAAATATATTTATTTTTGTCAAGGACACATTAAATCGATCTAAATGACAGCGAAGATTAACAATGTTACAAAAGATTTTAAAATAAATTGTTATTTTGAACTTTCTAAGTAAAACGTATCACAGATTCCACAAAAATATGAAGCAGAATATAATAACCATTACTATTAATGATCAATAATAATAGATCAGCTGATTTCATTCGAATCATTAGAATGATTTCTTAAGTATGATGTGACACTGAAAATTGAAGCCTTGAATCATAGGAATAAATTACATTTTAAAATATTTTTACTTGGAGAACGTAACGGTTACTAAAGTAACCCTCGTTCCCCGAGGGGGGGAACGGAAATGCTATGTGGAATCTTCCACTATGGGGATTTCGTCAGAAAGCCAATCATTCTGAAGAGTAATTAAACGGGCCAATGAAATGCCAATGAGTTGGCGGTGTCAGCGTGCACAGCTGGCAGCAATCATAATCAGCTTGTGAATAAGAATGCCCGCTGTGCCACACAACCACACCTTTTCTAGCTGAAGAAGCCGAACTACAGCTGTCAGCTAAGGCGCAATCCCTGTGGCGAAGGAACATAGCATTTCCGTTCCCCCCCTCGGGGAACGAGGGTTACTTTAGTAACCGTTACGTTCCCCAGCGGGAGGGGAACTACAATGCTATGTGGAAACTTCCACTATGGGGAAATCTATGGAAAACGCCACAGTGATTGAACCTTACCACGTCGCTGGTGAGAGGTTTGCCAGGCTCCGGCGTGAGCGCACCATCATCACCAGAGACGCAGCCCACCAACGTGTCCCCTGGCCCTAACTTACCTTACTTACCTGTGAAGCACTTAAAGGCTTATTTATATTTTTTGGGGAGTCGTAAATAATACACCTAGTTAAGATTCTAGGAATTTTAAATTACGACAGTACGTTGGGAAGCGTGCAGTCCCGATAGGGAGGACGCTGCGGAGGCCACCTGCTGCCCAATGGGGAGACCTGGTGGCAGGAAGACATATGGACTAACCCTGAAAGGGGGAGAACACATATGAAGGATGGTTAGCGGGGAGGGAAGACACGGGCCCGCCTAAGAGGAGGAACTACACCGTGGCTGAATGAAGCATATGGGATCGCCAGCGGGGATCGCGCATAGCAGGCACCTATACCCAGAACGCGGGCTGACCAAGTGGGCATGCCAACTACGTAATGGGCCAGGCACCTGACTCCTCCGCTGAGTCAGATGCTGGGGGCCTCGGAGGAACTCTGCAGGGTTCGCCAAATGGGGAACTCAACTGAACAGAGTGAATAAGCGCACGAATCTCTGTGTTAGAGAGAAAGGCGCGGCAAGCGTGTTTCAACACCGTACTGAATTTCCTCATTCACTGGCGTATCCAGCACACGTGAGGAAAATCAGCCCACTTAAAGATTATAGAATCTTTACGAATGTATTAGGTGTCGCCCAGCCCGCAGCTCTACAGATGTCTGTTAGAGAGGCGCCGCGTGCTTACGCTCAAGAGAAGGCGATACTCTTAATCGAGTGCGCTCTCATTCCCGGTGTACGCGGCTCACCCTGGCATAGAAAAGCGAGGGAGATGGCATCCACTATCCAGTGGGCCAACCTCAGAATGGATACGGCACTTCCCGTCTGCCGATCATAACAGAAAAGGAGCTGCTTAGAGTCGTAAGCTCTAATGCGGTCACAAGCGCCGAGCGCGAACAGGACACAGCAAAGAAAGGGGCTGGGTCCCTTCTCCGTGGGCAGCACTTGCAGGTTCACTACATAGTCTAAAGAAGCGCTGTAGGAACCTCGGGCACCTAGGTGGGCCGGGGTCTCAGGAAAACGTGAGAGTGGGCCGGCCCGAATTGCTGGCACACTTCGCTGACCGAAAATGCCTCCAGATACCCGACCCTCTTGACCGATGCCAACGCGTCCAGCAGAGCTGTCTACCTGGACAGAAAACTTAAAGATACTGAGTCGAGTGGATCGAGCAGACCTCTCCTAAGAGAGATCTCCAAGTGGGTATGAGAGGGGGACAGGATTGATTTAATTAACCAGCGTCTCGCGCCTCTGGGAACTGGATGATGAGGCGATGTTTTCCCAGCGCGCCGCCATCCCCGCGTCCTCAGAGCGGGGATGATCGTAACGCCAACCCCTCAGTGCGAAGGGGACAGCCTTAGCTCAGCCAGCTGAAGGAGGAAAGCATCACACTGATCTGGCATGTCCGGGTTCCTTCTCGGAGAGAAGTACACCACACAGCGAATAGACTCCACTTCAGGGCGTAGGCATGCCTCGTAGAGGGTGCTCTAGCCTGAGTGACGGTGTTAACCACCGAACCGGTAAGTCACCTAAGTCCTCCACGCTCCATCTATGGACCTTACACGTGATTCCAGAGATCTGGGCGCGGGTGCCAGATGGTGCCTGTTCCAAAGAAGAAGGAGCTTCTTCAAAGGGATATGCCAGGGAGGGGCCGTCACGAGGAGAGAGCTGAAATACAGATCAGATTGAGCCAGAGGCGCAATAACAGACCTGGTCCTCGTCCTTCCTGACGTAACACAGTATCTGCGAGTAGGCTCACTGGAGAGAAATGCGTATTTACGCACGCCCAGGGGCCAGCTGTGTTAGCCAGTGCGCAGAGCGCACCTATAACAGCTGGACAGCCGGGGGTGGAGTCTCAGTTTTCCCGGAGCGTGAACTGCCGTGAGAGCGCATCGGCTGCACGGTTGAGTTCGCCGGGGGAAAAAAATGGCCCACAGCGATTCCGCCGCGAAAGACTCCGGAGGAGCAGACGGCGAGCGAGCTGAGACATGCGGCGAGAGCGGATACCCCCTGTGTGGTTGATATACGCCATCGTCGCCGTGCTGTCCGTCCTGACCAGCATGTGTTTCCCCTCTAGCACCGGTAAAAACAGTGCAGCGCGAGATACACTGCCAACAGCTCCAGGCAATTAATATGCCAATGCAACCGGGTTCCTTCCACGGACCCGCAGCTGCATGCCTGCAACACACGGCCCCCCAGCGCGTACTGGAAGCATCCGTCGAAACGACGACATGCCTGGACACTTGTTCTAGAGGCACACAGGCCTGTAGAAACGCAGGGTCCGTCCAGAGGCTGAGGGCACGGCGACACAGCGGAGTGACAGTCACCCGGTGCGTGCCCGCGTGCCATGATCGTGTAGGGACCTGATCGGGAAGCCAATGCTGAAGCGGTCTCATATGGAACAGCCCGAGCGGCGTGAAGCGGCCACGGATGCCATATGCCCCAGGAGCCTCTGAAATGATATCAGTGGGACCACAGTTTTCCTGTCGAACGCTCTCAGACAGGTCAGCATCAGCCCAGCGCGCTCTCGAGGGAGGCGCGTCGTCATGGTGATCAAGTCCAGCTCCAACCCGAGAAAAAAGATGCTCTGCACGGGGGCGAGCCTACTCCTTTCTCGGTTGACCCGAAACCCCAACAGGTCGAGGTGCCGGAGCACCCAGTCCCTGTACATAATCAATTGATCCCGCGAGTGAGCTAAAAAGCCAGTCATCGAGATAATGGAGTATGCAGATGCCCGCGAGCCGAAGGGGCATTAGGGCATCCTCCGCGAGCTTCGTGAAAACCCGCGGAGACAGGGAGAGCCAGAAAGGTAGGACTTTGTACTATCATGCTCGACCCTCGCACGCAAACCGCAGCCGGTGGCGTGGGAAAATGGAGAAATGAATGTACGTGTCCTTCAGGTCTATCGCTGCAGACCAATCCTGAGGACGGACGCACCGGGGGATGTGCTTCTGCATGAGCATTCTGAGCGGCTGCTTGTAAGGCAGCGGGTCAAAATGCGCAGAACTAGGATTGGTCATAACCCACTGCTCTTTTAGGGTACGATGAAGTACAGACTAAAAAGCCCACACCTCATCTCGGCTGGAGGGACCGGCTTGATTGCATCCTTCGCCAGGAGGACAGCAATCTCCTCGCACAAGAGAGGGGCGGACACAGGGCTTACACCTGGTGTAATACACGCCCGTGAACTTGGGGGACCGTTTAGCGAACTGAATCGCATAGCCGAGTCTGATTGTTCGAATGAGCCATCGCGACGGGGTGGGCAGCGCTAACCAGGCTGGCAGAGCCCACGCGAGTGACATCATCGGTGCAATCACTGACGCACCAGCGGTGGGGCAGCACGGGATGGGAGAGCTCACCCCGGGAGGCATGCGTCCCAAGGAAGAGCGGAAGTTAAGAGGTTTAATCTTAACTTCGTCCCAAGAGCCCGCAGGGCGGCTAGGAGTGCGAGAGAAAGGAGCCCGTCCTCTGGCACTCACAGAGCCTGTGGCGAAGAGCACCGATCCTGCGAGCTGGAAGGCATAGCGTCCCATACTGGCAGTGTTCGGGCTATCACACCTGGAGAGAGGAAAAAATTGCTCTTAAAAAATTTAGTAGCCATACGGCCTTTTTGTTAATGATATGGGTGTCCCTGGCCCTCCGCCAGGGAAAGAGCAAACATCCTTTTCTCCGAGTGGCCCGTCTCAGGGACGCTTCGCGGTCCGTACTGGACTTAGCGGCGCCGTGAGGCGGGGGGCGGTCATCGTCTGTGAGGTGCTCAACGCTGCCGCTTAACCAGTTGAACGGACAGGGCGGCGGAGCAGATTTTGGAGCCACAGACGAGCGCCCTCGGCGAGAAGCAGCCAAAGTGGACGAATCGACGGGGAGAGCGGTTTTTGAGCCCGCCGATCGCACTTGACTACTCTTTCACCGAAGTGAATTCCTGGGTGAACTCACCCCGGTGTCGCCGAACAGGCCAGCCTGGGATATGGGTGTGTTAAGAAAGCGAACTTTGTCAACGACACGCATATCTGCCAGGTTTAGCCAGAGGTGGCGTTCCTGGACCACTAGTGTGGTCATCGTCCTTCCCAGGGCACTCGCAGCCGACCTGGTGTTTTTAGAGCAAAGTCGGTTGCAGTGCGTAGTGCATTAAGCCTGGGTCGGAACCTTCCTCGTGCCGCTGGGCCAGCGCTTGCACTAGCCATAGCAAGCAAAACGGAAGCAGCCTGGCCCGCAGCAGTGTAGGCTCTGGCCCTAAGGGACACAGACAACCTACACGCTTTGGACGGGAGCCGAGGCTAACCACGCCAGGAAGGGGCATCACGCGGGCAAGATTGACCGCGCTAGCACACTCGACCTGGGGTTTTGCCTCATAGCCCCTGGCTGCTCCGTCATCGAGGAAGGTGAGGGCGGAGCGCACGCAGACCGGGCAGAAAAAGGTGCCCTCAGCGCTGCGTGAACTTACTGTGCACCTCCGGGAAGAAGGGGACGGGAGGCTTAGAGGGTTTCCCCTTCTTATCCTCCACGTAACACCCGTCTAATCGGTCCGGCGGCGAAGCTGGGGGACAAGCCATCTCCAGCCTCGTCGCCGAAGCAGCCCGGGTTAGCACGGCCATCATATCAGATGCCATATCCCGAGCCTCGCTTACCACCCCTGAGGGAGGAAGCGGGTCCGAATTGTCATCGGAAAATGACAGCCCACCCTCCGATGCAGCGATGGACATCTGGTCCTCGGTGTCATTGAGTGAGAGGGCGACCCTCCCGAAGGATGGTGCGCTTCTCTCACTCGAAGCTTGGATGGAGCGCGCTGAGGAATGGGAGGTCCGCAAGCCCGAGGGCGGCGGATTGACCCCCACTGTGACCCTCAGATCTGCCCGAGTGCCAACCGCTACTTGCGGGGGACAACAGGGGTGGTTCGCCCTTTTGCAAGAGCGAACCGCGATCTTAGCTGCGCAACAGACATGCCATCGCAGTGATGGCATGCGCTGCCCGCGAGCACCGCATTAACATGCTGGTCCCCCAGACATGCAATACAGTGCTCGTGCCCATCATCCGTGGACAGGAAACCACCGCATCCAGAAACACACGGTCGGAGCGACGTCTTTAAAAAGACGCGCTGCCCGACCGTGTTGCTCTTTTAGGAAATTTGCTTAAATTTATACGCACCGCTCTTGAAGTACCGGTCCAGCGAAACGCCCAGGGACAGGAGAAACCCAGCTCGACCACCGCTGCTCGCGCTGGAACCGGGAGAAATCAGCCTCTCAGAAGACGGCAGCTTTCTCTCACTCTCTCTCTCTCGAACAAAGTCGGAGGATGACAGCAAAACGTCTCTTTCAGACTGCACATGAGGCTTCTGAAAGCGAAAAGGTGTGGTTGTGTGGCACAGCGGGCATTCTTATTCACAAGCTGATTATGATTGCTGCCAGCTGTGCACGCTGACACCGCCAACTCATTGGCATTTCATTGGCCCGTTTAATTACTCTTCAGAATGATTGGCTTTCTGACGAAATCCCCATAGTGGAAGTTTCCACATAGCATTGTAGTTCCCCTCCCGCTGGGGAACAGATAATTTCAGTTGAAAAAATATTCCATAATATTATTTTTAATTGCATGTATTATTGCATTGATTTCTAAAATAAACACAGCCTTATTGAGCAGAAGTGATTTGTTTTAAAAGCATTAATAAATGATACTATTCCCAAACTTTTGCACGGTTGTGTACATAGTCATGTCTTGGTTATTTAACAGAAGTTTATTTTTGACCAAAAATGAGTCATCCATTGTCACGCCAGTCTATCCATATTTATATTGATTTATTTTTAACAAATGATGTAATAAAAAGGTTTGTGTTGTAATGTCAGTCTTCACCATTGCAGATGAGAAGACAGGTGTTTACCCGTGTCTCAGTGCCACACTGACCGGCGAAGTGCCCAGTCCCGACATCAGTCCTAGGCGGACACTCTTCACCCGTTCAGGATCAACACGACCACAAGACAGTCCTCCTGCCACACATCCAAACACAGACAAACCCGCAGGGAAGAGGAAGTTCAAAAGCAAACACTTATGTGACACAGATGAGCAGAAAAAGGTCAGCACAAATGGACATATGTTGATATTCAATAATGATAATGATACTGATAGTGACAATGAACATGCACATTATTGATATCATGGACACTTCAAAATAACGTGAATACTTATTATTAATTAAACTTTTAGAGTGCTTTTAAGCATATTCGGGTTGTTGTACTGGCAGTGGCTGTTCATCACAGCAACAAATGCTTGAAGACTTAATAGGTCAATTATTTTCAAACATTTTCACATATTTAGTCTCGGCTATGAGTTTTCAAAATTCTGTGACTATTAATAAGCTTTTTGTTCGTTAACTAGCTACTGTAAGGTTCGATTTGTTAACATCAGTTAATTTAACTAAACCATTCTTATGTGATGTTAATGCCTAATAACGCATTAAAAATGTATAGTCACTTTAATAATTGACGTAAATAACTAATAATATTCAGTTATATATATATATATATACATATACAGTACTCAACGTATATGAGTACACGCCTCACAAATCACTCATTTAAGCTAATTCATTTCAATTCATTTTCTAAAGGAAGCTCTACAATATTATATTTGTGCATATACATTAGATTAGTCAGTACTGAAGCCAATACTGGAGCTAATCTAACTATGATAACGGTCCAAAATTAGTTCACCCACATTTATATGTTAGGGAAGAATATAAAATAAAACATTTTAAAAATAGCAAAATTCAAGAGAAACAAAAAAATTAAAACAATTTGTTTGATGTTTTGTAGTTTGTAATTTTGAATCATGAATTGAAATGTATTATCTTTCTATTGTTGTTGTTCACCGAACATATTGTTTCACCGATGTTCGGTGACTAAAATATTATTTTAATAAATATATCCGTTTAATAAATCTGTTTTGTTTAAATGCACCACAATATATGACCTATATTCACTGAGAAATGGATACAAATATTAATTTTCAAAATGGGGTTTACTCATTTATGCTGAGCACTGTATATATATATATATATTTAACTATTGATTTTAATGCATTTACTAATGTTTTTACTAATGAGACTATTGTAAAGTGTTACCTCTTGTATTTTATCATCCTTTTGAAGTTTCATTTGTTTAAAACATTTATTCTGAACGTGTATATACAATGTTATACAATTTAAAGTAATCTTTTTTGCAGCTTAGGTCAACATTGTAATCGCAAAAAATTATACCGGCAGAAGCCTGAGCACAAACATCTTTTCAAACTTTCAGACAAAACTAGAGCACTTAAGCTAAACTGTTATAGGCTTTTCAATTAGTCTTATGCTTCCCCCTAGTGGCAGTTCACTGCAACGACCTTTCTCACAACAGCTGTTTGTTTTTGTTATTTAGGAGGGACACATGTAACAGTTGCCCTCTCCTCAATGTAACATCCGTCATACATAGTGTATGTTAGGGGCACGCTACTTAAAGAAATGTAGTACAAATTACTTAAATTACAATTACATTACATTCATGCATTGTATGTTGAATAAAATTGACACTAAATTAAATTATTATTATTATTATAAAAGATTCTATACTATATTAATGATGCTGTAAGACAATTTGAGAGCCATCTATCAAGTTTAATATTTTATTGTAAGTATTAGCATTTCTATAGCAGAACAATATTGCATAATAGATGGTTTAGAACTTTTAATATTTACCACAAGTGGCCAACAGATAAGTCTAAATGTATAAACTATGCCTCTTAAGAAATGTACAGCAATTTATTTGATTACTCATTACTGAAAAAAGTAATTCCATTAGTATTACACATTATTTATAACGCCATACGGCATACATGACTCTCATTTTGTGTTGCTATATTTTTATTTCAGCTCAAGACTAAGAAAGGCAGTTTGGGCAAACGCACAGGCCCCCTCGTGCCAGATGAGGATGGTCCACCAGCCAAGAAAACCCCAACTCCTCTTTGCACTTCTCCAAAGCAGGCACACTCACCACTGTCGGGCAAAAAAGGAACAGCTGGAAAATCGGGAATCCCTGAATCCACTCCAAGCCGTCCAGTGCCTCCAGAAGTCCGTCGACTGATTGTCAATAAGAATGCAGGAGAGACGCTGTTACAGAGAGCTGCTAGATTAGGGTACCAGGTAAAGCATTTGCTACTCCAATGGTTGCTGTTATTTCTTATATCTGTAGTAAATGTACAAAAAGTGGTGACAATTTATCAAGTATATTTAGTGCAATTTAATTGTTAAAAATTTAATAATATAAGTTATTAATAGAAAACATCTGAGATTAAGTGCTGGCTTGAGGTTCTTGAATTTCTAAAATATATACTTGAAGTACACCCTGCTATTTTAAAGTGATATTTTTAGTAATTTAATAACATATCTGAATATTGATGGTTCTCTGATTACAGAAAATGGTTACATTACATACAGGTAAAAAAAAACAACAACAAACCAAAATATATAAAAAATATATAAATATTTAGAATAGTTTTATATTGAATTCTATATGAAAAAATATTTAAATGTTGATTTGACATTTTTATGAGTAAAGTTTGTTTTGTTTTATTTGTTCAGAATTTAGTTAATGATCCAAAAAATACATGTAGTGATATGCGATATTGATAAAAAAAATATATCTAACAAAAATAAATAAATAAAAATAAAATAAATGTATTTTTTAAACGATAATTAAAGTCTTATCTGTGATTCGGTAATTCTGGAATAAAATTTTGCAGTCTTCCAGCCACATGAATGTCCTGCTCTGAACTATTTTTATTAGCAAAATGAAAGAAGACAGACTTTTTTTTTTTTTTTTTGCAAAATGAGTGAAAATAAAAACTAAGACTTGTCAACTTGTCATAGCATCTATATACTGCAACTCTGATGATTTGGAGTGCTTCTTTTATCCTCACTTGTAAGTCGCTTTAGAAAAAAAACATTTGCTAAACGAGTAAATGTAAATGAGTGACATATTCAATAATTAATTCATTCATTAGTCCCTTTATTTATCAGGGGTCGCCACAGCGGAATGAACCACCAATTTATCCAGCATATGTTTTACACAGCGGATGCCCTTCCACCTGCAACCCAGTACTGGGAAACACCCATACACTCTTACATTCGCACTCATACACTATGGCCAATTTAACTTATTCAATTCACCTATAGCGCATGTCTTTGGACTGTGGGGTTGAAACCGGAGCACCTGGAGAAAACCCACGCCAACACGGGGAGAACATGCAAACTCCACACAGAAATGCCAACTGACCCAGCCGGGGCTCCTTCTTCCTGTGAGGCGACAGTGCTAACCACTGAGCCACCACGCCGCCCTCATATTCAATAATGTCAGTTATAAAATTGTTACAACAACAATTACAACATTATTATAGATGATATCACACCCCATGTACATTTTAATAGCTTTTTGTATCAGTGTAAGTAACCGTTGCATTGATGATTATTCATCTAAATGTTTGTTTTCAGGATGTGGTTTTGTACTGCTTGGAAAAGGATGTGCGAGAGGTGAACCGTCGAGACAATGCAGGTTACACAGCGCTGCATGAGGCCTGTGCACGTGGCTGGACACACATTGTACAGGTGCTTCTGAAGCATGGGGCAGATGTCAACTGTAGCGCACAGGATGGCACACGGTGAGCAGCGGGTTACACCGACACAATCACTGCTTCATTTATTACCTGGAATTAATTGTAAAAAAAAAGTTAGTCGTCCCTGCAGACAGCTTTGGGCTACTGCTTTTTTTTTTAAATTGCAAAATGGCAGTTTTGTGGTCAGTAGCTAATGGGCCACATTAGATTCTGATTCTAAAAATAGATATCCCAAAATCTGTTTAAAATAAGATTATGTTTGTCCGCCCACAGCGACAATGTGTCCAACAAACTTTGTCCAATTACCTTATAAAACCGTTCTTCCTCCTACTGTTTCCTGTAAGAGCTTTGCCATGTCTTTTTTCATCACTCCAGCCCATCTGCAGTAGTGAAAAGAGTACTAAAAAAATCATAATCAAGTAAAAGTACTTACCTAAAATTTTTGTGCAAGCAGAGTAAAAAGTATCTGTTGTAAATATTACTTAAAGTATAAGTAAAAAAAGCCCCTTTAAAAATACTTAAGGGTATTGAGTAGTGAGTATTACACTGTGAAAGGTTGATGCGTTTACATGTAATTTGAGCATGTGTGTGAAAACGTAACATTCTGTAGTTTTTGTTTAAGGCCGTTAGGATTGTTTTGTTTAGGATTGTTTAAGGCCGTTTGGTGATTTCAGTCATCATACAGTAGGCATCTGTCATCTTTTCATCAGTGGCATGCAGTCTAAACAGTCTCTCGGTCATTGTGTGCAACAATTTTGTGTCTTCTGTGGCTTGAGATTGTTCTGTATGATGCGATTTTTATATGTGTAATTTGATTGGATGGTGTCCCCATCCCGGACAAGCTCCATATTTGTCACAACATAATGAGGACATAAACAGGTGGTTTGGTGCCGATGGAAAAAGTATTTATTTAAACATAAAAGAAGAAACAAATAAAAATTTCAACATAATCAAATGCTCAAACTTAGACTAACCAAAATCAACTGTTAACCAAAACTAAAGCTAGAACGAACTAAACAAAACAAAAACAAAATAACCAGGACCAAGCGACAACCACATGCCAACATTGCCGGTGCTTTATAGGGAAGAGAACAGGTGTTCAGAATTCGGCAAATGAGTCTCCTGGTTCCACCCAATGGCTGGCCAAAGCAAAAAGAACAGAGACTCGTCACAATGGGAATCACAGGACTTTAAATTGTTATACTTTAGATAATCACTATAGACAATAAATAAAATATATAGTAGTTACTTCAGATCGAAGGAAAATAATGGCGTTAAAGTACCGATACAGCTCTAATAATGCACTTAAGTAAAAGTAAAAGTGCACATTTTTAAAACTACTTAGTAAAGTACAATTCCTGAGAAATACTACTCAGTTACAGTAATTTGAGTATTGGTAATTTGTTACTTCACACCACTGCCCATCTGTAGTACTAACAGTGAACTTTACACTATTTTCAGTATGCTGACTTGTGTTTTAAACTTTTGCAGTCCAATTCATGATGCAGTAGCTGCTGATAATCTGCCGGCTGTCTGGATGTTGTTAAATCACGGCGCAGACCCAACGCTGGCCACCTACTCTGGTCAGACCGCAGTCAAACTTGCCCAGAGTCCGGGCATGAAGACTTTCCTCAAAGGTAAATCAGCTTGGCTTTTAAAGTTTTGCATACATGTTTGCTGAACTGTAATGTTTATTTGCAGAATGATCAACAAAGTTAACTTGATACATTATTGAGATGAAAACTCTGTTTGTTTATCCACAGAGTACTTCACTGATTTAGATGGACGAACAGACCAGGATCCGAGTCTGCAGTGGGATTTCTACAGCAGCTCTGTGTTTGGTAAGAAAATTGAAAGTTACATCAGGAGTTTTCTGAAGAGTTTCATTTGTTAAAGGGATAGTTCACCCAAAAAGGAAAATTCTATTATCATTTACTCTCACATTACTTGTTTGAGGTTTTTTTGTTCTGTTGTACACAAAAGAAGATATTTTAAAGAATGTAAGATTAACAAATACTATGGACGTTTACTTGCTTAATTTGGAACAAGTAAATGATGACAGAATTTTCATTTTTGGGTGAGCTATCCCTTTAAAAGTTAATCAAAAGCTTCTAAAGCAATTATTCATCTTAGTAAATATTTATTTCAATATTAAAAATTGATCTACCAGTCCATTTATTTAAAAAAAGTTATGGAAATTCATTAACTTTTGCTGTAAATAAATTGATCAAGAGTGACTTTTGCTTTGTTAATGCTTTTTTCCCAGTACAGGAAATTATTTTGCACTCTTTCAGCCTCAAATAATCCTGAAGAAGTATTTACATGTCTGCAAAAATAACATATAAAAAAATTAAAACCAATCGTTTTAATTGTATTATTATTTCACAATATTCATGTGTTATTATTTCACAAATGAGTATATTTTTTGATGTACTTGAGATAGCATTGATGATCGTGTTTTCTGGCATGATTTGAGAAAGATGCAAGAAACTGTGACTTTGTTTTTTATGTTCATCATGACCTGTAAGAATCCTCAGTATCTTTTTTTAGTTCAAAATAATTACTGATAATGTTTTTATTCATTTAATTAGGAAAAACAAGTATTTAATCAATGTTATCAGGCTTTTGGTCCCCTCATACGTCTAATCGTTCTTCTAAATTGCTCAGTGATGGTGGTATAACAAGTAAGACAAATCAATTTTTGCAGGTATTTTCTAATTTAAGCCAGCCAAGAAGTGTTCGAAGTATTCTGCCCACTAGAGGGAAGCAGAAACAATATAAACCAGCAGAGGCAATGCTTCTCCCGGAGGACCAAAACACTGCAATATTAGACTCTAGCCAGCTCCAACACACTTTCTTGGAAGTAGTTATTCTCAAGACCTTTATTAGCTGATTAAGCTGTATTTGTTTAGAGTCATGTTCTGCAGGACAGTGGCTCTAAGTGAAGGCTTCTACCTTTAAAACTACACTGACAAGAGTTTGACATTTACCTTTATTCGTTCTATACATTTGCAGAAAACGATCAGGAACCTTGTTGGGACTTCCTGTTGTCTCAACCCAAAGAAGAAGGCGAGGAGATGTTGAGTGACCAGGTGAAGGAGCGAGATGCAGATGCAGACTGTCTTCTGTTCGAGTTCTCCTCAGAGCCTCTTCTGTCCTGTTATCATGTCCAAGTATCACTAACACAGGGGTGAGTGACTGCAAACATGCCTTTTTAAACGGTCATGAATTTCCCCTTTCAGCACTGTTCTCACCACAGTCTAGACAGGGGTGCCCAAACAAGGGCCAAAAGCCAAACTTGATTGTTGTGGGCCAAAGGTAAATATACCAAACAGTATTACATTAAAGTTGCCATGGGTAATTTCCTAATTTATTTTCTAATATTTAAAAAATGTATAGAAAACATGCCTTTTGCATTAGATTTTTTTTTTTACAATTTATAATAAAAGAATTACAATAAAAATATAAACAATTCCATTTATAACACAATAGAGTTCAATGCTAAATACACTAGTCAAGCTGCATCTGCCTTTGGCTTGATTTGCTCGCCGATGTCTTCTGCATTGTCCTCTATCCATCAATGACAGTATGTACATTTAAAAAATCAGATTCATTTACAAGATTTAATTGAAATGTTTAATTTCAGAGTTTGCTTTTATGAAAAGTTTTATTAAATTGGAAATGACGGTCTGTGTTTAAGGCATTTCCCAATCCTCCAATACTCAGTTTCTTCTCAGATGAGATGGCGAGCCAAATCAAAGGTTACAATGGGCCAACTTTGGCCCACAGGCCCTAGTTTGGGCTTTTCTGGTCTAGACAAATGCTACAAAAGCAGTACAATTTCAGTTTGAGTTTTTTTTTCTCTCATTGAGTTAAACGCATCCAAGTTTACCACAAAAACATGCTGCATTTGAAAATAACCATATATTATACATGGTTTTATAAGCCTTGCAGGGTACAAATATGGCAATATTGTATGACTGCTAACATCTTATGCCTAGCTGTTCATATTCTGCATCAAAATATGTCTGAACTCACTTTTTGTGTTTAATTACAATTTCTTTTTCTTGTTTTGTTGACAAATTGTATATTTAACCTATACACCTTTAAGCCTTAAAGGGACTTTGCTTATACTTCTGCATCAAGTGATTGTATCCGGTTTTTTGAGTTTATGCCGGAAATGCGTGCGATGCTACTGTAGCAGTAACTCAGATTCATGCTAATTCATGGAGGAAATTGGCAGGAATCAGCAAACGTAAAATTTTAATCATAAAATAACGACAAAACATAAGTATAAATTCTGAGCTCCTTTGCAGGATTAGCGAATTGTTAAACACTTACCGCACTCACTCTGCTCCCACGGCTCTCAGCCCCACCCCCACTCCTCACCGCTACCAAGCTGACCAATCAAAGATCTGATGCCATAGAGAGAGTGCGTTGCGACAACCCTGTTGACTACAATGGAGCATTTCTTCAGCTTGTGGAACAGCTGAACTTATTATTGTATATTTTTTAAATTGTTATTAACAAGAGCATACAAACTGAAATAACAGTATAATAACATATCAATTCAACTGCCCACCACCCTCTCCCCTGCAGTCTCTTTAAAATGGGGTATGTAATGAATAGGTGTTAAAAGGTACAAAGTCTTTAAAAATAAGATTGTGTATGTATGTTTTACGTTTCTAACATTATTTGAATTGACCGCGAAGCACGTTCTGGAACTATTTGAGTCTACATGAATTACGTTGTCTCTCTATAACTCTCTCACTATAGCTTTGGTTGTTGCGACATGTAGTTAAATTTTTTAAGAGGTGCACGTCAGGATACAGCGAAGGGTATGCGACTGTGTGAAGGCTACATATAGACTGGATGCATAAGTATCAAATGCCCTTTACACTCACAAGCACGTTTGTGTTGTCTACAGATGATAATTTATGCCTCACAGCATCTCTTACAAAGCAAAAACAAACTCTTTTATTCTGAACATGTGTCTTATTAACTACACAATCTCAGTTTGCACTGTCTGTCAGGGAATAAACCCGTGCTGTCTTGAATAATTAAGTGAGGCATCTCATAGGTTAAGTACTCTGTCTCATTAATAATTATGAGACACTGATGAGCCATCATTGCACCGTAAGAAAATGTCACATGCCTGGAAGACAATAGCACAAAACAAGCTTAAAAAGAACCAGCGTTCTGCTACAGTTAAACGTAACGAATGATAAAATAGACTTCTAATAGGGCTGTACAGTATACAGAGAAAAATCTATATTGCAGTAAGGCTTAAGGTCTTTGCACACTGAAGTCTGAAATTTTTGAATGCATATTTTTCGTATTCATATGTGAAAAATTTGTCACGTAAACAAACCTTGCACACCGAGTCTGATGCGTATTAATTAATCCATTATGAAAAAACGCGAAACATTTCGGAGTCTATTCAAGCAGTGATATTTTGTTCTCCTCTCTCTTTCTATTATAGTGATCAAACGTATGGACACACACACACACACACACACACACACACACACACACACACACACA
>CAIGQV010016735.1:9398459-9412495 GCA_903798115.1 Danio jaintianensis | reverse complement strand
CACACACACACACACACACACACACACACACACACACACACACACACAGACCAAACAGCAGCAGGGCAGAGGTGCGCCAGTCACTGAATCCAGTCACTGGTTCTCAACTGTGCGCCACATTCTGTCTTTATTTTATGCACTGTGTTTGTCATAAAGTTATCTGTAGCTCAAATGATGTCATTCTGTATTTAGCTTTTCGCTTGTACAGTGGCTCTGAACTGTCAAACCACCTCTCAAAGTGCTTTTTCGGATGCGAAAATCGAAAAAATCAAACCCACATTTTTTTTTATGACGGACGAAAGTTTCGGAGGCAGTGTGTCAATACGATTGACACATCGTGACGTTGAATTTATTTTCTAACGTGCAAAAATTACAGATGGATTTCGGATTCAGTGTGCAATAACCTTTAGTGTGATTACCACATTTAACATGCTGCAATTTAATTTAACGTGTGCTACTGGTTTTAAAATTAGGTGTCATTTGATCTCATTAGCTGTCTTTGTATCTGTGTATGAATGAAAACAGCTGAAATCTTTTAACAGTAAGAAAACGGTGTAAAATTTACTGTCACATTTTTCTACAACTAATTACCAAGGAATGGCAAGTAATTTTCATGTACACCTTCCTATCTTTACAATTATTTTCTTTTCTTTGCAGATTAATTCCAAAATAAAATAAAAAAATCATCCCACTCACAAGACGGACTAATTGTTTTAAATGAGAGCCCAAGTCTGATAAAAAATCTGATGAAAACAAAGATGAATATTTAATGTATTTTCTTTATCACATTATTCATTGTGGAGGAAAATACTGTTAATGTCATTCACCCTGAACTTTTATCATCTACAACATGCATATTAAAAATGTCAGAAAATATAGTTTAGCATTTTAGCATAACCCCTTTGAAACATGACCATAATGTCCCCTGCTAATCCGTCTGTTTCTCTCCACAGTTTTTGCAACTGGTTCTTGCTAGGAGACGTGCTAAAGCGGCTGAAGATGTCAGCGCGCATTTTCCGGGCTCGATACCCTCAGTTTGAGGTGGTGAACATCGCTCAGGCGGAGCTGTGGAAGCAGGTCTCCGTCAGTCAGACGTGCAGCGCTCTGGACGAGCTCCAGCCGGAGGATGAGGAGGACGGAGAGGAGACTGTGGAGCTGGTGCGCTGTGTGCCAGAGCTACAGGGACTGCTGGGCTCCTCCATACAGATCCTCCGAGAAGACAACGACAATGATGAAGATGATGATGACAAGTCAGCGCTCAGACCTTGCAGTCGATAGCGACTATAGTGCCGTCCGCAGTCCGATGGCCTGTTACCAGTACCAGCACTTTGTATGTTCAGAATCAGCCAGAAAGGTCCTATTTCTTCACAAACGAAAGGAGCGACTTACGGGGACAGACTCCAATGGGAAGCAACTTTCAGGTTTCTTCTGTAGGGGTTTTGTTTATTTTTCTTTTTTTTTTAAATAAACCTATATGTATAAGTAAAACATATTACGTATATCTTGACATCAGGGTGAACGCAGGGTGGTTGTGGTTTGTTTTACGTCCATTTGTTGTTGGATTTTTTTGACGCTCCTTTAGAAGAAGTGGTAATCCAAGTCTTTTTTTATCTTGGTATACTAAACGTGTGTAGCTAAGAGGCTTACATCAAGCTAACGGCGGCGCAGGAATGCCTTCAAGCCAGATGGTGGGTGTGTAAACCATCGAGCTCCCAGAAGCCCCTTCACCTTTCCTGCAAATGTTGCCCTCTTTACCTCAGCACCACTGCAGCTCTGCCAGGATCACCGTCACACTTTCACTTTATTTCATTCGTGTCGTGCCGGGATCGAGATTGTGTTGCTCTGACGTCACACGTTGCTTCGTTTTTTGATTATTTTTTTTTGAGCTGTTGGTTTTAGCCACTGATATAATTAATTTATGATATCCAGCAGTTGATATCAACCTTGACATTTAAGTGGTAAGAAAACCAAGCCTGTGGATTTTTTTTAAAGGTTTTTCTACCGGAATCCGTCTTGAACTGCTTTTGCTGAAGAAGTCTGAGTTTTTCTTGGTGTACCAGATTCCCAGCGTGCTTTGTGGCGCGTGGTGTGTTTTATTTACACTGACTGTTGTTTGTGCTTAATTTAATAGTCATTAATATATTTGACCTTTTGTGTGTGTGTGTGTGTGAGTATGTGTGCGTGTCAGACAAATGATATATGAAAATTGCTTTGTATGGTTGGTGCTTTATTTGACAACGTACAAATAATGAACCCTTTATCCTGAGGTTGTTTTGTTTTCCCAAACTGCGAACAGTATTTTAACAAGCTAAAGTACAGTTTTATTGTACTGGTGCTAAGCTAGATTTTTGTGTTGACAATCAATGAAGTTTTGTTTGACTGAAACCAATAAATATTTAAAGGAAGAGAGAGAGAGAGATGTAAAGATAGAGTTTAGTTTCACTACTTATGGAAAAACTGCGAGACCTGAAGAAAGTACTTGGTTTTGATTGATTGAGGAAGGCATATTGCTTCAGTGATCTCTGTTCAAAGGAGAGCTGTTTATTTGATTCTTTTTTTTAAAGAGATCAACCAGAATAAAGCATGATTGTCAAGTCTTGCTTGTGTGTTTGTAGCATTGGATGCAAAAGGTATTTTTTCCACACTTGACCCTACTAACACTGCTAGCTTTGAGTCGCAGTGATCCAATAAGTCAAAATCCATATTAATGCACTAATTAAACTAATTCTAATGCATTTTTTTTAATCTGTATTAACTGACACGGTGGCTCAGTGGTTAGCACTGTCCCCTGACAGCAAGAAGGTTGCTGGTTCAACTCTTGGCTGGGTCAGTTTGGCATTTATGCTTGGAGTTTGCATGTTCTCCCCGTGATCGGGTGGGTTTCCTTCGGGTGCTCCGGTTTCCCCCACAAGTCCAAAGACATGCGCTATAGGTGAATTGAATAAATTGGCTGTAGTGTATGGGTGTTTCCCAGTACTGGGTTGCATCTGGAAGGGCATCCGCTGCGTAAAACATATGCTGCATAAGCTGGCGATTCATTGAGCTGTGGCGACCCCTGATGAATAAAGGGACTAAGCCGAATGAATGAATGAATGTACCAGCCAACAATTAAAATTTAATTAAAGAATTTTGGATACTAAAATATTAATATTCATTAAATTTGGTTACACAAAGTGGTTTACACATGAGGACATTAGAAATAATCCAAACAACAAACAAGGAGACAATAAAATAGCAAAGGGTTTGTTATTGTTTGAAGATCCAAGCCATTTTTATATAAATATAATAAAAGTAGACAGAATATGGAGTATTTTAATAAAACAAATATTGAATTGTTAGTGTTAGGTGCTACAGTTCTTATTAATTTATTTAATGTACCTTGCTTAGTAAAAATGTTTAAGCGCAGGATAAAAAAATTATATATACTTTGAAATTCATTCTCTCTGTCCTGAAGAGGGCAGTAGATATTAACATTTTTATCTTCAATAGGTTAAATTTAAGAATTTAATTTAACCATTTATTTATTTAATTATTAATTAAAATTTATATGAAGTCCTATAATTACGTATTTTGACTCAAAATAGTAAAAGTTCATCACAAAATCCTTAAAAAGGGATGGTTTATACGATAATAACACTATTCTGATTATAATAAAATTCATTTTTAAAAATTGGAAAGCAAATCAGCCCATTTAAATGATGCATGTGACACTTTTATGACGAGCGCAATCAGGAATATTAGATTTATTAAATACAGATTTAGATTTTGAAATACATTTATTAATACGTCATTTTTTATTTTAATAATATTTAACTCCATTTAATGTATTTTTAACCCTTAAACGTATTTTGAGGGAAAAATATATAAACCTCGGTGAGCTTAAGAAACTTTCAAAACGCAGAAATCTCATCTGGCCCAAACTTTAGTCATTAGTGTACATTTGGTTGTCTCACTGTGAAAGATGCTTACACGTCAAATCCATCGGTCTGGAGGGCAGTTCGGTAAAAGGTGAAAGGTCAGTCAAAGTAGGTGATGCAGTTTTTTGGAGGAAGGGGGGGGCGATCAATTTGTTGAGAAACTGGTGCTTGTGGAGCTCCTGGGAGAAAGACGAGACAGGGTTTAGAAATGATAGTCTGCGTAGATTCTGCCTCAGGAGACCCGCGTTATTACACTGAGGAACAGGCAGATAAATCCTGACTCAGGCCTTTCTGCAGCACAGACACACATGCCTTACTGTTATAAAGCGTAATTAAACAATAAAGCAGTCCTGAAATACCTCTCTTACGCTGCTAACTTTATGGTGACAGTTTATGACTGTTAACAGATAACGGCCATAATGTGAGCAGAGTACGACTAAATAAAACACAGAACGTTAATCCACATGCCAGAGTTTGGTTTTTTGATCAGTCTTCAGGTGAGACGCCATCTTGAAAGCGATGAAATGGAGAACCTGAGGGAAAGATTTGGGCGCTGTTTAAAAGTCCTAAAACATAATTTTCACAACTCAGTTTGAACTCTTAAAGGAGTTTCTGTCTGTTAAAGTTTTTTTTTTCTCAGAAAGTTTCATCCACTGAACATCCGGAATAAAAATGAACTATGGTTTTATAGGCCTATGGTTTTGGTGTATTGATTATAGTTACTCATGGTTTATTTGTGGTTATATAGTTTAAAGCCATGTTAATTTTTTTCGTAAGGGTTATGATGAAGGTCAGATAAACAAACAGGAAAATTGGGCTGTATCAGAAACTGACCCCTGTAAGCTACTCTTTGGGTACATAGTGCACTATTTGAGGGAGCATTTGTAATGGTGTCCAAAACCATAGTGAGTCTTCTGAAGTGCACTCAATCAATCCCACAATGCACCGCAATAACAAGTGCACAACCGATGTACACTCAATGGCTAGTCGCCATAATGCAGTGTGAAAGTTTGCGCACCAAATGAATTTCCACATCTGACCACAAGATGGCATCCACAGCAGAATCCGATTGGTGTAAGTTTCTAAACAAATTATTATTTCATTGTTAAATTGACATTTGTATACATGACAAATCAAAATAGTACTTCTATATAGCTCACTAAGTGTTAATAACAGGGTCTGAGCAAGAAGTTAAAATCGAATCCGTCGATTTGTCAACCAGCAATGCTCAAATAAAATGGCGTCCCTTCCGGTGCACTCACTTGTTTACATTCACTCTTTAAGCAGAATATAATAGGGGACTGATGTAGGGAATAGTGAATGGGGCTATTTTGGATAAAGCCTTGCTCTCAATTCATTCTTGTTGGAGAAAGGTTTTATGGATGGTAATTAGCTTAACGTAAAAAAAGTTATTTTTAGTCCCATTTTTGTCAATTCAATGACAGTATCGCGTATACATGTGTAATATTGGTCTGAATAATTTTGAGCTTTCGATAGCTTCTAAAGGTAGTCTAAAATGAATACTACTGGATTAGTTTCTTTTGTTCAAGAGGATGTGAATGTGTCAAATGTGTTCAAACTAACACAAAAGACCACCATCTCTCTGCCTACAGACCTGATTACTGGACATGTTGCTGAAACTATGGGATTTAAACTTTACCCTAAAATTAATTAATTTAATTTGTAGGCTAAAAATGTACAAGTTGATTACAAACCAACAGCATTTGTTGTAGTTTTTGTGGCTAACCCCATATAGAAATCTGATACATAGAAATATACGCATATACAAGTTCATGTTTTGATTTCACATATATAAAAGCATGTTATATATATTATCATATTTGAACATACAGTCACCGGCCACTTTATTAGGTACACCTGTTCAACGACTCGTAAACGCAAATTTCTAATCAGCCAATCACATGGCTACAATTCGCACAGGCTCACCAAAATTGGACAGTAGAAGATTGGAAAAACGTTGCCTGGTCTGATGAGTCGATTTCTACTGCGACATTCAGATGGCAGGGTCAGAATTTGGCGTCAACAACATGAAAGCATGGATCCATCCTGCCTTATATCAACAGTTCAGGCTGGTGGTGGTGGTGTAATGGTGTGGGGGATTTTCTTGGCACACTTTAGGCCCATTAGTACCAATTGAGCGTTGTGTCAACGCCACAGCATACTGAGTATTGTTGCTGACCATGTCCATCCCTTTATGACCACAGTGTACCCATCATCCGATGGCTACTTCCAGCAGGATAACACGCCATGTCATAATGCGCGAATCATCTCAGACTGGTTTCTTGAACATGGCAATGAGTTCACTGTACTCAAATGGCCTTCACAGTCACCAGATCTCAATCCAATAGAGCACCTTTGGTATGTGGTGGAACAGGAGATTCGCATCATGGATGTGCAGCCGACAAATATGCAGCAACTGCGTGATGCTATCATGTCAATATGGACCAAAATCTCTGAGGAATTTTCCAGTACCTTGTTGAATCTATTCCATGAAGGATTAAGGCAGTTCTGAAGGCAAAAGGGGGTCCAACCCGGTACTAGTAAGGTGTACCTAATAAAGTGGCCGGTAAGTGTATATAACATTATAGCTTATATATTTAAACATGCATATTTGAAATTCAAATGGTTAAAATAAATGAAGAAAATTTAGAAATATATGACCTATTTTATATGTGTGAAAGCCAAATATAAACTTATACATCATAAATGTAATTTGCATGTATTGCCATTTATCAGATCTCTATGTGGGTATGGGCAGAAACAAAATCAGCACTCCATTTTGTTTAGTTTTTTTTATTTCACAATAGATCAAAAGACCTGACAAAATCCCATACACAAATCTTTCCATAGGTTAGTAGATCAACAGTGAATGAAAGAGATGGATTAAAACACTAGGTGTAAATGGGAGTGCGTCTTCCTCACCTATGATCCAATCGACTAAAATTCATCAAGATGTTCACAGGGCCTTTGGTTAGCTTTCATTTCTACTTTGAAGGCATCCTCAGTAAAACTGCTCCATAATTAATAAAGCAAATGCCAAAAACGCAATGAAACCTGTTTTACAGAAAACAGAAGTTTGTTGTGCATAAACTCAGCTGAATGCTTTGTTTTCATTATTGTAAAATAGTAAATATGGCACTACCCTGTACAGTCAATAAGCTATAGTTTGTTCATCCATGTCTTAACACATGAGTCAGCTGGTCTGGAATGTCTAGTCAGTCCTTCTTAAGCCCACGCCTTCAGAAAACACAGGTTAGCTGGAAAATGCATGGTAATACTCCACTCAATACTCTCAATAGTTAGCTGTTGGTTAGCTTGGTTGCCTGGTGCTGAATTGATGCAGTGGAATGGAAGAGAATGCTGAGTGCTGGAGGCCCATTTACATGCAAAAGAGTGAATAGAAATCACAGCACGGTGCAGTGGTGTGAGAGAGAGAGAGAGAAAGAGAGAGAAAGAGTCATGAACAAGATGAGTTAAGGACGCCGCTGGGGACAGTCTGAGACCAGAAGCAGAGTTCAGCAAAATGAAGACATGCTTCAATTAACACCTGCGCATTTACACTCGGTGCCGCGTGGACAACCTAATGTGCATTCAGACTGTCAAACTTTAAAAGCCTTAATAGAAGCACAAGTCAGATTAGTATTGCTTTTTCGTTTTAGACGTTCTGTTTTGCATTTGAATTTTATTTTGCTTTAGTAATTTTGTTAAACTTTTGTCATTTCTTTTATTTGTTTTCAATTGATTTTTTTTTACTTAAACATATTTATTCCAGGGCATCACGGTGGCGCAGTGGGTAGCACAATCGCCTCACAGCAAGAAGGTCACTGGTTCGAGCCCCGGCTGGGTCAGTTGGCGTTTCTGTGTGGAGTTTGCTGGTTCTCCCCGTGTTGGCGTAGGTTTCCTCCGGATGCTCCGGTTTCCCCCACAGTCCAAAGACATGCGGTATAGGTGAATTGAATAAGCTAAATTGGCCATAGTGTATGTGAGTGTGTGCAAGAGTGTGTGGGTGTTTCCTGGAAGGGCATCCGCTGCGTAAAACATATGTTGGATAAGTTGGCGGCTCATTCCGCTGTAGCAACCCCTGATTATTAAAGGGACTAAGCCGAAAAGAAAATGAATGAATGAATATTTATTCCAGTTAAAGGGATAGTTCATCCAAAAATGAAAATTCTGTCATTATTTACTCACCCTTCACTTGTTTCAAACATGTTTGAATTTGTTTCTTTGGTTGAACACAAAAGAAGTTAGTTTGAAAAATGTAATTTTGAAGTGATTTCCATAGTATTCGTTTTTTCCATGAATGCCATTGGTTAGCGGTTTTTAGCTTTTTTTCAACATATTTTCTTTTAATTCTTTCATTCATTTTCTTTTCGGCTTAGTCCCTTTATTAATCTGGGATCGCCACAGCGGAATGAACTGCCAGCTTATTCAGCATATGTTTTACGCAACATATGCCCTTCCAGCCGCAACCCATCACTGGGAAACATCCATACACACTCATTCACACACATACACTACGGCCAATTTAGTTTATTCAATTTACCTATAGCGCATGTCTTTGGACTGTGGGAGAAACCGAAGCACCCGGAGGAAACCCACCTGAACACGGGGAGAACATGCAAACTTCACACAGAAAAACCAACTGACCAAGCTAGAATTCAAACCAGTGAGCTTCTTGCTGTGAGGCGACAGTGCTAACCACTGAGCCACCGTGTCGCCGATATTTTCTTTGAGAAACACATAAAGATTTGGAAATACTTGAGGGTGAGTAAATGGTGAGTACATTTTCATTTTAGGTGAACTATACATTTAATTGTCAATGCCACATTTATTTATTTTTTTAACATGTTAAGTTGAAGATTGGGTGGCACGGTGGCTCAGTGGTTAGCACTGTCTCCTCACAGCAAGAAGGTCGGCTGGAAGGGCATCCGCTGTGTAAAACATATGCTGGATAAGTTGGCGGTTCATTCCGCTGTGGTGACCCCTGATAAATAAAGGGACTTAGCCGAAAAGAAAATCAATGAATGAGAGTTGAAGGCTTAAAAAATATATTTATAATTGATTTAATTTTATTTCAGCTTCACTGAAAAGGCTTTTTGTTAATTTGTTAGGGATGCACAATACTGGAGTTTTGCTGATTTTTACTTTTATTTATCTTAAAAATAATAACAAATCCCTTAAAACATTACGCATGCACAGTCAAATGATAAATGACAGAGAAATATATTATTATATATTAATTCATTCATTCATTCATTTTCGGCTTAGTCCCTTTATTAATCTGGGGTCGCCACAGCAGAATGAACCGCCAACTTATCCAGCATATGTTTTACGCAGCGGATGCCCTTCCAGCTGCAACCCATCACTGGGAAACATCCATACACACCCATTCACACATACACTACGGACAATTTAGCCTACCCAATTCACCCATAGCGCATGTCTTTTGGACTGAAACCGGAGCACCTGGAGGAAACCCAAGCGAACACGGGGAGATCATGCAAACTCCACACAGAAACGCCAACTGACCCAGCCGAGGCTCGAACCAGCAACCTTCTTGCTGTGAGGCGAACGTGCTACTCACTGCGCCACCGTGCAGCCTTATATATTAATATTCATTTAAATTAGTTGGTTATACCTATGGAAACAATAAATGAAATATATGCAAAATATGCATGTAGAGAGCAATATTTAAAAACGAAAGCTGATTAACTTTTTAAAAGTTGAATTAATTCAAATTAATAATGGGTTTAACAAAAGTATGCACGAACAGTCAACAACCCTGAAGCTCACAACAACAGGTGTGTCTTTAAAGGTTTACTCATTATTGTTAAAATGTAATTCCCCTAGAGGAAATTAATGGAGTTTTTACTTTTACTAGATCCTTTTTCGTGCCCTGCAGCCAAAACTACTTTTCATTTTAGTTACAAATTTGAGCAAATACTACCCATTTCCCATTATTTTTAGAGTTTCAGTGCCAAAGGACTATTTTAAATAAGTGTTATATAATTCTATTTAAAAAAACAACACTTAAACAAGGGAACCATCTTCAGTCACTTAGCATGCAAACCTTCAGGGATTGCTTTACAAAGAAAAAACACATTGACTTCCAGAGGTTACTACAGTTCAATGGTGTTACTATTCTAAAACAGACACTAACAGACCTTCAAGATTTAGGATCTGCTTTATTCTAATCTTTGGCTTTTAAATCCATTTATTGATTAAGTGTGTTAAAATGAACCAAAATGACCAGTCATGACATTTTCTCATACACTATGCCAAGCCCCATTGCATCACATGTGCACTCAGGTTTCACAGCCACTCCTTCACCAAGCCTACAAGATCTGCTACCTGCCATTGGCTGCCCTTTTACAGCTAATCAGTGATTGGCTTAAATCTAGGGCACGACTCGATTAGACTTACTGACAGTTACATATGCACATGCAACCCTATGGAAGTTGATGGAGTATTAAAAATACTTACTGAAGGATAAAGATGTCAATTCTGCAGCGTCCAAAGAAAGGATCACTTATTAAAACAAAAACAATCTACTTTGTGACTACAAATCATTAGCTCAAATCTGCTGGAGTGTTTGAGTTGCTCACCAGATAAAGCTTCTTAAGTGACCAACACAAAAGACCAAAAGTCACTTGATTACATTGGGGGTTTAAATCTGATCATCAGCCTCCCTTCTTGTATATATATATATATATATATATATATATATATATGTGTGTGTGTCTGTGCATTCAGAGGGGTCAACAAGTTTAGTCTTTGTTCAGATTATGTAAGAGTTCTTCATGCACAAAGAGGCGGTCCTGCCAGTTTTGCTTCTCTCACACTATTGGGAACTTCCCTTTTTCTGCTTTTGAGCACCTCTTTTATAGAGACCGTTACAAATGCCAGACAACCTGAGCACTTCTTACATGTTAATTAAGATCCCATTCTCCTTACTCTGCTTAACCCAGATTCGGGTTTAAAGTGAGTACAGTATTTTCAGAGGGTGCATATTGACTTTGGAACACTCTGTTCTTATGCATCTGTTAAAACAGATGTTTGGTGCACTGACCTTGCATGAGTTGAACTCTCCAGGCTTGCTGAGTAATGACTGAACTGAACCGTGCAGTTAATTCCATTCTTTCTAATTATTTATAGCCTGGCTAGCATGGCTCAATAATCTGTTTCTATTCTGGTTGGACGCGTCTCTGCCAGGGACAAATATTCTTGGATGTTAAGTATAGAATGTCATTCACTCATCACTCAGCATCTCAACATGTGGCCCAGAGTAGACCACTGATCACGCACAGATCACCCGTCTGAGCAGTGTGATTATATATGTGCCAACTTTCACACTGACAGTTCAGGATATGGGTTGCAACATAAAGGTGTTTCCTCAATCATGGGCACTTTTGATACTGTGGACTTTGCCTGCAGACAGTCTCCAACTGTTTATACACATGCACCACAGGAGACCAATCGATGTTTTACAAACATAGTCAATGTAATGATGTAATTTCTACCTAATCTTAAATTATGAGTTTCTTGAGTGAGAGTTTGATAGTGATGACATTGAAATGAAGAGTGTAAACATTGTTAACTAACATAAAATTGCAAATTTTACAGCTTATTTTACCCCTAATCATACTTTAAAAATTAGGCAGAGACAACAGAACAAACTCAGGAATATAAAAACTCAGGATAAAGTAAAACCAAAGAAGACACAGGTGAGCACAATCAATGACAAATGTCAATATACTTCTAATCCATGATAACATGATAAAAGGAAGGTTTACACAATAATAATGTTTTAAAAATCAGATCCACGTTTACTTGAACCACTTTTTAACTATCGGGCCTAATGGTTCTGTTTGGAGTCAGCATGGAAATAGTTTAATTTTCCAGGGTGGTGCTGATAATGACATTTTTTGGAATGTAATACAAATACAGTTGTCCCTCGCCATGACGTGGTTCACCTTTCGCGGTCTCGCAGTTTTGCGGATTTTTTTGTGCAATTTAACATGCTTTTTTTTTTTTTTTTTTACAGCGCATTGTGTTCTGCATCCTGATTAGCGCATTGTGTTCTGCGTCCTGATTGGCTGTAGACCATTGTCAATCAGTCTCCTCCGTGCCGTGTGTCTTGTACAGAACAGAATGCGTTCAGCTTGCCAAATTTACAGAAATCTTCGATCGCTAGCAGTGTGACTCTGAAGTGCTGTACTGTATGTTTGCAAGTTTTCTTCCCAACAAAACCCACAATGTCGACAAAATGTCTGCACCGTCAAAGGCACCTACGGTAACACCCAAAAGGCAGAGGAAGATGCTAACCATCGCACAGAAAGTTGGACTTCTGGACATGCTAAAGGAAGGTAGAAACAAGTGTTTAATGTTTAAACAAGTGTGTGTGTATAGTGTGTAGTGACGGGTTTTACAACCCTAAAACATCTATAATAATTGTAAAAAATAAAGCGGACTACTTCGTGGATTTCACCTATTGTGGGCTATTTTTAGAACGTAACTCCTGCGATTAATGAGGGACCACTGTATGCCAGTCGTTGCCTTGGTACTGTTAGTGTAATGTACACAGCAATATGGATGATGAACAAAAAATTATGTTTTTTGAAGTCATTTTTTATCTGATATTTACTTCGTTAATTAACAGAATGAAGAAATAGTGCGCTTTCACTTAACCAGCTATGGAGAAACTGGTAGTCGGGCAACAGAGTGGCTCAACACAGTTGTCTAAACATGTCTAGAATTCCAGGCCTAAAATGGTTTCATACAGAATCATACCTCGTCATACCAGGTTCACATGGAAATACAACTGGAACCAAACCTGACTGTTCTTAGAACCGTTTGGTGCATTAGTGGAAAATCAGCTATTGATCAGTGAAAATGCCAGGTCAGTAGTTTACATTATCACTTTGTAAAAAAAGTTATGCATCTGCACAAGTATAGTAGTGTACCAAGTGCTTGTGCATGTCTGTCGACTGAACATGTAATGCACATGCACATCGTCTCCATCTTTACATTCATTTTTGTAGTTCACATGGAGTTCATTCATTCATTTTCTTTTCGGCTTAGTCCCTTTATTCATCAGGGGTCGCCACAGCGGAATGAACCGCCAACTTATCCAGCATATGTTTTACTCAGCGGATGCCCTTCCAGCTGCAACCTAACACTGGGAAACACCCATGCACTCTTGCATTTACACACATACACTACAGCCAATTTAGATTATTCAATTCACCTATAGCGCATGTCTTTGGACTTGTGGGGGAAGCCGGAGCACCCGGAGGAAACCCACGCGACCACGGCGAGAACATGCAAACTCCACACAGAAATGCCAACTGACCCAGCCGGGGCTCGAACCAGTGACCTTCTTGCTGTGAGGTGATTGTGCTACCGTGATGCCCTCACATGGAGTTGATAACGATATTGTTTTAAATGCTGAATCCTTGAATAAAAATAGTCAATGTATAATGCAGCCATGTATGACACAACTGATTATTTACCTAATGGCAAGCACTGACTCGCTCCTTCAGATTAGATTAAATCACGTGAAGGAGTCAGATCATCCCCTTCTGAGGACAAACTATTCAGTCTATGAGGACACCCAAGCCAGAAAACAGTAAAAACTTGTTCTCTTCAAAACAGATATACATATATCCCTATTATCAATTTTGTCAAAAGTTTTAAAGATTAAAACATTCTTGTCAAATAGAAATATTAATTTCTATAATTTCTTTACCAAAAAAATGATACTGACTTCAAGCTTTTGGATAGTCTACTGTATGTTACAGAAGCCTTTAAAAACATTTCCAAAGCTTTTTAAAAGATCATTTAGAGCATTTTCTTTTTCTCAAAATGACTAATGTTTTCATGTGATGTGATTGAAAATCAGTGTTATTCCACCAAATATTGATTTGTTCGAAAACATTGGTATTGTTTGTCTAAGAATTAATATAAACAAATCTGAAAACATAGCAAAAAATGCTTGAAATTACCAAATCTTTTCTTAAAATTTTGGATTTAACAGATAGTTTACAAAATAAAACTCACACAACTACAACTATAAATTGTAAAACCAGACAAAATGAT
>CAIGQV010016735.1:9364402-9398449 GCA_903798115.1 Danio jaintianensis | reverse complement strand
CAATGTTTTTAATATGGTTTTTAAGGACATGCCTTGTGTCTTCATAATTTAAAACTGTTTAAAATCCTACATTTTTTCACATCAAAAGTTTGCTACAGGTTTCCTGTGAGGGTTTGGTTTAGGGGTCAGGCCATATAATAAGCGGTTTTTACAGTATAAAATACATTACACCTATGGAGTGTCCTCTTAAATCACAAAAAAACAATGGGTGTGTGTGCATGGGTGTACAGGCAATATATTCCCCAAAATCCCAACTTGGAAGCAGTAATCATAAAAATGTACAAAAAAAAGTGTTTTCCAGGGAACTGAACAGATACTGATAACTGATAGTCTTACATGAAGTCAGACCTGTGTGAGTTGAAGTTTTCTGGGTGGAGGGAAGCAAGCGGTTGTAAATGTTCCAGCTGAGAAACACAACAAAAGCGTTATGTAACCTCAGCTGCCTTGAACAGTCAAACAGCCACTCGTCGCTCACGAAGCAGCCAGACTTATCATATACAGTCTGCATGAGCCGATCATGTACAGTGAAACATGAGCTGCAGGCCCAGATGAATCCTCAGCTGGATTACTGCATTGTTAGTTTATTTTATTCACATACAGTCTCTTCGGCTGCAGTGCAGTACAAAGAGTGCAAACCGTGCATGATAAGATATATGCTTGCATTCAGTGCAATGTCAATATTAGAAGTTTTCGGGGTCGCCGAGCACTTAGTCTTTGCTGACTGTTTGTTGACACACACCTTTACGTTTCTCTGCAGGCTCTGTTTCCTGTGACAGATAGAGGAAGCGCTTGCACTTCAGCCTTGCACAAAGATATTGGTTGACAGAGAGACATTGTGACCTAACATCAGCAGTCTGAAGGTCATTATGTAAGTGCTTTAAATATGTGCTTTAATTGCTGTAAATATGTACTTTAATGATATAATGAATGGAAAAGAAATCATAGAAATATATCAAATAAAAATCAACCCAGGCTCATTCTGAAAATGTAACGCTATATACATTTCTGGAGAGTGCCAAAATTCGCAGGAGGTACATTTTTTTGCAGTTTTTGTTTTCATGAATCCACCAGAGGCTGCTGTGTACGCTTTTTGAGATCTCAAATTTCTCTGGCGAGTGCCATTCACGCCTTCTCTTCTCATTGACTGACTGACTAACTGACCCACCCTCCTCCTTCCCTAAACCCAACCAATAGTGTTTTCAAAAGCACTGACTGACCCGCCCACCCACTTCCGTAAACCCATCCGACAGTTTTAAAAAGCAATCCAGAAAAAGAAAAGCCCTCGCCTGATTTTTACCACGTTTTCAGATTTTATCACATTCTCACCCTGTTATTTACTTGTTTATTTAATTTTTTTGGCTTCTGTTTTTGTCTTACCTGGAACCATTCTTCGCCAGACTCGAACCCCGAGGTCAACTCCTCTCTGCGTCTCAAGTCCGCCGACGTACATGGCGAGCTACTGGACAAACTGGTAACAGCGGGAAAGCCGTCCATACGGAGGTAAGTGGTCAGCTGTTAAGCGCGAAAAGGACTGGCGTCATACCGCCCGTAGCATTCGTTTTAAAGACAAAATGCAGCCATAGATACATTAAAATAGTAAGTAACAATAGTCATTCATTCATTTTCCATCGGCTTAGTCCCTTATTTATCAGGGGTCGCCACAGCGGAATGAACCACCAACTATTCCGGCATATGTTTTACGCAGCGGATACCCTTCCAGCCGCAACCCAGTACTGGGAAACACCCATACACTCTCACATTGACACACTCATACACTACGGCCAATTTAGTTCATCCAATTCACCTATACCGCATGTCTTCTCACTGTGCGGATAACCAGAGCATCCGGAGGAAACCCACGTGAACACGGGGAAAACATGCAAACTACACACAGAAATGCCAACTGCTCAGCCGGGACTCGAACCAGCGAACTTCTTGCTGTGAGGCAACAGTGCTAATCACTGAGCCACCACGCTGCCCCTAGTAAAAATATTAAATAAATTATTAAAACAGTGCTGTGACATCTAGAGTCACTGTAATTTTTTTTTAACTAGGTGGAAATGGGCTTCCATAGAACATGATGTTAAAGGCTTTCACATGAAATATAGTGTGATATAGAGTTATTATAAAAAATAAAAACAGATTAATATTTATTATGAGTTACAAACTGGAAATGGGCTTCCACCGAAACCAAATGCTACAGCATAAGTGTATTTTAATAAGAGATTAGGCTTCGCACTTAAGACTTTCTCAACCGATTCTCATTTTACACAGACGTGTTCAGGAAAAGGGCACAGTAAAAAGGAACTATTGCTTAGAAACTATTGCTTTATTGCATCTTTATGCAATCACATCTTTCTTGCTCTTTCAGGGACAAGCTGCTTACAGACACCAGGGAAATTGCCACACGAGCCACTGTCATGCATCTCCTAAAAATCACAACAGATAAACTGGACAATAAGGCATATCGTGAGAGCTTGGCTGCAAGAACGGACAGCTTGTTTACAAAGAGAGACAGAGATTGGTAATGCAGTAATGGAGCACACAGGCTTTTCATTATACAACACAAGGCTTAGTATTGTGAGGCTGAATGGGGTGAGCATCTCCTTACCCAAACCAGCTGATCATCCCACCATAGCACCACTAACAGCTGTCAGCCAAAACAATCACATTCAGAAATACATACAGAAATTAACCAGAAACCCGCCCAGGCTAACTGGAAATACATTGCTCTGGGTGCATTTTGTTGCACGTTTCAGTTGACAAATCCACTAGAGGGCGCTGTCAACATTTTTTGTGATTTTAAAATGTGTGTGGTATGTTTCAGATAAACATCCTCCTTGTATATGTTAGTTATGGCTGATCGTCAACAAATCGTTCTTTTTAACTGAATCTTCTAAGAGAATTGGTCGAACCAGTTCACCAATTCAAACTGAATCATTTGAAACGGTTTGTGTCTCCAGTAAGCACTTATCCCCAAATGACATACTTTTTAACATGCCTGATACACTCTCTGACTCTAAATAAACCAATTACTAGACAAGAACGATCACTAGAACAGTACACTGAGATCAGATTTGAGAACTGGTGAACTGATAATACTGCGTATGAGTAATTCAGTGTGTGAACCGAACACAAACAGTACATTGACAGCCTGCTGACAGCACCACTGTACCGTCTGAACCAAACTTGGACAACTGTTTAAGCTGCAGTTTAGGTAAACTGAGGGATTAAATGAGAGGATCTGGCAAAACGTAAATGTTTATTTAACTGAAAATTATAATGGAATTTAAATAGTAAGCGAATCATGCTTCATTTGGATTGCAAAATTTAATTGTAAGAAACTTTTCAGATCATGGTGATGTTCTGACTGAAATTGATTGCTGACTATATATTTGGTATGTTGAGTCCTATAATGGGAGGATTGTCATTACATCATTGCGGATAATGTCATTACGTTGTAAAAGAACCGGTGATCTGGTTTTTTGAACCGGTTCATTGAAAGGAACTGTCCGAAAGATCCGGTTTGCGGAAAAGATCTGAACTTCCCATTTACTACTAACACCTAGACCAGGGGTGCCCAATCCTGTTCCTAGAGATCTTCCTTCCTGCAGAGTTCAGCTCCAACCCTGATCCCAACTAAGCCAACAAAGTAGGATCTGACAGGGCATTTGGTAATTGGCACACAGTTGTGTTTGATCAAGGTATAGAAAGGAAGATCTCCAGGAACAGGATTGGGTACCCCTGATCTAGACCATAGCTGTATTTGAAATTGCACTGTTTGAGGCAGCAGCATTTCTAGTGGTGTCTGAAACAACAACAGCCAGAGTTGTTGAGCGTAAGTGCATAAAACTCATGACCGCCACAGTCTATAATAGCAATTCTCTAACAATTAATAGCAATTCTAACTCAGACTAACCGTTTTCCCCACTTTAAAATCCAGCATTCAGTGTAGAATTCAGATCCAATACAATTTGTGATCTGCACGCATTCTTTGGTTACATCTGATTAAATATCCCATTTCAGCCACATCTCGTAGGAAGAGGGACACTTCAGACACTAGAGAGCATTTGATTGGTCAGAATATCTGATAAGAAGCTGAAGTGCGCAGTGATGTCATAACAAAATCATGGAAGTGAGAAACTGCAATATTTTAAACGTGAATTTTGTCTAATGTATAGATGGCTAACATTTTGATACTAATCCCAAAAAATGTAATTTCGATTTTAGGGGGACTTTCATCTATTGTTCACTTAGATACAGTGGAAGTCAAAGTTATTAGCCCTCCTGTGATTTGTTTTTCTTTTTCAAATATTTCCCAAATCATGTTTAACAGAGCAAGGCATTTTTCACAGCATTTCCTATAATATTTTTTCTTCTGGAGAAAGTCTTATTTGTGTTATTTTGGCTAGAATAAAAGCAGTTTTTAATTTAAAAAAAACAACATTTTAGGGTCAATATTATCAAGCAATATTTTTTTCTGATTGTCCACAGAACAAACCATTGTTATACAATGACTTGCCTAATTACCCTGACTTGCCTAATTAAA
Source organism: Danio jaintianensis (assembly GCA_903798115.1). Classification (NCBI taxonomy): domain Eukaryota; kingdom Metazoa; phylum Chordata; class Actinopteri; order Cypriniformes; family Danionidae; genus Danio; species Danio jaintianensis. Next base: position 9,393,900 of record CAIGQV010016735.1, on the reverse strand, counting down.
CTAATTAAGCTAGTTAAGCCTTTAAATTATACTTTAAGCTGAATACTAGTATCTTGTAAAATATCTAGTAAAATATTATGTACTGTCATCATGGCAAAGATTAAAGAAATCAGTTATTAGAAATGAGTTATTAAAACTATTATGTTTAGAAATGTGTTAAGAAAAATCTTCTGTTGAACAGAAATTGAGGACAAAAATATACAGGGGGGCTATTAATTCTGACTTCAACTGTATATTACACTCTAAATTAATAATATCCGAATAATATCCGAAAACACATCTTGAGCCACATAGTGCTTTCCTATGTATTTTAAATGGTTCTTTTTTTAAGAGAGTCACTGTCTTTAAGAGTAGTCTGACCTATAAATGCTGATGCGTCAGTATGAGCACACCAAACATTGTCCCACGTCTCACTCGTGTAGCTCAGTGCCCCAGCATCACATTCATTTAGCAATGTTCCCTTGTGGGGGCCAAGATGCTCGGGAGCATGTAAAGGGCAGCTGTTAGATATCATCCAGCAGACTGGATGAACCCGGCCAAGCCTGGATTGCACGATCACGTAGCGGCTACATGCACCATGCATGCCATGTGGAAGAGGAGATCCAGCCAAAAGTTTTGAAACTGATTTATGCTTTTATGAGGTCCTTCGTGATTTATGATGATTTTATCTATGTACTTGTCTATCGCGGATGGCTTTGACTTATATTTAGAGCACATAAAAAAGAAAACCATATGTAATATTAATATGGCTCAACACAAACTATTTGTATTAAAATATTCTATTTAAGGATCACATTGCGGACACAAAATAATAATTATTTGCCACTGTAAATCATTATATTCTGCCAATATCCTACAAACCAGTAGATTTTACCCACTTGTATTTGATTGTTTAACATATAATCAAACTTAGTGTGATCAATTATTCATTCTTCAGATGGACTAAAAAGGTTTTTATTTCTAAAAGCTTTTAATAATTTGCCGGTTTAATATGCTGTTTAATAAACTGTATTATATAATGTATGGTGTCCCTGAGTGTCTTGAAAGGCCTATAAATAAAGGGCATTAATATTATTAATAATTATTATTATTTTTATAAGCTTCAACAGGCCAGATTAACATTTACTCATATAGCAGATGCTTTTATTTGACTTAATTATAAATTTAATAAGAATAGTTTGATGACTAGTCTAGTTTTGGGCTTTTCTTTGATGTCTATTAGATGTTCACTGACAGCTCAAATTTAGCCTTGTTTTAACGAAGCCATATGTTTAGACGTCTATTAGACATCTATTAGACTTCTTTTAAAATACTAATAGACATCTAAACTTAGATGGCTTAGCTAAAGCAAGGCTAAATTTGGGCTGTCAGTGAAAATCTAATAGACATCTAAGAATAGACCAAAACTAGACTAGTCATCAAAAGGACTAGTCTAGTTTTGGGCTTTTCTTTGATGTCTATTAGATGTTCACTGACAGCTCAAATTTAGCCTTGTTTTAACGAAGCCATCTATGTTTAGACGTCTATTAGACATCTATTAGACCTCTTTTAAAAACAAAAAAATGCTTGCTGGGAGACTACGAAAAATGTTGATATAAATCGCTTTGCTGAAGGGTTGAATACTCAGCATGAAAATTTGTCAAAGTAGAGATCAATGTCCTATAATGCAGTTTAAAAGTGTGAAAATATCCGTAAATCATCTAAATCAACTGATAACATTAGTCTACACATCATCATAACCTTTGCAGTACAGCTTTATCATTCATGTGTTTGTGCATGTCCGTAAACATGCTTCCCAGATGAATGAAATGACTGGCTTTTGTCTGTTCTGTGCGCTACGGGCTGGTTTAGCCTTAATATCACATTTTAAGATAGCTCCAAATCCCTCATTTTGTTTTATGAAACATACAGATTTGTTTCTTTGACCGCCTGGCCCAGTTTGCGTGCCTCATGCTGACCTATTTCACTTGAATGGACAGATGGTTGGACTGCAGTTGGTCCGATATACCATAATGCCCCACTGTAGCCAAAGCAGACATTTTGATGTTTGGTATTACAGTGATTCTTGTGTTTGCTTTAGTGTATTCTTTGCTTCCACCCACATGAATTACTTCAAAGGATGGGCGCTACCGGGATTGTTTGGTCGGTTAGAACATTGTATTGTTCATATTTCAAGGAACATTAAAATGGGAAAGATGAAAACAACTGGTTGAGACAGGTTTTTGATTTCAAAGTCAGAATATGCACTTTCAATAACACCAAATGAAAAAAGGGCTTATAAAATGGTAGAGAAATCCAAGAGAGATAACGACCATCTTTTGAGGTGTAAGAAATCAGGTCAGATTAAAGTTAAACACTCATAACGCTTGAGAACTGAATATTAAGACTCAGTGTCTGATAGGAATTGATATACTTTTCTAATTAGATTAAAAGGTCAAGAACTGATCATCCAAGCCAGACACTCTTTAGGTGTCTAATACACTTTGGACTGCTTGATTTGATAAGAATGATGTCACGTCTCAATGAACTGCCTGCATTATCATTTATGACTCCAATTTCAGCCAGTTCTTATGCAGTTTAAGGGAAGATAAAAATACTGTAGGGAAAATTTAAATAGATATTCCAAAAAACAAAATAAAACCACCACTATACACAATTGCATAATATTAATACAAACCAAAGACACCAACAGGAAAGAGGATCCCTTTAGAAGACCACAAACATGAGAACACCTTTTTAAATTCATGCTCAAACCTGCCTGCCTTTGTAAAAACACGCATTCCACACACACACACACACACACACACTGTGATGCAGCGCTTACGAAACCAGATTAGCAGATACTCACTAACTCCATTCAGGATTAGATATTTGACCCAGCCCTCCGTTAAATGCTGGCATCTTATTGCACATTGAAGGAGGAGAGGAAACAGGAAAGCAGAGAAGCTGTTTAAGTTAATGCTTTATTTAATAAGTCACTATATTACATTACAGCACAATATAAAACTTGAAATCTTTTTTTTTTTTTTTTGGACAAATCAAAAAGGAAATGGGAGACAATACAAACTCATGTGGGCCCCATTCAAAATTCATACAATGCATGACAAGCACACATCTGAACAACAAGAGTGGGAAATGAAAACTGAAGGCACGCCATTTTCACATGGACAAGTGCACACGAGCAGCATCAATGCGTAAAAATCCCCTCATTAAAAGGCATCGGCTGACTAACATGAAGAACTGAATTACCAGCATTCACGTTCTTCTACAGAGTCAAATGACAGTGGACTTCCTGACATGGCATAGAGAGATTTTAAAAACACAACCCAAAAACTACAGCCTAACTGGAATAGATGCACGCTTGATGGTCAGTTAAAATAAAACCCTCATAGCCCTTCTAGTGGAAAACGTCCAGAAAGCACCGGAGACTGCCAAGACCAGCCACAGGACAACCGGTTTTGGCCAAGAAACCCTTTTGATGGCAGGAGGGGAATCTCGAGACCTTTAGGTCCTGGCACTTCCCAGTCCAACAGTTCACGAACCGTCCATATTAGCTCTAAACGAGTCAATCCTATCGCAACAGGCTTCCTCCACCAATTTCTCTCTTGTACCGATTCGTGAGGTGGTCAGCCTGAACTGTTAGTTTGGACAAAACAGAAAAGAGTCCATGGAGGTGATAGTGGAACTGGCCCTCCAGATCTGGGCCCTCTTCTACGGCTTCCCCCTTCATCTGCGGCGGCTCTTCTTGCTTTACGGCCATTTCTAGAAAGCTGGCGCCACCGGCCATCTCCCGCTTCAGAAGACCCCACTCCATGTCATTCTTGATGGACTTCAGCAGCAGGTAGTGCTCGTACATGTCCCGCTGTTTGCTTGGGAAAGAGGGCTCGTTGTTGTTGTGGCTAACAGAAGCGTGGCTCTCCTGCTCTTCCAGAGGGACATCCCGCAGCAGGTTTGGCACCATGATGGTCTCGTCCATGTTGTTGGCTGCGGCCATGAAGCGGTTCATGACATTGAGCAGCGAGTGCTTGTTGCAGTGGCTGTCGTTGCTGAGCTGCATCATGGCAAAGCTGCAATTAAAAGCAAAAACAATCAGTTTGGACTGTACTTTCACAACTAAGAGTCAGCAACTATTAAATCAGAAAGGAAGTTGTGGCATCACTTGGTTCCCTGACATGGCTTACATTCATGCTCTAAAACCATCTGATGGCACGTTATAAGGATGTGTTTTTTTTTGTGTGGTTAGTTCTTGTTTAGTTTCTGCAGTCATGAACCGCTCTCGAACCTACAAAATTAGTATAATAAATTTCAAAAGAGAATGTGGTGTACACCTGCTGTTACAAAGCCACTCTCAAACCATCTCAATTTCATCGGTTCAAGGAGTTCATCCGAGAATGACTCGAATTCAAAGAGACTAAGGTCTAAAACGGTGTGAAGAGCCGAATGATTCCTTTACAATTACAAGGATCCAGATACTATTGCATTTTCTCGTGGTGCAAGGGTAAGATGAATCAACAATATTAAAAGGCGTTAAAACCTTGAAAAATCGATGTAAAGTTATAACGAATAGAGTTAGCGATTATTTTAACTCGTAAGAAAAGCTACGGCATGACTTGCGCTACAAGCTAGCACGGCACACTAAAGTTACATGCTTAAAACTTGATTATTAAGCCATTTACATCACGTTTAACAGACCTTATGGTTTTTAACTCTTTCCAGTTCGTAAGCAGCCATGTTAACTTGCATAAATTTGAGCTTAAAAACGGATTACATTACAGTAGAAAAGCGTCTACATTGTCGTTTAGCAGACTAACGTCACAAGTTTAAGTCTACTTAACTACCTAGATTTCAACAGTTCAATTAGCTCACACGTTCCGATTGAGACAGACCCAGATTCGAAATGGTTCATATGAACCACGGTGAAGAGCCAAGTAATAAAAGACTCGTTCACAAATCGTCACTTCACATCCTGTAATCAACATTGCACTATCTAGCTCCACAAACACCAATAACCAAATAATTTAAAACGATGTCTAAAATGCACAACAAAAGCCCGATAATTATCCAGCAGAACACCGATAAGTGTGCAGAAAAAGACCTTACAATGCACACGAGACAGGCGTTACGTAACCTTGAGATGGCAAGGATAAACTATTAATCTATAAAGGCTTAGACTGAAATGACTAACCTGGATGAAAGTGTGCACCGGCCCAAAATCAAACTACAAAGGATTGAACAAGTCGCCAAAGCTTCTGTAGACTCAGCAGAGAAGAAAGATCCCTTCTTCTGATAGCTCAGGCGGAGACCGACAAAATTTATACGGTTGACGTTATAGGGCGAATCATCATGTCCAATGATATACAGCGCTGTACGTGATTGACAGGCCGTTGAACCAATAGAACACAAGCATGTTGTCCGCATCCGTGCCTGCCGGTATCTTTTGTATTATACAATGTCCTCAGAAGAAGGCGAGTAAACGATGCCATCTTCCCTAACTTTTACTCTTAATTTGTCTCTTAAAATAGTCTCTTACTCTTAAAAATGCACTCTCACTTATGATGACTGATGAAAAGAGGGATAACCTTAAAATATTCCAAACTAATCATTTCCAGTATGGTAGTTCGTGCGTCGTATGTGTCAATGAAACGGCTAGGTTACTTCAACAGATTTGATAAAATAACTGTTCTGTTCAATTATAGCTGACGATAATTTCTTTATATAGGGCAGTTGTTAGCCTGGCTTTCGGAGTACCGATTTATAAATAAATCAACAGCGCTATCTGGTGGTTTCACAACTGAATCATATGCTCATATAAAACAGTTTATTATTCCTATGCATTTTACAGTTGCACACAAAAAGAACAGGATGCTGACAATGTTGTCTTCACAAAAATATAAGCATGTACATGCCCAAACAGTAAATCCATATGCTGACAAAGGGTCTCATGATAAAAATGAATGAGCATGAATATGCTGGAGTGACAAAAGAGTAATGGTCTCAAACGTAATCTGGATTACACACAAATCGCCTGATTTTCCTCACAAACGCAAGGATGTCTTTAAATACTTTTCAACCTCTGCATGTATAATGTCGATAGCTTTGTATGTACAAACAACTTTGTGGCAACAACTTATTTCACATTTCACAGATAAAGACACACTACAGATTTTGTGTTGAGCACATCACAGCCATGACATCCAAAGCCTTATGATTAACACTATCACTGCTACATTAATAAACAATGCACAGAAATTGCAAATGGCCACATAATTTTCACAGAAGCAGAAATGGACGTGATGTATTAAAACGAGTTCTTGCAAATGAACTGGTGATGATACAAACAGAAATCCATATGTAACAAGTTGAGTGGATAAAATGATCATCAAGTCACTCTGAAAAACTATTTGGCAAATTTTGAACTGTAAGGTGGCGTGACGCAAGAAAAAAAACAAATGTTCAGAGCGTAGATTCAAAGTTTTGGCATATGTTAATCCCCGTTAAACAAAAGTCTAGGTATACAGTGTGATGTTTACTGCATAACTGCCTGGCTAAAACTTATGCACTTTCTACAAACTTCTGTGTATCTAATTGTTTTTACATTTACACTCCGGAAAAACAAATGCAAAATGATTTTATCCCTTCAGAATGGGTCCGTTCCCTTCAATGTAATTACCAACAAGAAATACTCTTTAAAAAGCAGCCAGAAATTCTCTAAAATTAAATGTTCAGCTAAGGCACACACACAAAAGACAACAACACTGAAACTAAACGGTTTCCCTTTGTGTCAGGTTCAGCTCTCTGTGATCTTCAGACGATAGCCTGTAATTAAAGAGAAGTGAGAGTAAGAGCCCATAGCAATGCGTTTTAATCAATAACATACATAAATAAGACAAAAGAGAACAGCCTAAAGGGGAAAAGAAAGAAAATATACCCGTGGTGGAGAATCACTACACCATTTCATATTGGTTGTTGGTGATATAGCGAGACAGGCAGCAGGCCAAGAATATCCCAATGACCTGAGAAGGAGTTAAATGATTATTAAAATATAATCAACATATAGGCTAATACAGCGCAAACACTAACAAAATGCTCTTTGTTTAGCTTATTTGGTGAACAAACAAACTGTGGACACACAAAGACCTGTACTCTTAACAAAAACTGTGATTTTACAAATGGATTAAACAAAGCACAATAAAAAATATGAATGACTGGTGACATTTCTTCCAAACACATATTTCAAATGTTATTTAGAGCATTTGTTTTTAAGACATAATACCAATGTTTTAATTTCCGAAGTATTAGGAAATCAATATTTGGTGGAATAACCCACATGAAAACGTTTGTTTTTATGACCAAATGTAAAAAAAAAAAACCCCTCAAAATAATAGATTTTATCTGAAATTTGGAAGAAAAACAAATCTATATCTACTCAAACCTATAACTTATAGATCCAGTAAATCCAGAGACACTGTGTATTTTCAAGTGGTCTGTTAATATTTATACATTTTCCATTATGTATATATAAAAATTATAGGGAGTCCTTAAACTTAAAAGGGCTGAGAACATTTCTGCTGAATTACACAGCAGGATTTTTTTTTAAATAATGCATGAAAAATACCTGGAAGAATGCAATTCCAAAAGAAACTCCAGCAATAATTCCAAGATTGGCCTCCATCGTTGTGGTCATCAGAGAGAAACAGCCCTACAAGAGGAGAAATTTGTTTTCCACAATTACAAATGAGCCTTATGGTTCTGTTGATTTATGAGTATTCAGAAACTGCAGTTCTTACCTGTTGATAAACCACAGATTCAGCCGTTTTGAGATCCTTGAGTTCTGCGGAAGTGCAGTTTACACCAGCAGTCACGTTACAGCAGCTTTTGGGGATGCCTTCTTTTTCAAAGTAAGGTGTATTTGCCCAGCTCGTGTAGTTCTTCTCTCCACAACATTGCAGCTACAAAGTATGAAATAAGCATTTATTTATGGTTTAATGCCATACCAGCAGCACTGGCTATATTCATTGCAACACTTGTAGTAAATATAGGCAACACTTGTATTCAATATATAATTTAAAATCAGAACTGTTTCTTAATCATTCATTGTACAAAACAAAATACAAATAACAACACGTCATATAAGTTGTTTCAATTTGATCAGCGATAAATATTCTAAAAAGACCCTTTTAAACATTTCCCTTAAAATAGTTTCTGAATAAAAACGCTCTAATATCATTTAAAATTATACATTGTATTAAATACGTTTTATTGTCAAACTATTCTTACACAAGTAACAAATAGGTTTTTCTTCCCCTTTCAATAAATATGTGTGTGTAAATCTTGTATGAAATAAATAAAATAACATTTTAGGCATATGAGTGAAGTCTGGTGTAACCATGATGTTTTGTACCGATTCCGCTAAAACAAATTCATGCTTACAGTTCTCTGGATCCGGTCCAGATCTTCGTCATCCTTACCCATGTAGTTTGATTCAGCATTTCTGTAGGTAACCTGAAGCACTGCTTTTATCTAAATAAAAAGAACAAACATTATTTGGCTGGAGACAGTGGATGACGCAAGAAAAACAATATGTAAAAGTTCAAATAAATTGAATTACCTCATGTCTGAAAATAAATCCGGATATACCTGCCACCAGTTCAGCTAAGAACACAAGCACTAGGAACATGGCATACTACAGAAGGAGAGAAAAAGGGGGAAAAAATGCTTTAAGACAATCATAACATGTTCAAAATATAAAAAATAAGGCCTGACAATATTAAAATATTCAGATTATTTGGAAAAAATATCAATCTGCAAAATTCTGAGGTCAAAATAAATATTACATTGGCTATTTAACTTTCTACTCATTTTATATAAGGCTTGAAATTTTTGTACAGTTCTGTTATCAAAGTTAAACCGACAAAATATATGAAAATAATCAAATAAAACCCTACAAAATGGAGTCTGGGTTTTTATAATCTTTTGTTACTTGAAATAGATATATTATTAAATAACTCATATACATTAAATATATGACTAAATAACATATAAAATAAAATGATTAAGTATCAATTAAAATTCCAAACAAGAAAATGACTAAAACTTTGAAAGCAAAATATTACAAAAATAATTAAAGGCATTAATGATTCATTCATAAAGACAGTCACCTGCACTTGCTTTGTTTCTAAAAATGAATTAGCTGTTTTGAAGAAATCCTTTAAATGAATAATTAAGTGAATCACTCATAACGACAGGAACTTGTCGCGTCCAACTAGTATTTTTATTAATCCATGACTAAATAAACCAAGGCACCAGCGCAAATGCATACACAGGAAAATATTTAATATAAAAAAATATATATTGTTATAAAATATTGCACACTCGTCTGTCAAAGATTTTTTTAAAGCATGGCACACATTTGAAATAATCGATCTGAAGGGACATTACGTGTATTTTTATATGACTGGTCAATTTTGTGTCACATAAGAGTATTTGTGCCTTTTCAAATAGGACCATATTTAAAAAATGTGCTGTAACTAATTTAACTTTTTTCATTTCATCACTCTTAGTGTTGTGAGGTCTCTAGAACTGACCAGTTTCAGCATCCATGGACTTCCACGGCAGGTCGCGAAGCAGCCGAACAGCCCGAAGATGATGATGACGGCTCCGGTCCCGATGAGGACATATGGAGCGTTGGTGCCCTGTTCTGAATTCACGAGGAGGTCAAACTCCAAATTAACCTTTCCCCAGACTCCCACAGCCAACAGGATCACCCCTGTGAACTACACACAGAGGTAAGAAGGTAAGACATATTCCATGTGCTTATGGATTTGCCTGGGGGATTACAGCACATCCTGTGTCGCCCATCCTGAATCTTGGAAACCTTCTAATTACACATCAGCTGCAAAACTAGGATAGTTTAGAGCATTGAAAAAAAACATCTGGGAATGCTCAAGTTATCAGCGATCTCTAGTGAGCAAACATAAGCCTTGACCTATTTATAAACTGGTCAAAACAAATACAAGCAGAGTCTCTTTTTATCTGCATAGTGCCTTTCACAGCACATACTGTTTCAACAAAGCTTTAGAATTTTTTTTATTCACATTGTAAGTGTTTATAATATCTTCAAACTTAGAAGATTATATCTGTGTAGGTTAAATTTTGTGACATTATACAATCAAGCTGTTCTAATATACTATTTAGCATAAATTTCCTTTTATGCAAGTACACTTCATCTGGTCCAATGACAAATAGTGTAATACAGCTATTAGGGCTGGGTGATAAATCGAAATGAAACTGCAAATGCGATTGAGAAAATTGTCAGGGAAATACAGTTGTGTGATCTAAATATTTTGCGATATTCTGTCATATATCGCAATTTATTACCTTTTTTCAACTTCCAGTTATATCCTCAAAAGATGACTTTGGCAACGTCCATTGTTACTATTCAGAAAGGTTTGTTTATCTAGCTTATTTTATTGCTAAAATGCTAAATGAGATTGTCAAGCAGACAAACAACAATGAAAATCTTAATTTTACTAACTTCCTGCATGCTGAAGGTGACCTAGCTTACTAGAAAAATAATATAAAGTTCAACAACACCATCTAGTGGGCTGTAAATAAATTGATTTTATTCAATCAAATTATTGGTAATATATGCCGATATGAGCATCCTTGTATTGATACAGCATTACCGCAGAAAATATCGCGGTAATGTCCTGTATCGACATTTTCAAGTCAGAATATTATGTTGTTTGATTTTTTACAAAAATACATCTGCAACACTGAATGTTAATGGAACAATATTTCACCGATGCTTTGACAGTTTATTATCCACAAAAGTAATTTAAAAAACATAAAAGTACGGCATTTACTTGCATTTAATACACTTTCTATGTAATATAACATATGTACATCTAATTTGAGGCTGATACCAAAATCAAATAACTCGCATTTGACCCATATATGTTGGTAAAATACCTATAATATTTTTATGATATTAAGCATAGTGAAACTTGTTTAGAAATAATTTGGTAGAGTAAATATGATGTACAACCAATGTAATATTTGATGATGTGTATCGCTACCATGGGTGTAGTAACGCATATAACATAAACAAGCCTCTAATTTTCTGCCTGCACTTTCCTGTCTAACCAGGGGTTATAAACATGACCATCTGTCCCTGCCTGCAGAAAATCACAGTGAAAAGCAGTAAATACGGGATATAAACGTACTGCAGGGGACTTCGCACTCATTTAAACCACGTTTGATGAACCGTTTATATCAGTATAAATCAATATTTTTCAGCATAAATCGATATTTGAACATCGACCAAAACAAATGTGACTTCTATCCAAAGTGTTTAAACGGCTAATATTTCATGCTATGAAAGAAAATATAATTTAAATAGCGAAACTACTGTTTTACGTTATACTTTTGATATATTAACAATAACGTTACCAAAAGCGTCACATTAATCGACACATCCTAAACAAACCGGTAAGTTAACCATATAAGGTCGTCGATAGGATTTATATGCAGCCTTTTGTTATACAAGTAAGTAAAGCTAAATAAACAACTAAATAAAGATTAGAAATGGGTCTTGTTTGCTATAAGGAAAACGAAGCTAGTTGAAGTCTAAACTGTTAGTCGCCAAGCCCATTGTTCAGAGTGAGTTAGCAGCGCTGATAGCCGCCTCAAGCTAACGGCAAACCCGATCAAAACACAAACTCACCCAGAAAATCAAACTGTACGAGATGAGAAACGTCTTCAGACACGTTATCACAGGTTTGGTTTGCAGCCGTGCTGACGGAGGGGACATTTTGGCTCTGTTTTCCCAGCGGATCTGGCTGGAGACAGGGTTTTTTCAATGGAGAAAGAGCTGGAGGAAAAGTTGCGGCTCGGAGTGTGAGTTGGTGAAGTTTGTTTGGGAACTGAAGGCTGCTGCTGATGATGATGATGATGATGCTGCTGTGGAGACCTTTCCCGACAGGAAGTACGGACAACCAAGATAAAGGACTGGGATCTCGAGTGGGAAAAGCTAAAAATATAGCAAATGGGCATTTAAACATATGTAAAAGAAATATAACGTATAAATGTTTTCTTTTTTGGAACAATTGCAATACAACGCAAAAAAGTAAATGTGTATTTATTCAAAGCCTATCCTTGCTGCCTGGTGAGCACACACTAAAACAATGCTTGGTTCCACATAATCGATTTGTGTTGGCACAATATGAGGGAATTAAGTTATCTTATTAGTTTTTACTAATTTAAGTGGGTTGAACATAAAACAATTAAGTTGTCCCCCCAAAAAACTCAAGAATTGTGTTATTTCAGCTTATTTTAAATAAGTTAAATAGTTTGAACAAACAACAAAGGACATTTTATTGAATGCATGTTTTCAAAAATATACCACCATCATGGTTATTATAGTTACTTCAACACTTCACTACATAGTTCATATTAAAGCAGTAATAAAACAAACCAAGGGGTTTTCAAACTGGGGTCTGTGGAAATATTCAGGGAAAAAGCATAAAAAAAAGAGTTAGAATAATGAATTATAAATATTTATAATAAGTATTTATTTAGCATTAACGTTAATTACCTAACATTTTATTCGTTTTAAGTAAATAAACACACGAGAATGATAGTGAACAGTGTTTTAAAATTAAAACAATAAAAAATAAAAATACCACTTAAATAAATCATCAAAAATGTGATTAAAAATAAACACAAGTGAGTGTTTTTGATCAATTTTGATTAAAATAAAGTGTAAATAAAATAATAAATACAGTATTTAAAATTTATATTTAGAAACATTAAAAATATGACTAAACAGAAATGTTTAGATTTTCCAAATAATATTATTATATTAATTTTTAGTACATAAATAGGGTCTAGAAACTACTATCTATTTTAAACATTGAACAAAGTATGTTTACATAAAAAAATAGATATGTCATCTGCCTCGATCAGGTTGAACATAAACAAATAAATAAAATAATAAATAAAATTCAAATTAGTTAATACAAAAATGAAATCAACTTTAAGGAGTTTGTCTCAAACGAATTTCAGTGTTGTTTTTTTATTAACCCCCATTCTCCCAGTGGTACAGGCTGAACTTACACTATGCAGCATATGAAATTATGAATAAAAATATTACAAGTGACAGCAACATGCCGAGAACAACATCTAAATCATTGAGCTTTACTGTCAGAGGTTGTAGTTCAGGTCAATGCACAACTATTCACCTTAATAATTTATGTAAAGAAAAGAAAAAAAAGTTCACCTGTTTAACCTCTAGAAAGAGAAATGACAAATAACTTTCTTGTTATTTTAATGCGTCTTCACCGGAAGAGGGCGCTGTAAGCCAAAGATGTGCAAGTGCCACGCTACGCATAGGTAAACACGTCTCATGTCTGCAAATTAATCTAATATGTGAAGCAACATAATGTTCTTTTAGCACTCTGTATCTCAATTTTTTTTCCATGTGTTTTTCATAGTTCCTTGTAGGAGTCTTCACAATGAAGCACATTTTCCACTCGCTTTGTTTTGGCTATTAGCAAAATGTCACACGTGGCTTAGCCTATATTCATCTCACAACAAAAGCAGAGAATAACTGCGTCATATGGAAAGTTAGAAGTTAGAGAAATCTTTTCTAGTCACTATGATAGAAGTGATTGGATGATAGTTGACAGTTGGTAAATTATTGATCTGGATATGAGATTTATTCAATATAAAAGACCTAAAGGTAGTATGGTTCACCCTAAAATTGAAGCTCACTAACATTTAGCCTACTAACACTTGTTCAAAACTTGTGTCTTTGTTCTTTTGACCACAAAAGAAGACATTTTGAAGAATGTTTGGCCATTGACATCCATAGTAGTATATATATATATATATATATATATATATATATATATATATATTTATTTCTATGGAAGTGATGGCTCTCGGTTTCCAGCATTTTCTAAAATATCTTCTTTTGTGGTGAAAATAAATCTCTCAGACATGTTTGAAGCACATTTTCCGCGCACTTTGTATTAGCTATTAGCAAAACCTCACACGTGGCTAATATTTATCTCACAACAAAAGCAGAGTACAACTGAGTCATATGGAAAGTTAAAAGTTAGAGAGATCTGTTTTAGTTACTATGATAGAAATGATGGGATGATATGATGTTATCGATCTGGAATCAGGATATGAGATTTATTCAAGATAAAAGACCTGGTTTACCTTAAAATTGAAGCTTACTACTAACATTTAGCCTACTAACACTTGTTCAAAACTTGTATGTTTGTTCTTTTGACTACAAAAGAAGATATTTTGAATAATGTTTGGCCATTGACATCCATAGTAGGCTATATATTTTTTATTACTATGGAAGTGATGGCTCTCGGTTTCCAGCATTCTTCAAAATATCTTCTTTTATGGTCAGAATAACAAAGAAACTCTCAAATGTGTTTGGATCCAATTGATGATGAGTAAATAGTGAGTAATGTTTATTTTTGAGTGAACTATCCCTTTAAATATATTTCTTTAAAAGTGCAACAGTTATCCTGCTACACTTGATTAGATACCAAAGCAGCATTCATATGATCCTACATGATTTGAAAGGTTTATGTGCAATATTGTTCATATTTTGTGCATGCTATTTTAAAACAATTAATTTATTTTATTTACTTTTTTTTTTTTTTTTTTTTTAGACTAGTGCATTCATTCCAAGCGGAGAACGTATGGCACAAGCTACATTTCACCCTCTGGAGATCAGATGACTGAAGTGTGTAACAGATGCTGAAGACTGAAGTGGTTGATCCTGGATCTGTGGTAGGTAAATGCTGTGAAAGTCTATGGATGAGTGCTCTTGATATGTAAACACGGAGCATCAGAATGGTGAGCTAATGTCTGTTAGCACTGAGATCTGTACACTGCAGTCTGCTTCTGTCCCCAAACACCTCTCATTGGGGGAATTGGAGCATGAGAGGGATGGATAACCAGATTTCATACTGCAGACAGTCAGCAAAGGGTAATATGTGCAGTATATGGCAGTGAACGTCTGCCCTTTTGGGAAAAGAAAAATTAAATAAATTATACATACAGTGCTCAGCATAATTGAGTACACCTCTCACTGATCTCTGTTTTAAATTCATATTTCCTATAGGAAGCTTTACAATAATATATTTGTGCATATTAGATTAGTCAGTACCAAAGCCAAAATTGGAACTAATCTAACAATAAAACATAAGATCACAGTACAAATATTACAACACAAAAATGAATATGCTGTGGAAAAATATCGAACATTTTTTATAAACAGGAAAATCAATATAAACATAAAAATGTTGAAAATTTTAAATATATTATTATTATTATTTTAAATGTTTGCCCTTTTGGGAAAATAATAAAATAGATATTAATCTACAGTAATGAATAATAAAATTGTCCTTTATTTCTACATGTCAGAGTTTTATTAAAAAGCACCTATGATGAAAATCATCTTTTGGAAGCTGTTTGGACAGAACTGTGTGTATGTATAGTGTGTCCACAGTCATATTGGGCTGATATAAAGACAATAAGTCTCTTTTTTCAAATGTCCTGACGTTAAAATAGGATCCAAATCCCTCTCGTTATGAGGCCCACCGCAACGTGACGTAGGAGTGCGGTTTCCCCGCCCACCGAATTGATTGACAGCCACATATTAACATGTCTCCATAGTAACGTGTATATCAACAAGACAGGACATGCGCAAAGCAACCAGGATTAAAAGATCTGTTCAGCTTGCTGTAATCATCAAATGTGATTAAGAATTTTACAAGTTTAAAACGTTTTTAAAACAGTGCATGTTTGTAATGAATTACCGTGATTTTACCGTCTTTACTTTATCACCATAGCCGCATGTCAGTACAATTATAAAAGAAGACGCTTCAATCGCGGTTTGTGGATGTTAAATCAGGTTTATTTTGTACATTAACATAACGAATATCCATACAGCAGTGTATATTAATGTGTATCCTGTCACATTTGCCGTGCAAAAACAGTGCAAAGTTACACACGGTTGTGTGTGTTTGCGTGAACTTTATAACAACATTGTGTGTGACTCATCTTTGCAGAAAGGCTTGAATTAACTCCACAACAAATACATCAAATAATCATTGGGAAAGTTCTTACTGTAGTATTTATCACATGTCTGTCACTGTGGCACGCTCTGACAGGCAAGTGGGAACGGTGGGCGGGGAGAACTAAAGGCACAGGCAACAAAAACAGCTACAGAGTGTTCAGAGCAGAAATTCCAACATTCTAAAAGGTATAATAAATAATCTGATGGGTGTTTTGAGCTGAAACTTTACAGACACATTCTAGAGACACAAAAGACTTATCTTAAATCTTGAAATAGGTGCCCTTTACAATCATGATGGTAATAAGAAAAAAGTATTTTCTGAAAACAAATATTACAACTTTAGGATTGTACGATGATTGTATGTGTTCATGATAACATGAAAGTGATAAACAAACAATGAATTAAATATGCAAAAATTATAATCATATAAAATGTTCATGCATGTTATCCTGTATATGTTTAAATATGTTTAATATAAAATATATTGAATATAAAATGACATATGCAAATATATTGTCATATATTCTTTAATATATGAAAATCAGGGATCTGTTTTGTATTAATATCCATATATTGTTGTCTATTAATGCATTATTCTGTATAATGTTTGTACCCTAACCTGATTTCACGTAGTAGGACATGTTCCTGGATTAACATCTATGTTGATCCTGGAACAACATCCCAATTAGCCAATCAAAATTAAGGGATACGTTTACCATTTATGTTAAGTTCAGGCTTACGGTTAAGTTTATGCACTTCTACATGATTGTTATCCAACTATTATTCCCGTCTGATTCTGGGAATAATTTACAGTTATGGTTGGGTTTAGTGGTAGGGAATAGGTATGGATTACATTTTCCAACAAAAATGATGTTCCAGACTCAACATAGATTTTAATCCAGGATCACATCGTACTTGACAAAATCAAAATCATGCTCCTATACATTCAATAATTTCATATATTCATCATTCATATTTTGGAAACTTAAACTTTCCTTTCATGAGACTATAGGTATGTTTATATGCATGCACTCACACATCCATTTTTAGGCTTCATAGATTATCATATCAGTGCTTAAAATTAATTGGTGTTTTTCATTTAGATTATTTAAACTAAATGTTACCACAATTTAAAGTACCACATTGTTACAGTCTGTGTCAGAACATTTTTTTCATATATGTTTTTAAAAGAAAGCTGCATATCAGAACAAACATACAACCGGGTCTCTGTGCAGAAATCAATGTTGTCCATTGTATGTGTATTTAATTATATTGTTTGTATGAGGTCACACAACGTGAGCTCCTCTTTCACCCAGGAGCTAAATGAAGTTAACAGCCATTTACCCAACACTAATGGTTGTAAGATTTGGGCATGGCTGAGCGAGAGAGCCTTGAGTATAAACATGTTTGTGTGTGAAAATGTATGTGTATGCATAAGTGACTTAGATTCATAGCCACTTTGTAGAAACACCGGCATTAAAACCTCCATTTAGCTCCACTCAAGCAAACCTCCCTTGTTCATTCTTGCTCTAATGTTTTCTTGATTTCGCACACATTCACTAACAGTCTAAAATTTGGGCTCAGTAACAATCAGTAAGAAAAAAAAAAAAACGTTTTTAAAAGACGCCTGTTCTGCTCACCAAGGCTGTTTTCCTGAATGAAATTTAAATGAATTTATTACAGTGATTTAAAGCAGAGTTTTCAGCATGTTATCCTTCAGATATTATTTATTTATTTATTTATAAATTTTCAATGTTATTATTTTTAGGCTGTTTTCCTGAATTAAGTTTAATTTAATTTATTAAATTGATTTAAAGCAGAGTTTTCAGCATGTTATCCTTCAGATATTAATTATTTATTAATTTTCAATATTATTATTATTATTATTATTATTAGGCTGTTTTCCTGAACGAAGTTTAATTTAATTTATTACAGTGATTCAAAGCAGAGTTTTCAGCGTGTTATCATTCAGATATTATTTATTTATTTATTCATTTTCAATATTATTATTTATCATTATTATTATTATTATTATTATTATTATTATTAGGCTGTTTTCCTAAATGAAGTTTAATTTAATTTATTACGTGTAAAGCAGAGTTTTCAGCATGTTTTTCTTCAGATATTATTTATTTATTTATTTTCAACATTATTATTATAATTATAATTATTATTATTATTATTAGGCTGTTTTCCTGAATGAAGTTTAATTTAATTAATTACAGTGATTTAAAGCAGAGTTTTCAGCATGTCTATATTTCAGTAATATCCAGATATTATTTATTTATTTATTTTCAATATTATTATTATTATTATTAGGCTGTTTTCCTGAATTTAGGTTTAATTTAATTTATTACAGTAGTTTAAAGCAAAGTTTTCAGCATGTCCATATTTCAGTAATATCCAGATATTATTTATTTATTTATTTATTTATTTATTTATTTTCATTATTATGATTATTATTATTAATATTATTACTATTATTATCAGTGTTACAAAACTGTTGTGGTGCTTTATTTTTTTGTGGAAACTGATATTACACAACAGTAGTGAAAGTAAATATATTTATAAAGTAAAAAAAGGTTTTAAATAAATGCTGTAATTTTGAACTTTTTTAAAATCTGAGAATCCTAAAAAGTATCACCGTTTACACAAAACTATGAAGCAGTAAAAAAAAAAAAGAAAAAAGCACACAACTAATTAATTACCATGCTAATCACTCTTAATTGTATATAGAAAGAGTAAAAAAAAAAACTCTTTGAACTGACTAATAATAACTACCACTGATAATATTTGGGATGCAACAGAATCACCGGTCAGGTCTTGCCTAAGCAAAATTCCTATGTGCGTGTATTTTATTATTTCATTCTGGGTGACAAAACGGAAACAAAATAGTTTTTATTGGGTCTGTTCGATTGCATTTTTAAGATCTTTGAAATGCAGATTTAAGACAATTTAAGACTAATTAAGGCCTTATTTTTTGGGACTTTTTAAGGATTCGCACACACCCTGTATCAATATATTATGATTTCTGCAGAATCATATGACTGTGATATTGATGCTGAAAATTCATCACAATTTTTTACTTTATTCTACAGGAAAACAGTTATTTTAATTAGCAAATTTTTATCACATTATTACTGTATTTTTGATCGTATAATCGCAGCCTGGGTGAGCAGAGTAGGCTTTTAAAAAAAAAATGAAAGCCATTAAAAATCTTACACAGGTAGTTTTCAAAAAAATTATAATAATCCCTTCTGTTTTCTATTTTAACATCAGGTCTCTGCTTTGCCTCTCCTCAAGGGTCCCCTGCTTTGTGATGTCTTTTCTCATGAGATTTTACGTGTGACAGGGTGTGAGAGATTAATTTGCTTCTCTGATTGGGGTTTTCATGGTTAATTAAGTTCATTGAAAGTTAATTACGAAAACAATGCTTTTCTAGCATTATTGATCCTTTGAAGTGAGCGCTGAAGCTGCAGTAAACTGCAATGAGCTCTGTTCTGAACCTGACACACTAAGCTCTTGCTGGGATGAAGGAAAAATAAAGTGATTTTGTGGAGAGCGATGCTAGAATCACACTTTTAGTGAACATTTCTTAGGGTAGGTAGGTATTTTTAGGGTAGGTTCGTTAATGTAGGTTCTTTAAATTTTATTGATGAATTTTTTTTTTATTAATATCATTATTAAAAATTTTTATTGCCATAGTGCCATGATTTATATTTGACAGGGCTGGAAAAAAGGAGTCTGTCAGAGATAGAAGTGCAGCACAGTATGGATTATACTGTTGTTTAACAGCATGTCAGTTGTTTAGCTGATAAAACTTTTAGACAAAAATCTGAATGTTCATAATGACATCGGTTTGAATAATGGCAAAATATAAAGATTTAAAATCACACATGACTATTAATGTCATCAAATACTGAATAAATTATTAGTTGGTATCTTTCTGTAAATCATTGAAAAAATGTATGATTTTTAGTTAATAATACAATTAGACGGGACACATTTAAATGCATCTAAATGTGTTTAAAGTTGCACTTCTGTAGCTTTGATGCTTAAAAAACTGTTTCTCTTTTTGACCCACATTGTGACTGTATGGGGCTGCAGATACACAGTAGCAAAAATATGATGATACCAGCAAGACTGGAGGACAGAATATATTAATTTAAGGGACCTTTAAACTAGCAAAATAATAAACCATTGCAACCATTTTTAATCCTCCATTACTTGCGATAATTGGCCAAGATGTTCAACCAACCCGTAAAAATGTGCATTTAATAACCTGTTTTATATGATCCATGCTGCATAACACATAACCAGCAAACTCTCCTCCCTCGTGACGCACACCTAGACCCAATTGCCCATGCAAAACTCAGCGCCAGTTAACAGTGCAGTTGAGTCAGTAATTACCATGATCACTTCATTTTCTACTTAAAGCGATATTAAAATCGATGACACATGGAAAGGACAAACGTGCGTCAGTAATATTCCCTAGTGATTGTTAACTGTATTTAAGACTCGTTTTGACATAATCTGATGTCTTGAATTGCGCTCGCGGATGTCGAGTCTCCGGCGCGCGCCACAGAAGCGCACAGTCTGGCGAGAGCGCGCGAGTCGGTTCGCGTGCAGAAGAGAAAATCCCAAACATTTTTAATCATCACGCTGCTGATTGTGGCTGATTATCCGTGAAAGGGAAACCAACATCTCTTCAGGCGTAAAGCACGCGCGTACTTCTTCAACCAGAGTGCATATTAAGCCCGTATCCCTCAGTGTCGCGCGCGCAAATGTGTTCGGACTGCCGTGAAGTGTGCGCGGAAAATGGATCAGTAAAAACACGATTTTTTTAGCAGTCAGTTTGTGTAATAGTGGACGGAAGGGTTTGATGGCAGCTCAGATGGCTTCAGGACTTTGGTTTGTCGCGCTCACCGTGGCGAGTAAGTAACAACAAGCTATTTTTTTTCTATTGGTGTGTGTTACTGACAGTGATAAAAGCGCGTTATTATTAAATTACGCTTTTATACCAGTACGATTAGGTCTTACATACTTACCTAATCATTTGGTCTCACTAGTTTGTTCCATTAGTTAATGTTAGTTAATGCATTTATTAGCATGAACTAATAATGAACAATACTTATAGTTCAACATTTACTAATGCATTATTGCAATCAAAATTCATGCATTTTAACAAGCTAATGCAGTGTGAGTTTACATGAACTAACAGTGAACAGCTTTAACGTTAACAAAAATGAATAAACACTGTAATAAATGTATTGTTCATTGTTTGTTCATGTTAGTATTAACTAACATTAACTAAAACAATCTTATTGTAAAGTGTGACCATTTGTTTTACATAGAAAAAGTTATTGAAAGCATAAAAAAATGGAAAATGTCTTAAAAAGTGTCAAAATTGCTAAGATGAAAGTGAATAAAAATAAAAGATACATAATACTAGCCATTATGGGGAAAATATAATATATAATGGTTAACTGAATAGTCTTTACATACAGAATAATACGTTTATTATATTATATATATATATACATTTATTTAAAATTGACTTAAAATGTGAAATATTTGACTAGTAACACTTTATTTGTATTTTATTTACATGTCAGTTGCATACATACTACAATAATAAAAGAAAATGATACATCATTGCATGCAATAACTCTAAACAAAACGCTAATTCTAACCATTAACCTTTAGTAAGAGCATGTTATTAATTAAAATTGCTAAATGACATTTATAATGACACTAAGACCATAAAATAAGTTGTAACTGCCTTATATGCGCTTGATGATTTTTTTTTTACAGTAGACCTTCAATTTTTATATGTAGTAAATATGAGGTATTATGACTTGCTTTTATAAAGTTATATTTGCAAGAATTAAATAGCTCTGTTTATATGACTATTCACATGAAATCAGTACAGACTGCACTTTTTATAGTATTTATATTCAATACTATGACAGCTCTTTGGAAAATGCATTAGCAAGTCTCTTTACATCCTTGACCAGTGGGATTAAAGGGGTTAAGTTGGGTCAGGCATCATCGCACGTTGTGTGTGTGCTTCATAGTTCAGTTCGTCATTGCCCACACAGCAGGGTTTTATGAGTGCATCATGTTTCATCCAGTATGAATGATGAAGTCTTGACACCCAATCTCTTAAAATCATTGATCAGTCTCACTCTAAACATGAAACAGCTATTAGATGATTTACAATTCATAGTTTGCCTTTTGTTAAAGGGATAGTTCACCCAAAACTGAAAATTCTGTGATCATTTACTTGTCACAATCTAGAGTTTCTATTTTCTGTTGAACACGAAATAAGTTATTTTGAAAAATGTTGGAAACCTGTAACCATTGGCCTCCATAGTATTTGTTTTTTCTAATATGGAAGTCAATGGTTTCAGGTTTCTAACATTTTTCAAAATAACTTCTTTGTTCAACAAAAAATAGCCTGCTTAAAGGGATATAGTTCCCCCAAAAATGAAAATTATATCACCTTTTACTTTTCACAATCCTGTTTGAGTTTCTCTATTGAACACAAAAGATGTTATTTTGAAAAATGTTGGAAGCCTGTAACCACTGACATATATTATTTGTTTTTCCTACTATGGAAGTCAATGGTTACAGGTTTCTAACATTTTTCAAAATAACTTCTATTGTGTTCAACAGAAAAGGGAAACTCATAAAGGTGGAACCACTGGAGGGAGATTAAATGGTCAGTAAATTTTCATTTTTGGGTGAACTGTCCCTTTAAGATTGCATAATCCAGTGTGGAAAAAAAAACAGTATTGGAGTGTCTTTTTCAGGGAAAGCATACTAGGGATAGCACGTGTGTGTGTGTGTGTGTGTGTGTTGGTTCTTGAGGCATGCTCTGTCATAACTTTGATTAGATCTTTTGCTCAGTGAGTCAGGGTTGCAGATAGGGTCTCTTAAAAACATTCATAAACGCGAACACACACACACACACACACACACACAAAGACCACAGCGATGCTTTTATAGTCTTCTTTAGCAACCAGCATTTTTCTAAATATCTTCTTTTGTGTTCAACAGAAGAAATCAACTCAAATAGTTTTTAAACAAGTGAAGTATGAGTAAATGATAGCAGAACTTTAATTTTTTTGGGTGAACTAACCCTTTAACACTTTCATGTATTATCAAAATATGAAAAACATACTGTAAATTAAATAAATATACAACGATTGGCTGTTTTTTTTTAGGGAATGTTTTTTAAGGCAGCGTCTTAAGTGAATTTTGTTAACTTTGTTTTATGCCTTAACAAAAGATAAGCTAAGCCCTTGTATGAGCTATGGATAATTACTGGGCTCCATCTCCGTATGTTGTGATTGCCATTAGCAGTATTGATCCGTGTATCAGTGCTTCCGTTAATGACTTTTATTGCTGAAGTATTTCCACTCGTTAAGCAGTGAGTCAGTTGCATGTAGGTAATCAAGGTCATGATATTATTAAAGGGATAGTTCACCCCAAAATGAAAATTACCTCACCATTTACTCACTCAAGTGTTTCTGAACTTTTATGAGCTTCTTTCTTCTGCTGAACACAAAACAAGATATTCTGAATAATGCTGGAAACAAGCAGCCATTGACATCCATCCATAGAACAAAAATACTATGGAATGTTAATGGCTGCTTTCACTCAACATTCTTCAGAATATCTTCTTTTGTGTTCAACAGAAGAAAGAAACTCAAAGAGGTTTAGAGTGGAGAATGAGTAAAATATTGAGTAAATAATGACAGAATTTCAATGTTTGGGTGAACAATCCCTTTGATCAGATATACTGTTCAAAAGTTGGGTTTTAAGTTTTGTTTTGCTTAAATTAAAGCTGCTTTTATCTAAGCATTGTGAATTTGTTTTGTATAATTTCTGTTTTTAAATCTTTTTTTGCATTTGTTCTTATAATAAAAAGGCTAAATGTTCAGCTTTATTACTCTTTAGCAGCACACGATCCTTCAGAAATCATATTAATTTAACAATTTGGTTCTTGGATGAATTGCTTTCAATGTTCTTTCTGGAATGGAAACTTAAGAAAGAGCAGCATTTCTTTGAATATTTGTAAATGTCTTTTTGGAAAACTGTCACCTTTTGTCAATGTAATGCTGACTGAAAGTATCAATTTCTTTAAATCTAATAACATTAAAGTGTTAATAGAATGAAATGCCAGAAAGGCTTGAAACAAAAAATTCTAAGTTCTCTGCTCTCTTTCCCAGATCCCAAAGCTCTGCATGCGCTGGTTGTGGAAATCATAAAAAAGTTCTAAGTAGAAGGGTGTTTTCCCCAGCACATGGGCTTTGAAATGTCCAAAGCAGAAATTAGTCAAAATAACACTTTTTTTTTTTTTTGTTTCAAAATGAATCAGCTGCTTTGAACAAATTGGATAAACAAGCTCTTAACATTATTTATTGCATTGTGATTCTAGTAAATTACTTCATCAAAACCTTTCTTAAGCAGTCAATTTAAATCTGTTGGATGAATTTAAAGTACAATTGAAATCGAAACTAACCATATGATTTTGTTAGCTCACATTGCTAGTTTTGTGGTGAACAATTCATCTGTGCTTGTCATTAATAAAAAAATGCCCTTGTAATCTTTAATTGAAATCTGAAAATGCACTTCTTGTTTGTTTTCAGTTAAATTCTCAGATTGCATCTGTCTGAGGTATTGGGTGGGGCTAACATACTTAACCATGCCCCTCCAACTGTCAGTTTTGACAACAAACAGAAATGTTGAGGAGGAGGAGGAGGAGGTGTCTGTTAGGTTGTAATAACTCTCCCCAAACCCATTTCCTAATCTTTCTGTATGCCTACTTTACTACATCCAAATGTTTACTACATTTACTACATGCTCGCAGAAGAAAAAACAAGCCACGCCCACTGTTTTCTCATTTAATATTCCGTTTCTCTAGGAATTGCGTCACAATATGAAAAAAACAAACAAAACGGTCACAGCTTTCGGTTCATGTGGATTTAAGGAGTGCCGATCTGATGTTGTCTTGTTTTCAACCCCTTAAAATTTTGGTCTTGGTCTTTGCTACAACACCAGAGTACAGTAATATAGTTACAGTTATCATTCTTGGAATTAACACGGCATGTGCTCAGCATGCATTTAAAGGGATAGTTCACTCAAAAATAAAAAAAAGTCTGCCACCATTTACTCACTGTTCACTTGTTCAAAACTGAGTGTTTTTCTTTTGTTGAACACAAAAGAAGATATTTTGAAAAATGCTGGTTGTTGGGGCCCATTGACTTCCATAAGCTGTGTCTCATTTCAGAGGCTGCATCCTCTGAAGGATGCATTCGAAGGGCGCTGCGTCATCTCATGTCAAAATAATTCGAAGGCTCCTTCAAATGCAGCCTCAAAATGCGTCTTTCGTTTCTCAACTAATGAAGGACACAAGCGGTGGATCCTTTGCAGCCTCAAACATCCCAAGATTCGTTGCGCGCTGATAACGACAGTACGTTTTTAAAAGAAAACTCCAGATTAAATGTATGAATTAGGTTTTATTTGACTTGGATATCTAAACACATGTTAAAAAACCAAAAAAATATGACGCGTCTTCATTTTATTTTTTAGTAATTTTATAGACAGTTTACATTTTTATGTGTACATGTATGGATCAAAGGAAATATATTTCCAGCTTCTGTAAACCTTGCTTTGCCTTCAGATCGCTTCAAATAAGTTTTGATATCACTTTGAAAAAAAGTCATTACAAATTTTATTACTACTTATTAACGGCAACTGTTACGGATGCTAGGTGATGAGATCTGTCCTCTGTAGGCTAGATCGTCTCATTTCAAAATGCTCGGGTCGGCTTGTGTGGACTTCGAAGGACTCACCTTTGAGGTCTGCATCCTTCGGAGGATGCAGCCTCTGAAATAAGACAGCTATAGTCACGAGGTAGAGTAAATGATGAGGTTATTTTCATTTTTGGGTGAACTATCACTTTAACGGCTTTCAGACTGTGCAGATATTGTGAATATTTGTTCTGTTATTCCAGGAAAAAGTCTTGAGACCCCCACATCATCACATACTCTTTATATAATGCAAACTGACACTGTAAAAAAAATGCAGGGTTCCACACAATTCATTCATGTTGTCCCAACACAAATCGATTAAGTTAATAAATTTAAATGGATTGAACATAAAAGAATTAAGTTGTCCCCAAAAAATCTGAAGTATTGTGTTTTTTCAGCTCATTTTTCATAAGTAGTTTGAACAAGCAGCCACAGTAATTTTTTTTGTGTGGCGGAAAAGAAAAAAGCATCTGATTGAGTGGAAGAAAGTGTGACATAAAGTCATATTAAGACTCTCACAGACACACACACACACCACCTAAAACTGCAGCACTGGGGTAACTTTAGGGCCACAACTATGTGTATTATTGTAAGTCAGCTTGGCCGCAGATGGAGTATGGCTTTTAATAATTTAGTTGGTAGATATTTATGCCACTCAAACACTAGTAACACACATTCGCCGACAGTCAAACAGCATAGTCTAATTATATTTCATTGAGATTCAGATTTGTTTATATGCAAGTCTTTGCACCAGTGCTGATATTAAACACTCTGATGTGTTTTTGTATCCCTAGTAAAGTATTCTGAGAGTTAGTCCAGGTTTGTGTGTGTTGGTGTGTGTATCTGTTGTGGTTGTTTGTGTGATGAGCCAGGTTTTATTTTAGTGCAGCTGAATAATTCACAGAGTTGAAGTGCACCGGGGTGGAAAAGCTCAGTGCAAGCAACTGTGAGTGTGTGTTGTTTTGTGTAATCTTGAGATGCTGCATGTGTGTGTGTTTTTTTAAGTCTATGGTTGGTAAGGAGTGTGTGTTTTTGTGAAGAGCCCTGAAGCAGGACATGAGGCTTGTCTGAGCAAGTCTGGGTTTTAGTAACACTTTTTTTTCATCATATTAGTCACTGTAGAAAGCATCTTCCATGCGTGTTTTTAAGATATCAGCTTCTTTAGGCTGAGGATGGTGTATCTATCACAATTATATTACTGTTGTTGTTGTTTGTTGTTTTATTGTGTTAATTAATGAATGCTGAATTTACAATAGAGTGCAGCAATCAGGTTCTGCAAGTACAAATTCATTTTTAATGAGGAAATTAGAGTTACCAATAACTCACAAAGACTGATCTGTTTTGAACTTTAAGGATGTTTATCGATTATACGTGTTTTTCGTGGAAGTCTGAAATCCATCTGTTTTTGCATTAATTCAGCTTCTTTTTAAAGCAATCAGCTTAATAGTGGAATTTATGTAGAAAACTACATTACCCATGATGCTGTACAAATATTCTACCAATCAGATAGTAAAGCATAGTGAATTATGTTATCAATTTTAAAAAAGCATTCAAATATTTAAGTATTTTCTCCATATGCTCTCAAAAATATGTGTATATGCATTTTTGTTTTGCAGTGAGCGTGATATATTTTCGATAATACCAACCACTTTAAAATGATAAAATCAATTGTGCTTATTGCAGTGCTTCATGGGATTGTAGTTCTTTCCCTTATTAAAGCTGTAAACCTCAGAGTCTAATACTGATGTTGTTGGATATTTTTGTCCAATTTTCATGTACAACTTTGCTTTAAATCTAAAGTTTGTAAGTTTGTCTAACAGGATTGTGCTTATTCTCTTAATGAGTTATGGGTGTGTTTTGAGAATAAACCAATCAGAGTGTCATCTCCCATTCCCTTTAAGAGTCAGTTGCGTTGCGCCATGGCACATTTGCTATTTACATGGCGGAAAAACTGAAAGCTTCACTAGCGAGAAAACAGTTAAACAGACCATCTGCAGCGCGAGGATAAAGAACGACCCATTGGCCTTTCCTTTCTCTCTTTTGTGGATAAGAAAATGGTGTTGTACGCACTCCACTGAAGACATCCATTAGTCTACATAATTAATTTCATTTGTTAAGCGCAAAGATTTGTTTCAAAACTATTTCTAATTCAGTTCTAATTTCCAGCAAACGAATAAATGAACAATAATAACGAAGTGTGGTCAAAAAACCACAGTTATATCCAAACACACGTCCTATTCTCCATATTGTCCAAAACCTGACAGTTGGACAAATCTAAGCTTGCTTTTAATAAAACATAATTTAAATATGCATATAATAAATAATACTACTAATAATAATAACATTATCCAAAAGCAAGTTATCATAAATAAACTAAAAAAGCCCCCCGAGATGAAGAAGGCATGGAGGCAGTGGTTTTTATATTTATGTAGAAAATAATAATTTTTGTAATATTTTAATCCTTTAATTCTTTTTCATTTGTAAAGATATTTGCGTATTGCTGTACATCCTGTGTGTATTAAGCAATGTGTAAGAGTTTAAGGCGCATAACTAACACGCTCTGCGCTGGACTTTACACCTGCTTTCAGCACAGTCGATTTTAGTTCCTCAAAATAGCAACGCACCAACAATGCTCCTTAACACACCTCTTTTCTAGACCGGAACACCCATGAGTCCACAAAGCGGCGCAAATGGATTTGCTATTTAAACAACGTGGCGCAAAACAGGAAAATTAGGGTTGCGCTGGTCTGAAAATAGCAACACGTCGTGGCAAACACGTCTTGCGTCTTATTGCGCCGGGTGCATGATAGGGCCCAAAACAATTATGTCGTCCCAAAAAAATTCAAGAGTTGTGTTGTTTCAGCTCATTTTAAATAGGTAGAGCAAAATCTTTTTTTGTTGTATGTATGTATGTGTATATATGCATATTATTAGAATTATTATTATATATTATTAGAATTATTATTATATATTATTAGAATTATTAGCCCCCTTTATATTTTCTTCCTGTTTCTGTTTAACGGAAATAAGATTTTTTTTTAACACATTTCTAAACATAATAGTTTTAATAACCAATTTAACTAATTTATTTATTTTATCTTTGCTATGATGACAGTACATAATATTTTACTAGATATTTTTTCAAGATACTAGTATTCAGCCTGAAGTGACGTTTAAAGACTTAACTGGGTTAATTAGGCAAGTTAGGTTAATTAGGCAAATCATTGTATAACAGTGGTTTGTTCTGTAGACAGTTGAATAAAAAATAATAATATTGACCTTAAATGGTTTAAAAAATTTAAAAACTGCTTTTATTCTAGCTGAAATAAACAAATAAGACTTTCTCCTAAACGTCATCAAAAATATTTGAAAAAGAAAAAAAAAATCACAAGAGGGATAATGATTTGACTTCAACTGTATATACACACAGTACATATATATGTGTGTGTGTGTGTGTGTGTGTGTGTGTGTGTGTGTGTGTGTGTGTGTGTGTGTGTGTGTGTGTGTGTGTGTGTGTGTGTGTGTGTGTGTGTGTGTGTGTGTGTGTGTGTGTGTGTGTGTGTGTGTGT
>CAIGQV010016735.1:9350974-9364302 GCA_903798115.1 Danio jaintianensis | reverse complement strand
TGTGTGTGTGTGTGTGTGTGTGTGTGTGTGTGTGTGTGTGTGTGTACGTGTTTTTTGTGACATGTCAGGACACAAATCTGTATAATGACATAGGTATGACACAGGTATTACAAAAAGGAGGTGAAATATGAGGACACAGCTGATGTCCTCATTTCTCAAAATGCTTATAAATCACACAGAATGAGTTTAATCAGAGAGTAAAGATGTACACTGTTTCCTGTGATGGTTGGGTTTAGGGGTAGGGTGGGGTAAGGCCAATACAAAATACGGTTTGTGCTGTATAAAATCAATGGAAACCTATGTAATGTAACTCTAATGTAACTCTACCTCATGAACAGCTAATTATTCCCCTACAGTGCAATAAACATGTGCAATACTTTTTCATACGCATTTGTATACAGCACCTTATAACAGTATACAATGCAATACTTTCTCCATACGCATTTGTACACAGCACCTCATAACTTGTATAACTTGTATATTTATAACAAATCTGTACAACAATTCATCATCCAGAGCTCTATTGTCTAACTGCATCTCTGTTTAATGTTTGTCGTATTTTTCTCATATTTATTTTGTGTTGTCACTTGTCACTTTATGTACACTGGAAGCTTCTGTAGCCAAAACAAATTCCTTGTGTGTGTGTTTGCCAGCAGCACACTTGGCAATAAATCTGATTCTGATTCTGATGTACCCACTTTTTACAAAAACAAACATGTGTGTGTGTGTGTGTGTGTGTGTGTGTGTCTGTGTGTGTGTTTACTAGTACAAGACCTGAAGCCATCCATCGAGTTACATTCAAATTAGCGAAAAATGACTTTATGCTTATGTTGCTTTCTATAGTATCAACTTGTAACCTGATATTTCAGCATGATGCTCATAAGGCAGAACATGAAGCCACTGAGAATGAAAACTCGGCACGGTTTCTGCTGTGTGTTGGGATGTTCGTTTATGACCGTGCCGTTTTTCTCTCTCGAAACCCTCATTATGATAATTACTGTCAGCCTGTGCTTTCATACGCTGTAATGTGAGAGGCTGTGATAAAGCGAATGTGTGCTGATGGAGCAGTGATGGGCTCCACTGCTGACTCATGTTTGGCATTAAGAATGATCGTCCCCATAGGGTTTTAATGGCATAAGGATTGCATGACCCTCTACGTGTTGTCTGTGAATCATGAGGATTGTTGCTTCGGTGCATCTTATTTACAGATGAGCGGGGCTCTTTATGCAGCTGTCTGGATTCATAATAATGGACGTGTTAATTCTTGTGTGAGGGTAATGAAATTTGACATTCATAAGACAGTGGTGCAACAGGTAGCATTAGCATTTGTGTTGAGAAGCTGATAAGTGGATTGTGTTTTTGAAGACATATTTATGGTGGAGTTGTAGAGAGAGTTTAATTAATTATATTGCAAATGAATTTCATATGTCAGTTTTTGGTGAGGGTGGCATGGTGGCTCAGTGGTTAGCACTGTCGCCTCACAGCAAGAAGGTCACTGGTTCAAGTCCCGCCTGGGCCAGTTGACATTTCTTTGTGGAGTTTGCATGTTCTCCCCTTGTTGGCGTGGGTTTCCTCTGGGTGCTCCGGTTTCCCCCACAGTCCAAAGACATGCGCTATAGGTGAATTGGATGAACTAAATTGGCCATAGTGTGTGAGAGTGTATGGGTGTTTCCCAGTACTAGGTTGTGGCTGGAAGGGCATCCGCTGCGTAAAACATATGCTGGAATAGTTGGCGGTTCATTCTCTTGTGGCGACCCCTGATGAATAAGGGATTAAGCCAAAGGAAAATGAATTAAATTAATGAATGCTCAACAACTCAGAACACCTTAGCAACCACCTAGCAACACCTTAGCAACCACTCAGAACACCCTAGCAACCACCTAGCAACACTATAGCAACCACCTAGCAATGCCTTAGTAACCACCTAGCAACACCTTAGCAACTGCCTAGCAACGCCTTAGCAACCGCCTAGCAACATTCTAGCAACCGCCTAGCAACATCTTAGCAACCACCTAGCAACGCCTTAGCAAAACCCTAGCAACCACCCAGCAACACCTTAGCAACCGCCTAGCAACGCCTTAGCAACCACCTAGCAACACCTTAGCAAGCGTCTATCAACCACTCGCAATCACCTAGCAACACTTTAGCAACCATCTAGCAACTCCTTAGCAACCACCTAGCAACACCTTAGCAACCACCTAGCAACGCCTTAGCATCTGCCTAGCAACCACTCAGAACACCCTAGCAACCACCTAGCAACACCTTAGCAACCGCCTCGCAACACCTTAGCAACCACCTAGCTACATCTTAGTAACCATCTAGACCACCCTAGCAACCACCTAGCAACGCCTTAGCAATCACCTAGAACACCCTAGCAACCGCCTAGCTACCAATTAGAACACCTTAGCAACCGCCTAACAATGCCTTAGCAACCACCTAGAACACCCTAGCAACCGCCTAGCAACGCCTTAGTAACCACTCAGAACACCCTAGCAATGCCTTAGCAAGAAACATGCCGATCCATACTAGAAACATGCTAACAAATATGTACTTATCTATCTATGTCAACTGTTTCAAAGGTCTTAAAAACGACTTCAATTATTTAAACTTTAAAACTACACTTTCAGACTAGGCTTTCTCAAGCCACCATAAAGTTTGTCTACGAACTTTACTTTTCTAGTTTTAAATTGTGCTCTAAATTGTGGTTTTGTTGCATGTTTTGACATTTGACATCTTTATTTTAAATTGTGCTCTCCAAAAAAATGGTTGACTGGAGAGTTCATTTGTCTCTTCTCATATATCCCCCAAAACTCCTCATCATGCCATTGATTTAATTTCTCTGCTGTTTGAGCTGTACTTGTTGATCTGTTAGTCAGATGCAGTGTGTGTGTGTGTGTGTGACTGAGCAGAGGCGGGCTGATGGTGTGTTGAATCCTGACTGCTGCCCCAGTGCTTCTACTGTCAGCTTCAATCTTGTAGTCTCAGTGCTTTCTGTCCCCACCCTGCACTGCTTGTCCTTAGACTGATGCCATTGGTCCTGACTCGCTGTCCCTTAGAGACTCTGCCACACAATCACCAGTAGAGTTTTGAGCTTCACTTCCTTTTAAAAACTTACTCTTTGGAGTCCCAATTTTGATATGTAGCTTGTATGATCCCTTTGATACACTTGTCTTTAATTAGATGCAGTTGTCATTGATTTTAATTGGCTATAATGTTTTCTTAGTTATATGCATTCATTCTTTCATTCATTTTCTTATCGGCTTAGTCCCTTTATTAATCTGGGGTTGCCACAGCGGAATGAACCGCCAACTTATCCAGCATATGTTTTACGCAGTGGATGCCCTTCCAGCTGCAACCCATCGCTGGGAAACACCCATACACTCCCATTCACACACATACACTACGGACAATTTAGCTTACCCAATTCACCTATAGCGCATGTCTTTGGACTGTGGGGGGAACCGGAGCACCCGGAGGAAACCCACGCCAACACGGGGAGAACATGCAAACTCCACACAGAAATGCCAACTGACCCAGTCGAGGCTCGAACCAGCGACCTTCTTGCTGTGAGGCGAAAGCGCTACCCACTGTGCCACCGTGCTGCCCCTAGTTATATGCATATGACTGTAAAATTATTTAGCTGTTTTTATTTGGTTGTGGAGTTATGGCAACAGTAGAATTTTGTTTTGAAATTTTACTGGGGAATTTGGCGCAGTGGGTAGCACTGTCACCTCACAGTAAGAAGGTCGCTGGTTCGAGTCCCGGCTGGGTCAGATGGCATATCTGTGTGGAGTTTGCATGTTCTCCCGGTGTTCACGTTCCCCCACAGTCCAAAGACATGTGCTATAGGTGAATTGGGTAAGCTAAATTGTCTGTACAGTATGTGTGTAAGTCCCGGTCCTCCAGGTTGGGGGTTTAGCCTTGGGCTAACAACCCACCTCATAAAAAAACTAGATTTTATGAAACAAATATCAAATATGAAACAAATATCAATTTTGATATGAATGGCCCTGGGAGTAAGTAAGTATTGGTGAATTTTCCTTTAATGTAAAGTTTGTTTTAATCAAAATTTCAATATGTGTAATAATATAATAATTGTATTATGAATATAATAATTACATTATGATAATGTAATATAATAATTATATTGTTTTCTACTTTCACAGAATTGTCGTTTTCTTCTGACTTTTGTCATTTCTAAAGGCTACTTTATATTTTACAATTCTGTTACACAAATCATGCAAATAAATTAGGCATTGTGGTGTGTGTAACTTGTATGTGGTTAATTCAAGCTTCCATACTTCGCGCCTTTTAATTTACATTTTAATCATTTATTTAAAATATAAAAAAATAACAAAGAAAACAGCATTTTTACTCAACAAACCTATTTTTGCCACATTTGCCACTTGCCAAGTGTAAATTTAGCATCACGAGTAAATAATTTTCTATATTAATAACATAAATCACAATTTAGCAGTATAGTGAACACTTTTAAGCTCTTTATGTCTCTGCTGTCCAGCTGTTTGGTGTGCAGAAGTGGAGGAGCGCTTGGTGAACTATTTACTCTCCCCTGACCGGTACAATAAGCTGATCCGGCCGGCGGTCAACAAGAGCCAGCAGGTCACCATTGCAATCCAAGTGTCCCTTGCACAGCTTATCAGTGTGGTGGGTCATTAAAATGCAAAAAAAAAAAAAAAAAAAAATCCATACACAACTTTATATATCACATAATATGTTAATGTTTGCATTTCAGAATGAGAGAGAGCAGATCATGACCACCAACTGTTGGCTTACTCAGGTAAGAGCAAGCAAGCTTTAGTTTGGATTGGAATTTTTAAAGTGAGGAATAACTGACAACGGGCTGTTGAATTATTCTGAAAATAAAAGCTGCTACATCTCGAGTGTGCATTATTTTCATGATATGGAACTGTAATGTGGTCAAAATCTGCCTGGAATTGCTTTATCTGTGTGGTTCCTTGGAATGACACCTTAGAATGTTCATCAACCAATCAGAATCAAACATCCAATAGACCCATAGTATTGATCTTATTCTGTGATGAGGAAGTGGGCTTGTTATAATAAATGGCAGGAAACTGCTTGCTCTACAAACATGTGTGTTCATGACTATACATGATAAGTATAATAATATAATACGGAAATATCAGTTTGCAACATCAAGCAGCATAATGAGTTGTTTTTAACATCTAGAAATCAATGGAAGTGAATGAGACCGGAAGTCTCCAGCCAAAGGATTTCAATGGCTGTGCCCACTTGTACGGGTAGAAGAAGGTCAATAAAAACACTGAAAAAAGTGTGTGTTATTTTAGGTATGGAATGATTACCGGTTGATGTGGGATCCAGAGGAGTATGAAGGGATGAGGAAAGTTCGCCTTCCCTCTCAACATATATGGCTGCCTGACATCGTCCTGTACAACAAGTAAGACATTATATAGCTATTAAAAGTCTGCATGAAGTAAAAAAACAACAACTAATCTTTAATCAAAATTTGACCTTCTGCTTCTGCTCGAAATATTTAGCAGAGGGTGGGGTTTTATTTATGTGCTCCTCCTGTCATCTTTCACTCGCAGCAAACTAACAGCTGGAGCGGCGTGGCTAAGCATGTTTGGCCAAATCTGTCAACATCATTAGAGAAGGACTGCCATTCCAGAACAGAAGCAGATGTTCAGGTTTTGGTTAAAGATTACCAAAACAAATAGTTTTTTTTTTTACTTTTATGGATTAATTGTTCACCTTAAAGGGGACCTATTATGCAAAAATCTATTTTATAAGGGGTTTAAACACAGCTGTGTAACAACAGTGTGTGAATATAGCCAGCATCTAATGGTAAAAATGAATTCATTCATTCATTCATTTTCTTTTCGGCTTAGTCCCTTTATTAATCCGGGGTCGCCACAGCGGAATGAACCACCAACTTATCCAGCATATGTTTTACGCAGCGGATCCCCTTCCAGCTGCAACCCATCACTGGGAAACATCCACACACACTCATTCACACACATACACTACGGACAATTTAGCCTACCCAATTCACCTATACTACATGTTTTTGGACTTGTGGGGGAAACCGGAGCACCCGGAGGAAACCCACACGAACACGGGGAGAACATGCAAACTCCACACAGAAACGCCAACTGACCCAGCCGAGGCTCGAACCAGCGACCTTCTTGCTGTGAGGCGAACGTGCTACCCACTGCGCCACCATGACGCCCTAAAAATGAATTCATTTGATTTTTTTAGAATCACACTACATAAAAACAGGATGCACAAATGAACACTGTATAAACTGCCTTCTTCTGAACCACTTCTTTTGACATCTTTCGTTTTTCACAGAGATTATGTATGTATAAAAATAGAGAAAACAAGACTGAGTCATGTATGAAAAAGGCAGCTAAATAAATAAATACAAATATGAAGGGTGCATATTACTGTAGGACTACTGGGTCCTGTGGCTGGAGCTGCTTAGGGCCCCCAAATCACTAAATCCACCCCTGCCTGTTTTGAATCTGCTGCTTTGCTGAGGCGTAGGCGTTTGTAGCTCCGCCCTCTTTTGAAAAGAGTTCAATCTCATTTGAATTTAAAGCGACAGTCACCAAAACGTCATTATTTGGATCAAAGCCTAAAAGGGGCAGTTTCAAAGAGTTATAACAAATAATTTGTGTGTATTTTGAGCTGCAACTTCACATACACACAGACATCAGAGACTTATTTTACATATTGTAAAAAGGGGCATGATAGGTCCCCTTTAAGACTAACTATGTGCGGTAGTAAAATAAACATTGTAAATTTTGATTTAATGCAGACTTTAAGAATACCCTTATGATGCTTTATTAAAACAGGCTTCTTAGGTCTTAGACCTTCATTTCCTCACACTCATATCATTCTAATGCAACTTACTTTCTTCTGTGGGGAAAAAAATGAATTTCAAAAGTTTGATTCAACTCTTTTAATAATTCAAGGGGGTCCAAAACTACACTGGACCTCATTGACTTTCAGTGTATGGGGAAAAATTGACTTGTGTGTGCTGCAGAAGAAAAAGTCAAACCGGTTTGGAGTGACATGAGGGTGTGTAAGTGATGACAGATGCTTCATTTTTGCTGAACTATCCCTTTAAATAATTTATAAGAGGTTTTAGTAATGCAAAGGTTGAATCTTTATAAAAAATACAGGTGGCAGCAGGAGACCTTGTGTTAAGATTTTTTTTTTTACATTGCTGCATTGATGCAGAATTTGGGCATAGTTTCACCTTTTCCAAGGACAGAGTTACTGCATTAATCTCAAGGACTGAGATCAGACTGACAGTGTTTTTTTTTCGTATGAGGATGAATAGGGCTGGGCGGTGTTTTGAGTTTTTACAATATATTATCTATATATTTTTTTCTAAATTATATGGTATGAAAGTTGTTAGAGCGGTGGCGGCACAGTGGCTCAGTGGTTAGCACTGTTGCCTCACAGTAAGAAGGTCGCTGGTTCAAGACCCAACTGGGCCAGTTGACATTTCTTTGTGGAGTTTGCATGTTCTCCCCGTGTTGGCGTGGGTTTCCTCCGGCAGCTCCTGTGCTAGACATGTGCTATAGGTGAATTGGGTAAACAAAATTGGCCATAGTGTATGAGTTTGTGTGTGTGTGTGTGTGTGTGTGAGAGTGTATGGGTGTTCCCCAGTACTGGGTTGCGGCTGGAAGGGAATCCGCTGTGTAAAACACATGCTGAAATAGTTGGCGGTTCATTCCGCTGTGGCGACCCTTGATAAATAAGGGACTAAGCCGAAGGAAAATGAATGAATGAATGAATGAATGAGTTGCTGACTGTAGTATTGGTAACCTAGTGACCAGCATTAAACAAGGCAAGCATAATGGAGACAGCTGATTGGTCATGTGGTTATAATGTTTGTTACATCAGAGTTTATTTAGCAAATGTGTTTCCATCTACAGTTATTCACAATTATTATTTAAGTCATGGTTACATTCAATAAATTTGTGTTCATTTGCCTTTAAAATGAACATTGCTTCATTGGACAACATAGAACAGGATATAAGAAGTGTAAAACAAATACAGATTTAAAAAATACTAATATAGAAATAAAGAAAATACTGACATATTCATCCGATTAATACAGAAATTTGATTTCTCGCCCAGCCGTAATGATAAGCTGACGCTCAGGATAAGAGTATGATCTTTGAGTTTCACCTTTATTTTTATGCCCACAAGCAAAATAAGATACTCAGTTTTTTTACTTAAAACAACATATTGAAAGCAATGTGTTTGTCATTTTTAGTGCTGATGGGACATATGAGGTGTCTTTCTACTCCAATGCGGTCGTGTCAAATAACGGTGAGGTTGCCTGGCTTCCACCGGCCATTTATAAGAGTGCCTGTAAAATCGAGGTCCGGGACTTTCCTTTTGACCAGCAAAACTGCACGCTCAAGTTCCGCTCCTGGACGTACGACCACACGGAAATAGACCTCATATTACTGTCAGACTTCGCTAGTCGAGACGACTTCAAGCCCAGTGGTGAATGGGACATCGTCTCCTTGCCTGGTCGCAAAAACGAAGACCCAAATGACGTCACGTATTTGGATATAACCTACGATTTCATCATCAGACGCAAGCCACTGTTTTACACCATAAACCTGATCATCCCTTGTGTTCTCATCACCTCATTGGCCATCTTAGTTTTTTATCTCCCGTCAGACTGTGGGGAGAAAATAACATTGTGTATTTCTGTTCTTCTGGCCTTAACTGTGTTTCTCTTACTGATCTCCAAAATCGTACCCCCGACATCACTCGCCGTGCCCCTCATTGGAAAGTATTTAATGTTCACAATGGTGTTAGTGACTTTTTCAATTGTTACGAGTGTGTGTGTGCTGAACGTGCACCATCGATCGCCAAGCACACACTCTATGCCCAAATGGGTGAAATACTACTTTCTGGTGCGTTTGCCTGATTTTCTTTTCATGCGACGGCCGGGAGAGTCCAACAAACGGGATAGGTTTCGCAGGAAGCACCAGCAGTGCTCTTCGTCTGACGTCCCAGTGAAGAGCGAGGCTGATGAAGCCGATTCCACCTTCTTCGTGAACGAGGATTCAGCCAATCACATCGGCTGGAGAGCAGGAGAGCTGCAGGAGAACAGCGAATTTCGCAAGCGGATGGCAGTAAAGTGCTCAGCGGACATGGAGGAGGCTGTGAAGGGGGTTCGATACATCGCTGACAAGATGAAGAGCGAGGATGATGACGAAGGGGTGAGTTTCTTACACTTACACAAAAAAATTATGTTTGCTGGTTGTGTAAAACTACTTATTTAAAATGAGCTGAAACAACAAAATGTTTAAG
Organism: Danio jaintianensis; assembly: GCA_903798115.1. Taxonomy (NCBI): domain Eukaryota; kingdom Metazoa; phylum Chordata; class Actinopteri; order Cypriniformes; family Danionidae; genus Danio; species Danio jaintianensis. The sequence continues at coordinate 9,354,954 of CAIGQV010016735.1, read as the reverse complement.
GTTTTTTTGGGACAACTGAATTGATTTATGTTTAATCCACTTAAATTAATAAAAACTAATAAGTTAACTTAATTCCTTCATGTTGCCCCAACACAAATCAGTTGTGTGCACTGTAAAAAAAAAAGCTGGGTTCCACACAATTCCTTCATGTTGTCCCAACATAAATTGATTAAGTTAACTTAATTTTTTTTTTTTTTTTTTTTTTTTTTTACAAATTTAGGTAGATTAAAATAAAAGTAAAATAAGTAGGAAAAATAATTTTTTTGAGTGTGTGCAATTAAAACTCAAATTCATCAAGATCATCTTTAGTCAGTCTTTCTAACACAAAAATGGGATATATAGTCTAGATGTTGCATTGTGGTTTTTACAAATTTGCATATAAAACGTATAAAAGAATATGTGATTATATTAATACTTTATATTTTTATCTTGTTGACAAATTGGTGAAACCAACTTTCGGGCTGCTCATAAAAAACATTATATAACAGGACACAATCTATCACCTAGGGAATTATCATATTTAAATTTTTGAATTGTCAAACCTAAAATTATAAAATAAATATTACAATAGAGTGCTCAGCATATATGACTACACCCCTCACAAATCTCTCATTTACATTCATCTTTTCTATAGGAAACTTTACAATATTATATTTGTGCATATACAATAAATTAGTCAAGACTGAAGCCAAATCTGGAGCTAATCTCACAAAATAACTTATGATAACGGTCCAAAAATTAGTACACCTAAATTTATATGTTAGGGAAAAATATTAAATAAAAAGTGATAAAAAATGAAAAATCAAGAGAAAATAAAATGTATAAAGTTTAGTTAAAATTTTGTAGCTTGTAATTTTTTTCAATATTTTGCATGACTTTAAACATATTATCTTTCTATTTCTAAAAACGTTCAGTGACTAAAATATTATTGTAAAAAATATGTGTTTAATAAGTGCGATATGGCTGTATATTGGCACTGTTGGGAGGTGTGCGTTGGCTCGAGGCAGCAGGCTGAGTGCCTTAGTGTCTCACCAGTGACGATATACAGCCATATCGTACTGCTATGAGTGTGATATTTCGTTTATACAACAGTTCGACGGCATAATCATGTATATAGATAAGAAAATCAAACACAAAGAGTCTAAAAAACTTTTTGTACGAGGAACTACTTTCTTCTGCCCTTCATTGACATCTGCAGCTGACGTCAGAACAGCAGAAACCGTTGCTTTAAAAACTCGTCACTTTAGAGCTAGTATTTGAATGATTCTCTAGCGTAATGTCTAAAGTGATGACAAAACAGGTTATTTTGCTCACATTTAAAGATTATAAGGCTGAACGGCATGAAATGCCATCAGTCTACAGAGATTTCCCAGTATTTCTCTGTTGCAATCGGGAGATCACAATAATTAACCCTGAAAAAGCCAAAGCAAAGCAAACACTAGCAGATTACTATGGTATAAATACAGTACTACAAAATACAAAAGAGAGAGATCGACTTATAAACATGTATATAAACACACATAATACACACACACACACACACACACACACACACACACACACACACACACACACACACACACACACACACACTTACACACATACATAATCCATATACAAATAAATGCTACATAGTATTCTTTTACAAAACACTATAGAGATTGTTTGTGTAGATCAGTGGTCAACTACAATAAAGTGTCATTGATTTATTCAAATCTAATTATTTAACTAATTATTTTATATGAATCACTGCACATTGTCTGTTTCCCACAGATTATCGAGGACTGGAAGTATGTGGCTATGGTGATCGACCGTCTGTTTCTGTGGATCTTTGTTTTAGTGTGTGTTGTAGGAACCATCGGCCTCTTCATGCAGCCGCTCTTCAAGAGTTATAACACACCGGCCACTGAGGATTTGTAGATCACATAAACTCAGACCAGCTTCAACCCAACCCGCATAACAGTTTCATTTCAATGCCCACCAAACACCTCAGTCTTACCATCAACTCAACATTACAACCAGCTTATTTCAATAAATATTGTAGCAAAAAACAACATCAATAGACTTCGGACCTGGCGGGTTTCATAAATTGTTAAGCACTGTGTACAACTCAAATCATTGATGACACAAAATTCCTGGATGCCGATGAGTCAGAGCACAATACTGGACACAGACTGAATATTTAGTTGACCCCAACACTGACCCCAACCCTTCAGAGCTGTCATTCATACTCAACATACAGCCCTGAAGGCTTCAACATTCTCCAGCCTCTCACAATATAAAGCCCCAAAATCCCACAATGACCTCAAACCAACACTAAACTAAAACATGCTCCAAAAATGCAGAAATGTGTGCATGAAGGATACTTATGCAGGCTTTTACATAGAGAACACTTAAATTGGAGGAAATTTCTGGTAAACTACCATTTAGAAATGTTGATTTAGAAATTTTATGGTGATAACGGAATCTTACTGGTAAGAAGACAGAACACCATTGCTTGTGTGACAATACGATTTCTGCAAAAGTCATTTTAGGATAATTTTATGGTTAATTATGGGGCTGCTGCGTGAAACAGACCTATAGCGTGTTTTAACTAATGTACTGACTTTAACAATGTCAACCAAACATCAAGATCAATGTGGCCATTTACTTTTAAGTGAAATAGTTGTTTACTGGAATACACATATTACAGTTTAACTTCCTGTACACACACGCATGTATACACTACCTGATAAAAGTCTTGTAGTCGACAGTTGTAAGAGCAACAAATAATAACTTGACTTCTAGTTGATTATTTGGAAAAGTGGCAGAAGGTCGATTTTTACGATGAATCATCTGTTGAACTGCATCCCAATCATCACAAATACTGCAGAAGACCTATTGGAACCTGCATGGACCCAAGATTTTCACAGAAATCAGTCAAGTTTGGTGAAGGAAAAATCATGGTTTGGGGTTACATTCAGTATGGGGGCGTGCAAGAGATCTGCAGAGTGGATGGCAACATCAACAGCCTGAGGTATCAAGACATTTTTGCTGCCCATTACATTATAAACTATAGGAGAGGGCAAATTCTTCAACAGGATAGCGCTCCTTCTCATACTTCAGCCTCCACATCAAAGTTCCTGAAGCAAACAAGGTCAAGGTGCTCCAGGATTGGCCAGCCTAGTCACCAGACATGAACACTATTGAGCATGTCTAGGGTAAGATGAAGGAGGAGGCATTGAAGATGAGTCCAAAGAATCTTGATGAACTCTGGGAGTCCTGCAAAAACACCTTCTTTGCCATTCCAGATGACTTTAATAATAAGTGATTTGAGTCATTGCAGAGATGTATGGATGCTGTCCTCCAAGCTCATGGGAGTCATAAACAATATTAATTCTTTTTCCACTGCACCGTGACTTTATATTCTATACTGTACATTATTTCTGTTAAGTGACAAGACTTTTGTCTAAGCAAAGTCAGACCTTACTGTCCTAATTTTATTAATTAAAAAACCAAGGCATTAATCATATTTTATTTTGGTAAAATAAGCATAATCTAGAGGCCTTTGCCTTTCATATAAGCCACTTTTGATACCAAATGATCAACTAGAAGTCAAGTTATTATTTGCTGTTCCTAAAACTTGGATAGACGACGAGACTTTTGTCAGGTAGTGTATACTGTTCTTTAATACAAACTTAACATTTTCCCTCAGTATACTGTTAAGTTGGTTTATACATAACATAAACAGCATTTTGATGGACATTTACAGACTGATTTAATGATTGCTTAACATATAATTATCATAATGTTATTTTATTATGATGATTGTGATAAATTAAGAAAAAAAGCTATAAAAACTATACAATTTTCTTATTATTTAGTAATATTTTTGAATTTATAGTTATAGATTTATTCTTTCTCTCTCTCTCTCTCTCTCTCTCTCTCTCTCTGTATATATATATATATATATATATATATATATATATATATATATATAT
>CAIGQV010016735.1:9320258-9350964 GCA_903798115.1 Danio jaintianensis | reverse complement strand
TATATATATATATATATATATATATATATATATATATATATATATATATATACATAATTTTAAAACGTTTTAGTTCATATTTGCTTTAATTATATACGTTTTTTTTTATATTTTAATTTGTCTATATGAGTTTGGAGCAAAGCATTAATATATTGAGCAACTCTGTTTTATAAAACAACATTAAAAAGGAAAATATGCTGAAACTGCTTATTTTTTTTGTTCTTCCACACGACTGCCTGTAACACACTACACTGGTAAATAAAAAAGTAAAACAAAAGCCTCTGCATGTGATATGCAGAAGGGGGCCTCATTAGCACTTTAATCACAGTATTTTGGCTGTATTAATTACTCAGGACTCTCCGAGTTATTTTTAGTGTGTTTCAGTGTTAACTCATCATGACTGTGACTCTGCTGATTTGACAGGTGGCGACTGTGCAGTCAGGGGAGTGTGCAAATGGAGGCTCAAATGCATTATTTAAAGGACTCTATGAATATTTAAGTCATTTTCCGGTCTGTTTTCCTCTCTTCTGAAGACAGCATTCTGTGTAGACATGCATATGCAGGGTGGATGAAGGAAACTAATGAGCACAGAATGCGAGTCAGCAACCATTAAATCATAATGCCAGATGCCATGATAGCAGCGTAGACTTCTCTTAACTTTGCAGTGCAGTTTTCGCTCTCTATCTGTGCATTACTGATTTTGACTCAAGATGTGTATCAGAATATTTAAGCATTTTTTTAGGTGTTATCCAGTGAAGTTTATGGCCATATTCCAAATAATATACAGATTCATATGCAGTGGTGTGAGAGAAAGTGACACAGACTCTCATGAGGCCACAGCTGGTTCCAACTGGAGCAGAAAATCACGGGAGCTCAGACTGTAACTGTGAACAGTAAGGAGATGCATTTGCCTGCGCTGCTGCTAATGCTGTGAGTGTTTACACAAGACACACTGCAAAGGTTTCATTTCAATACATCTGATCGGTTGTTGTAGGCAAACGCATTCTGTAGACTACAGTGCACAACATTTCTGTACATTTTAATTTGACCTTGAAGTCTGAACTAATAGCCCTCCTGTTAAATTTAAATTCATTTATATTTTCCCCCAATTTCTGTTTAATGTAGAGAAGATTATTTCAACACATTTCTAAACATAATCGTTTTAATAACTAATTTCTAACTGATTTAATTTATTTATAATTAATCTTTACCATGATGACAGTACATAGTATTTTACTCTATATTTTTCAAGATACTAGTATTCAGCTTAAAGTGCAATGAAAAACAGCCTTAACTAGGTTATTTAGGGTATCTAGGCAAGTTAGGGTAATTATGAAAGTCATTGTATAATGATGGTTTGTTCTGTAGACAATGGAAATGAAATATTGCTTAAAATACAAAAAACTGCTTTTATTCTAGCCGATATAAAACAAATAAGACTTTCTTCAGAATAAAAATTATTACAGGAAATATGGTGAAAATTTCATTGCTCTGTTAAACATCATGTGGGAAATATTTGAAAAAAAAAAAAAAAATTATATAAATAAATATATATATATCGTATATTGTGAAGCCCCAAAATATTCACATCACTGGAAAATTCTGACTTCATGTTTTTGTTTATTTCCCAGCACTGGGTTGTGGCTGGAAGGGCATCTGCTGCGTAAAACATATGCCGGAATAGTTGGCAGTTCATTCTGCTGTGGCGACCCCTGATAAATAAGGGACTAAGCCGAAGGAAAATTAATGAATGAATGTTTTTGTTCGCATGTAAATAAAAATGAGAAACATTTTTTTCCACAATGATGCCTCTTGTACATCGTCGTCTTATCTTTTGGGAGAAGCCTGTGTCATTTCAGCAAAAACTTGCTGGTTGAATAAAAGTAACTTGAAGTCATAATTTGCCACGGCTATGAATAATTATGGGCATGACTATATATACACTGAAAATTTATATACATTGCAAAATCGTTGCAAACCATTTATATAGGCTGAATTTAAACAAATTAAATTTAGTAATGTTCAACTTAATTTATTTGTTTAAATTCAGCCCATATATATTGTTTGCAACCACTTACCTTAAAAAAAAAAAGTAAATCCAATGAATCTTTTTTTTTAGTGTACAAAGGAAAAATGTTTTCATATACAAATACACTCTAGGGACACACAACTAGCCAAAGCTGAATAAACATATACATATAAAAAATAAACAAAGGGACTAAGCCAAAGGAAAAGGAATGAATGAATAAAAAATAAACATTTATTTAGTAATTTTTTATTATTCATTTTATCACTTTAAGCATTTTGAATTACCACTGTGTATTAAATGTACTATATATACAGTGCATATATCTGAAAAGTGCGATATGAGAAAACAGCTGCATGTGTTTGTTACATTATAAAATGCATTTTTTTAACCATATTATTATTGTTTTATTTATTTTAATTTTTTTAATACCTTATATAAAGCACTTTGAATAACCATTGTTTATGAAATGTGGTTTATAAATAAACTTGCCTAATGCCTATATATATGTTTTAACATTTTGAAAATAATTTTTATTATTTAGTTTAATCCCCAGCTTGCCTGGTAACACAAACAATAATTAAAAGAAAATAAATATATATAAATATTTTACATTCACACAGTTTTAGATTACAAAGTTTTAAAAATCTTTTCAGGTTTCTTTTAATTATGATTATTTTTATTACATATGCAATTTACTAACGTTTGCATAAAACCAAATAAATAAAAAGTAATTTTCTGCATGGACATGATCTGTTTTACAGACATAGCTCTGCAGAACTAAAAATACAGGTAAAGCGCTTGCAAAAATATATATACGTAAAATTATTTCTTTGTATTAACACAGTCATATGTGAAGCTTATGTTTATATTTTTGAAGTGTATAATTGTAAATAACTTCCGAGAACCTTGGTGAAAAAGGGACAGTGCTAGCTGCATTCTACAGTATTTTCAGATGTTTGTGGTAAATTCACCTGTCCCTTTAAACTGTCACGCACGCGCTTCTCCTAGTCTGTTCTGGGACACGAGCACGCGCGCGCCTCTGGATGGATTCTCTTCAGGAGTCAACCTCCGCTTTTCCTGCAGTTTTCGCGGCAAACTACAAACTTTTATCGCTTGTTATGAAAAGTTGTTTTTAAACACCAGCCAGTGCGTTCAGATGTATTTTAATTAGATTCAGGCCAATATTTAATACTTCCTCCAGAAATGACGCTGACAGTCATTGGTCTTTTTACCTTGTTTACCAGCATCTTCGCCGCCACGCCTGGTAAGTGCAAACCGATCATTATCTTTCTGTCCTGTGAAGTACTTTCTTGATTGTTATACTTTATATAGACTATGGAAAAAGGCTGAAAATATCGGTTATCGATACCTAAAATTTGCTTGCAATTTTATTATTTATATTAAACATCTTGAGCAGTTTTGAGTCGTTGTATCAGAAATGTTAGTCTACGAACTGTAATACATCTTATAATCAAATTTTAATGCGTGTTATTTATTAAATTTAGTCTAACAGCTGTTTTATTTTTCATTCATAAATTGTTTTAAATTCTCTTTTGTTTACTTCATTGACTCCTCCAACCAAATGCTTTCTGGTCACTATATGCAGTTAAGTGCTCTTGTCCTCATTTGAGGTCAGTAAACAATTTGTGGAGGACACAGTGAGTGAACATCTGCTGATCTCTATGAAGTGTCTGGTTTCTATCTGCCCTTGTATCTCTGCCATTACTCTTAGTGTACTTACTCTTAGTGTACTTGTGCTTTTACTGCAGTATTTTTTATTTTTTTAAGTCAAGTACAAACACTAATATTTACTACTAGAAAGATGGCATTAATACTTAATCTGTTGAAATGGAAATATATATATAATTGAAATGTTGTGAATGCAGTACAGTATTAATGCAATAAGGTGTAAATAATGCTAATGTGTGTGTTTCAGCAGCTAGAGAGTTTGTATCTCTGGCAGAAAGAGAAGATGCTCTGCTCAGGGACTTGTTTCAGGGGTACCAGCGTTGGGTCAGGCCCATTCTGCACGCAAACCACACTGTGAAGGTCCGCTTTGGCTTGAAGATCTCTCAGCTTGTGGACGTGGTAAAAGAAATACACAGATTCACACTTTATAGACTTCATGTTGAAGCTTTAGCATGATGGGCCTGGGCTGGTCTCTGTCCGTGGTGCTGAAATGCAGCAGTCGGAGCTGTCCGTGGTTTTAAAAACCAGTGGATGATTAAGCCAATATTTTAGGGACATCTGCTTTCTTAGAATCTATATATAGAATATATTGCTTTTCTACCTTCTCCCCTCCATCTTTTTCCTCACATTTTCTTTTTCTGCCTCACTCTTTCTCTGAAAGGATTTTGTTGTTATATGATGGAAGGCTGAATTATTAATTGAGGAGAGGTCTTTTCTACAAAGCTGCTCGGTTTTCTTTTTCCATTAGTGTGTAATTTATCTATATGTGCATATATAAGATCTGCAATACATTTTTGTCCAATAGACAAAAGCTCCAGATTTGCCTAAAACACATTCCAGATATTACTTCCACAAACACCTTTGTCAGAAATAAAAAATATTTGCACAATGCTGTCTAAATGCACATTCAAAAAAGGAGTCTCAGTGAATTGTATGTGGGGGAAAAAATAAACTAACTAACAAACTAGAAAACTAAACTGTTCTGGATTTAATTACAATATATATGTATTTAGGTAAAATCTTATTCAGCTTTTATTTTGTAAAGTACTGATGGTATTTCTTATTAATGTAATCATTTAGAGCATTTTGTGTTTCATAAAATACTTTTTTTAAACTAGACAACACACTACCAATGTTTTAACTTTGGAAGAGTTAAGAAAGCAACATTTGGTGTAATTACCTTCATCTAAATTACAATATTTTTATTTGAAATGTGGAAGAAACTTTATCAGACCTTTTTAGAATAAAACAAATATTAACATTACACCCAAACCCATTCCTAATAAATCCAGAGACACTAAGCATTTCCAAATGCTCTCTCTTAATTTTTTCCATAGCTGTATATATTTAACAAAATAATTAATTCTTAAAATAGCATCACATGGCCTCTTAAACAGCGAGCCTCTACACTAATCCATTGGTGTACTATTTCCCAGTATGATTAAATTCTGCAAAGTAAATTGATAGCAATTCCGCCTATTTTGAAGAAAAACCATGTGCTCAGCAAATAACGTGGTATTACTTTCATCTCTTGTGCTTGCTTGCTCAAACAAATGCACGGACACAGCCTAACATCTGCAGTAGCTGATAAAAACCTGAATGAGTAAATAATGTTTTAATGTTTGTCACCGACCGTCCTGCATGAGACATTTCAGCATCAAGATGTATTTTAATAATGCACTAACAAAGCAAATTAACATTAATAAAAGCACAACAAAGTGTGTGTTGCTCTCAGTAATGAAGACATCAGCTTTCTGTTGTTACATGTGCAGCTTGCAATTTGATTTAGTGTAAGGCCTCAGATGTGCCTGTTTGATATAATTGATTTAAAACCCACCTGAAGGCAAAGGTGCCCAAGTGCCTCATAATTCAGAGTATTAGATGGCTTAAAAGTGGTTATGCAGGACGTCTATCAAAAGATATAGCCCATGATTTTGAGGGCCATGAAAATAAATAAAGACAGCTATTATTATGTGGGCTGAGTCACCTCTCCAAGCACCGCTCCTTTCATAATCTACAGAAGAATGGGTAATATAAACCTGTGTTTTATGTTTTTTTTTTCCCTCATCTTTGTTTATTGTGTCTTAAACCAGTTTAGAAATTATTTGAATTCAACCAGCAGATTATTCAAGTGAAGACTGAATTATTCATATTTATTGATACATTTGTCTGTCTGTCTTCTGTTTATGAATTTAGGATGAGAAAAACCAGCTCATGACCACTAATGTATGGCTATATGAGGTATGTTACCTTAAACATCACTCACAGTGTTTGAATATGCTCTGTGCGGTAGCATTTAATTATACATTACATTTAAATGAAATTAATTAGTCATAGTCCAAAATTGTTTTTCCTGACTGAATCTACCTAACTGCGTAGTCAAGCAGTTGTATCGGTCATATTAGGTAGACATAGCTTTATAAGGAATGTTTGTAAGGCATTCAGTATTCTGACCAATCTGGATTGCTTTAATGTACTTAATTAATGTACTTAATAATAATTAGGCTTAAATCATCATCATCCTATATTGCATTGAGTTTTTTTTAGCTTGTTTATCACACTTTCAAAGTATTTTACATGGGTAACAACAACTGAAAAACAGTAAATGCATAAATTGCGGAGTAGTAAATGATCTGTTTTCTGTGAATGCTACCTGAGATTGACAGTAGTGAAGTAATGAAACATTTTTGTCATGATAAACTTATTATTATAGTCTGGGGTTTGTAGGAATGGCTGGATTATAAACTGCGCTGGAACCCTGAGAATTATGGTGGGATCACATTTATCAGAGTCCCGTCGGAGAGCATCTGGCTCCCAGACATCGTTTTATATGAGAAGTAAGTTTCTCTGTCAGTCATATATGACAGTAGTTCATTATGAAGAATATTCAAGGGTCATGAAATCCCAAGGTTGTTTCTTACCGCAGTTTTGAAAAATGATTAAAAAACACACAAAAAAAAGTGGAATTTATCATGGCTCTCATTGAGTTTAAAAAGTCAAAGCTTGTCACAAATGCTCGCTGCAAATTAATGTTACAGGAAACAAAATAAACATATATAATGACATATATGATAAAAAAATAACATATGCATGATATAAAAAGGGAGTGGCATGGTGGCTCAGTGGTTAGAACTGTCGCCTTACAGCAAGAAGGTCGCTGGTTCGAGTCCCGGCTGGGCCTGTTGGCATTTCTGTGTGGAGTTTGCATGTTCTCCCCGTGTTGGCGTGGGTTTCCTCCGGGTGCTCCGGTTTCCCCCACAGTCCAAAGACATGCAGTATAAGTGAATTAAATAAACTAAATTAGTGTTAGTGTATGAGTGTGTGTGAATGAATGTGTATGGGTGTTTCCCAGTACTAAGTTGCAGCTGGAAGGGCATCTGCTGTGTAAAACATATGCTGGAACATTTGGCGGTTCATTCCGCTGTGGCGACCCCTGATGAATAAGGCAAAAAACGAAGGAAAATGAATGAATGAATGTGATTTCACTACACAAATAAACTACTAGTAACTGCACAGACTTTAATATATATATACATATTTTTAAAAAGTGTTTTTTAATAACTTATTGGAGCTATTCACTTGGTTTATCAAGAAGTTGTTAAGACCACTTTTGTAAAATAAAATATTTCTGACTCTTATGAACAAGAAGTTATATCATTCAATAATATGTAAAAAAAAAACACTCACTTTTGACCAGTAAGTGTCATTACTGTTCACATTTTGAAGTGTCTATTATGGAAAATCAATGTGGGCTATCATGAAAATTAAGAAAGGCATCTTCCCATGGGATAAGTACACGCAGACTTATGAATAATTATGCGACACTGATAAGGTGTAAGAAAACAACTTGTTTATCTGACACAATGAATAATGAAAATAACACAAAATGTAGGCTTTATACTATCCTACAGTAGGCTTTATACTGAACGCTTTTCAGAGAAAGTGTTGACAGCAGTATGAAAAGTCAAGTTAGTAAAAAGAAGAGAGTTAACGTTCAGTCGGTATATTGGAATTATGCTAATCCACAGCTTACACTTTTATAAGAACATTTCTGTAACGATTTGTAAAGTTTTTTTATATATATATATTAACATTCTAGCTTGGTTAAAAGAACATTACTCAAAATGTTATTAGAACGTTCTACCATTCTATAGTTCTATAATTATACAACCATTCTTTCATTTTCGCTTTAATACAGGATTATGAAAAACAATATTACAATGTTTCATTCAGTTGTATTAATGTCCATTTAATGTCATTAAACATGTCATGAATTTGCAATCATTAAAAATGTTATTTAAATTGTCTATTTAAGCTTGTTTTGTATTCAAGCTCTTTTTACAACCTGATCATGTTCCAGAATGACAAAACATTCTCCTAATGTTACTGGAAGAATGTTTCCTGTTAGCTAGGTCATTTGAAGCACATACAAAAGACTTAAAGGGACAGTTCACCCAAAAAAAGAAAATTCTGTCATCGTTTACTCACCCTTCACTTTTTCCAAACCTGTTTGAGTTTGTTTCTACTGTTGAACAAAAAAGAAGATATTCTGAAGTAGGCCTGCACAATATATTGTTTCAAAATCGATATTGCAATGTGCACAATAGTCACATCGCAAGATATGCAATGTTGAGTGTGAATTATAGTTGACCAGGAGCTACAGAACTGTATTTAATTGGTGCATTTGTATGGAATTTATGCGAAAAAAAAACATACTTTGAATTTTTTTTTTCTTGTTTCTAGTCCAAATATCTACATTTCAAAGCAAAACAAGATTATTTTGCTTACCCCGCTGGCAGATAATTTTGCTTATCATTCATTCATTTTCTTAGTCCATTTATTCATCAGGGGTCGCCACAGCGGAATGAACCACCAACTTATCCAGCATATGTTTTACACAGCGGATGCCCTTCCAGCTGCAACCCAGTACTGGGAAACATCCATACACACTCATTCACACACATACTCATTCACTATGGTCAATTTAGTTTATTCAATTCACCTATAGCACGTCTTTAGACTGTGGGGGAAACTGGAGCACCTGGAGGAAACCCACGCGAACATGGGTAGAACATGCAAACTCCACACAGAAAAGCCAACTGGCCTAGCTGGGACTTGAACCAGCGACCTTCTTGCTGTGAGGCCACAGTGCTAACAACTGAGCCACTGTGTTGCCTAATTTTGCTTGTTTTAAGGAAAAACTCTTAATTTTGTCCTATTTCCTCTGAAAGTGAAAACAAAACAATATTTTTACTTGATTTAAGAATTTTTCGATATTTAGACTAAAAACGAGACAAAGCAATGTAAGAAATCATTTTTTTTGCATTGTGATTATTTGATTTCTGTACATGAATACGGTTAGGAAAACCAATTCAATCCATCTCGTAAAACTGTATTCATATCGCAATATTTATCGCAGAAAAATGAAATATTGCAATATCAGATTTTTCCAATATCGTGCAGCCCTATCCCTTAAACTGCCCCACCAAGAAAAACAATTTTGGATTGCATTTCTTAACTCCTAATGTCGCTAGTTAACACACTCAATGCATTTTTTTTCAACACATCCCATAATTTCTAAAATATCAACCTCCACCAAATGGTTGATATGTCGGCTTATGGTAAAAGCACCGGAATGAATACATATACTATAAAAATTGGAAAATATGAAGTTTAAGACCAATTTATTTAAAAAAATATTCAAAATAAAACATTTTTGAATACTAAATCATCTTTATTTTTTGAAGTATGCCATAAATATTTCAGATTCATTTAACACGCTTTCTTGTTTTTTTACAATAAAACCAAAATCAAGTGTAGTAGTGCAACAGGATTATATTTGTTTGATTTATTTGTAAACCAACAATGCAGTGTAGTGTAAACCATTATTAAAAACAGTCATTATTTAAAGTCAAAATATGGTCAACCATTTGGTAGAGCAGGCAGTTAAAGGATTAAACTGTAATTGGTTCAGCAATTACTCTTCAGTCACATAGAAATTCAGAAATTATTTGAATATGCTGATTTTTTTGTTAATGAAACTCTTTTTTTTATTGTTTTGCTGCGTAAATCTTTGTGAAAACTGATGCATTTTTTTCAGAACTTACCTGGAGAAAAATTACGTTATAAATGTTTGACTTTTGAACAGTTTACTGTACAGCTAAAGGCAAAATTATTAGCCCTGATGTGAAATTGTAATTCTTTTAAAAATATTTCCTAAGTGATGTAAAATGTGTCCCAAGTGAAATTATGAAAGTGAAGTATATTGGAAAGCAGCAGTCACTGACATCCATAATATATATATTTTCTAATATGAATGTCAATGGCTGCTGATTTCCAACATTCTTGAGAAAGTCTTCATTTGTGTTTAACAGAAGAAAGAAATTCCTAAAACCACTTGAGCGTAAGTGTTCATTTTTTTTTAAACTAGCTTTTTTAATTGATAATTAAGTGATGCAAACTGTTAAAATAGATTATGTAATATGTATAAAATGTCAAGTCCTTTACAACTCTTTAACAGTATCGCTTGCCCACTTGTAGCGCAGACGGACGTTTTGAAGGATCGATCATGACCAAAGCCATTGTGAGATACAATGGCCTAATCACCTGGACTCCTCCCGCCAGCTACAAATCTGCCTGCACCATGGACGTGACCTTCTTCCCGTTCGATCGGCAGAACTGCTCCATGAAGTTCGGCTCCTGGACCTACGACGGAAACATGGTGGAGCTAGTCCTGGTCAACCATCAAGTGGACCGAAGCGACTTCTTTGACAACGGCGAATGGGAGATTCTCAGCGCCACAGGTCACAAAGGCAGCCGACGGGACGGTCACCTCTCCTACCCCTACATCACATACTCATTCATCCTAAAGCGCCTTCCTCTTTTCTACACGCTCTTTCTTATTATCCCATGTCTGGGTTTGTCTTTCCTGACCGTTCTGGTTTTCTACCTTCCCTCCGACGAAGGAGAAAAAGTCTCTCTATCCACCTCCGTCCTGGTGTCGCTCACCGTCTTCCTTCTCGTCATCGAAGAAATCATCCCTTCTTCCTCTAAAGTGATCCCTCTGATCGGAGAGTATCTGCTTTTCATCATGATCTTCGTGACTCTGTCCATCATTGTGACAGTGTTTGTTATTAACGTTCACCATCGCTCTTCAGCCACGTATCATCCCATGTCTCCGTGGGTTCGTTCTCTGTTCCTCCAGCGGCTGCCGGATTTGTTGTGTATGAGGGGAAACGCCGACCGCTACCATTACCCGCATATGGAGCCCCAGAGCCCTGATCTGAAGCCCAGAAGCAAGAAAGGGCCATCGGGGCCCGAAGGAGACGGTCAAGCTTTGATCAATATGCTGGAGCAGGCCACTAACTCGGTGCGCTACATCTCACGACATATCAAAAAGGAGCATTTTATTAGAGAGGTAAGAGCTGGATGAAATGTGCTAAGATGAAGGTAAAGGAAAGTATTGAATGCATGCATGATTGATTGATTGATTGATTGATTGATTTATTTATTTATCTTTGATTGATTTATTTATTTATTTATTTATTTATCTTTTACAGTTTATAAACTATATAATTGAACTTTTTATATGTGTTTTTGTAATAATCTAATACTTTTATTTAGCAAATAAATTCTCCTATATCAGCTTAAAAATATTTAGTAATTTTTGGTCAATTTCAAATAGAATTATAAGAGAACACTGAAAAGACAACAAAACAAACCAACAACAAATGTAACAAAATATTAATCAATATTTTATAATATTAATAAATGTTTTAAGCATCAGATCAGTAAAACTAAGTATCTAAAAGTTATTTCAAGAACACTTGAAATTTTTTTTTATGTAACTTTTTTTATGAGTTGACCAATTTGTGATATATTTTGCCATTTGAATGAAAAAAAAAAAAAAAAAAAAAAAAAAGAATATATATAGATTCTATAAATAAAATACCTAATAATTCTAATAGTTAAAATACCTAAGAATATACTAAATACGGATGTGGGAAAATGTTAATATTTATTTTATTCTATAAAGGTTTGATAACGGGCGGCGCGGTGGCACAGTGGGTAGCGCTGTCACCTTACAGCAAGAAGGTCGCTGGTTTGAGCCTCGGTTTGCGCTATAGGTGAATTGGGTAAGCTAAATTGTCCATAGTGTATGTGTGTGAATGAGTGTATGGGTGTTTCCCAGTGATGGGTTGCAGCTGGAAGGGCATCTGCTGCGTAAAACATATGCTGGATAAGTTGGCGGTTCATTCCGCTGTGGCAACCCAAGATTAATAAAGGGACTAAGCCGAAAAGAAAATGAATGAATGAAAGGTTTGATAACATTTTTTTCGAAAAAATATATATATTTTTATATATATATATAAAATATATATTTTCAGTTGAATAACCAATAATAAACAATAAAATAAATAATAAAAAAAAAATATTAAATTGTAAATCCAAAGAAACTCAGAATTTTCCATTATGTATTGTTTAATTATAATATATGTAGTTCAGTGTAGTTTAGCTATAAAGACTGAAGATATTGAACACTTGTGATACTGAGTGATTTTCCTTTCACAGGTTGTACAGGACTGGAAGTTTGTAGCTCAGGTTCTGGACAGGATTTTTTTGTGGGCTTTCCTCACCGTCTCTGTGCTCGGCACCATCCTGATCTTCACTCCTGCGCTGAAGATGTTCCTGCGCACACCTCCACCTCCGTCTCCTTAACAATCATCCACCCAAATCAGCACTGAAGACCTGAATACTGTACTCACAGTAACACACACTGCGCACAGTATTAGGTAGACGTTCTTTCACTACTATTAGATTTATTTAATTATTTGTTTTTAATTATTTTTATTTTACAAGTGATAAGGTTTATTTAGGGCTGCACAATATATTGTTGCAGCATCGATATCGCAATGTGCACATCCGCAAGTCACATCGCAAGATATGCAATGTTTGTTGAGTCTGAATTATAGTTGACGAGCTACAGAACACATACAGAAGTTTAACTATACTAGAGTGTGGCCTGTGACTGAGCATTTCAAGAGAGTTTAAACCATTTGGGCACAAAAACAATTATGATGTTTGAGGTTTAACAAAGATTATTTGCATGTAATTATTTATACAGAATATATACAATACAATATAAAGTTTTTTTTCTTAGAATTTCTGTCTTGTTTCTTAGTCCAAATATCTACATTTCATTTGTTAAACTGTATTCATATCGCAATATTTATCACAGAAAAATAAAACAGCCCTAGTTTCATTTGCTGATTCTTAGGTCAATTTTCTTCACACATTTCTACTAAGCAACTTTCACTTAATTGCACATACAAAATGCAGAAAAACTGTCTAAACACATCATACTGTATGAATCACTCCAGAATTGCGGGTACATTTTAAGCATTTTCCATTAATGTTTCTTAACTGGAATGACATAATTAATTGACATGAATTGATAATTAAATAATTGACACTTTGTGTGAAAGCAATAATAATAATACAATAGCTAATTGTTGTTTAACTTATTAAACCACCAGTTGACAATAACAGTGTAAATTATATATATTTTTTTTCAACCATTTTGTGCTTTAGCTCAAGATGCTAAGCTCAACCCAGATACTGCACGGCGTGTCTAAAACTGAATTGTATGTACTTGTCATATTATTGTTTTTAAAAAAAAAAAGTGATTGAGAGATTTACTAAAAATCACAATAACAGTTGATGTAATTGAAGACGGCAAAAGAAGATATGAAGAATTTTGTAAACTGGTAACATTGACATCCATGGTAGTAAAAACAAATACTATAAAGTCAATAATTACAGGTTTCCAACATTTTTCATAATATCAGAACAACAGAACAAAAACAAACCTCAAACTGGTTTGGAACCAGTCAAGGATGAGTAAATGATGGCAAAATGTTCATTTGAGTGAACTATCCCTTTGAGACAATTGGATGCAGCCAGTAAGGTGTGAAGCATCAGCAGGAAGAATGTGAATTGTTGGATCCTGACACAGGTTCAGTTTATGCCAGTGTGCAGAAACATTTCGTCACTGCAAACTCAAATATCCAAACGTCAGGTTTAGATGTAAATGAGCTGTAACATTTTGACAATATGCAACTTTTCATAGTGTGGATAAAGCAGAACGCTATGCAGTAGCAGTGTTTTGTTATGAGCGCCGACTACAGCTAATATAGCTAGCTTGTACCTCCATAGTGTTTAAAAAAAATAATAATAATAAAATCATGCAGTCACTTTTTTTTTTTTTTCCAGTTGATGATGGAAAAATAAATCTTTAAGCCCTGTTATCAATTTATATTTGATTCATATTGTGTTTTACATATCATTTGGTAATGTTTCTTTGCAATATTTTTAAATAACAAATAAAACGTCACATATAGTCTATTGTTGTCATGAAATAAAACGTTCTCTTAGCATTTGTCAAATCGCCAGTCCCTTTATAACACTAAGAAAGTCTGTCATCTAACAAGCAAACAAGATTTGTGATATATTTCAAGATTGCATTACTGTAGAAATTTATCAAATTGATATTCAGTTTTGTATTTGGTTTTAGTGGTTTTGAAAAAGTACATCAAACATGTACATTGCCAGTAGAGTACATAATGTAGTACATTGAGTTTAACTTGTTTGATAAAGTCTGTCAATTGAAATATGTAGTCAGTGAATGCACTTTGTGTGGAAGCAATAATAAATAATTCACCGTTTCGCTCATATATGTAGACTGCTGTTGTGTTCACTGTGGAGAGTGTTGAGGTGACTGAAGTAATAATCCTAGTGATTGTTAAAAAATTTAAATGTAATTAGTGCAGAAAAGCATATTTTGTCCTATAGTGATTCAACAGGACTGAAGACAGTTTGTAGTTAATAACATTTATTTATGAACATTAAACAAAATACAGATGTGTACAATGAAAAAAAAAATGCATCTGTATAAAAGAAAAATGAAAACCTGTACAGAATCTTGTCAATCTTTTAGAAAACTCGTCTCCGTCTGCTCGACATTTCTTCTCTGTTGATTGTTAAACTTCCTTCTGTTTGGCACACGCTCCACACGTCAAGCACTCAAACTGAGAAACAACACACATAACAGCAACTTTAAACACTTAAATGCCCTTTCAATATCAGTATATTATGGAGGTAAAGTGAATATCTTTTAAGACCATTTAAAAAACATTTTAAGACCTCATCTCCAGTTTTATCTAGTGACTCTTTAACTTAAATTTACTATACATTTATTGTAAGACAGCGCAACTAAAGTCTTAGTTGTGTTCTGAGTTTGATGAATTAAAAAGGGCAAATTCACAATCATTCTTTTTGTTAAGTGGAGACATACAACACTTTATTTTGACCCAAACAATGAACAAAAAAAGAAGTTAGTATGAAGCATATCGGTGTCTGTAAAGGGATCTGTGATATAATGCAGCAGTTAGGGAGCATGGAGATGATAACAAAACCAGTAGGATTGTGGAAATAAACTACATAGAACCCAGTATGCAATGATTAATCTCACTTTAAAAAAAATCTTTAAATGAGCAATATCACAAAAGTAGCAGTGTTATATGGCTGTATATCGGCACTGGTGGGAGGCGTGTGTGGCCTCGTTCCTTAGTGTCCCACCAGTGACGATATTGCACTGCTACGAGTGTGATATTGCGTTTATACAACAGTTCAACGGCATAATCATGTATATAAAAAAAAAAATCAAACTCTAAAGAGTCCTGTAAAAAACTACTTTCTTCTGAAATTCATTCACATCTGCACCTGACGTCAGAACAGCAGAAACCGTTGCTAAAAAAAAAAACCTCGTCACTTTAGAGCTAGTATTTGAATGATTCTCTAGCGTAATGTCTAAAGTGATGACAAAACAGGTGATTTTGCTCACATTTTAAGATTATAAGGCTGAACGGCATAAAATGCCATCAGTCAACAGAGATTTCCCATTATTTCTCTGTTGCAATCAGGAGATCACAATAAATAAAGCCAAAGCAAACACTAGCAAATTACTATGGTATAAATACAGTACTACAAAATACAAAAGAGAGAGATCGACTTAGAATGTCTCTTACCAGTTTTATAATGATTTGTTCAGCTGTAGTTTGAAATATGAAAAGAAAATGCTGAGTTTTTCCTCCCCTAAGGACTTATTATCCGGTCTCTGTCGCCATCTTGTGGCGCAACCGTCTTTGTTTTGCTCAGTATGACAGGCTGATGGCCACCGATCTCCGAAATGTAAAATATTTAAAAATAGGCACTATCCTTATAAATAAACTGCATAGTTGTAATCTAAACAACTATTTTCTCAACTAAAAAAAAAGCCTGTATAAAATACATTATATTGTCCAACAGCTGCAATATTTGTCAAACTGTAGTGAGTCTATTAATCTGCTGTCACTCTATGTGGGCGGAGTAATACAGAAGGGTGAAGAGGCTGTAGGAGTGCTGTTATTGCAAAATATCGCACGTCTATCAGCCAATCAGATTCGAGAACCAGTTGTATGAAAAATAAATATATCATGAAAATAATATACCAAATGTAATACCCCAGGAAATGTAATTTAAGACTTTTTAAGGGCCTTCATTTTCTCTAAACTGATTTATCAACTTTTAATACTTTTTAAAAACACCCTAAATAAATACAATGCAAAATACACTAATCAATGAATTCTTTTTCTTCAGGTGAATACAAGGAAGTGTTTATGTTTGCAGAAGTGATATTTGCACATTACCTTCCACAACAGGTAGAAGAGCAAAGCTAGTAAAAGCAGAGCGGTCACGACACTGAGCAGAATGAGCCACCACGGTACTCGGCTGAGCAGAGCAGGTCTTCTCTCTGCAAATACTGTCAGCTTCACCTGCAGCAGACACACACACATTCAGGTACTTTCACCGAATCATTACACACAGTGTGTATATACAGTTGAAGTCAAAATTATTAGCTCTCCTGTGAATTTTCTCTTTTTCAAATATTTCCCAAATTATGTTTTACCGAGAAAGGAATTTTTCACAGTATTTCCTATAATATTTTTTCTTCTGGAGAAAGTCTTATTTGTTTTATTTCGGCTACAATAAAAGCAGTTAAGAAAACATTTTAGGGTCATTATTATTAGCCTACTTAAGCAATTTTTTCCCCAATTGTCTACAGAACAAACCACTGTTATACAATGACTTGCCTAATTACCCTAACTTGCCTAATAAGCCTAGTTATGCCTTTAAATGTCACTTTAAGCTGAATACTAATGTCTTGAAAAATATCTAGTAAAATATTATGTACTGTCATCATGGCAAAGATAAAAGAAATCAGTTATTAGAAATGAGTTATTAAAACTATTATGTTTACAAACGTGTTGAAAAAAATCTTCTCTTCGTTAAACAGAAATTGGGGAAAAATATAAAGGGGGGCTAATAATTCTGACTTCAACTGTATATATACAGTAGTCAACATTTGAAGTGGATCAAAACCGTCATAGTTGTTTCCTATTGATTGTTTAACTATTGAACAACACCCATTCTTGTCTTAGGACAATTTAGAAAAACTTTTTTAATCACTTCAAATGTTGACTAATGTATATATGTATACTGTATATAAAGGTCAAATGGATTATCTGCTATTAACCTTAGTATCTGATGGTTGCATTCCAATATTCCCTTGAGTCCCATTAAGGGTCAAAGATGCATTCAATATGATGTCCAAGTAGTTCAATGAGCTGTACTCCTGCAAAAGAAGACACCGTCAATAATCATGTGGTTTTATTAAACTTAGTTATTATATTATATAAAACTAGCTTTTCCTCACACTGTTAAATACAACAAATTAAGTATTTTTATGTTGAAGTAATTCATAACCTTTCTTTAAAAATTGTAAATTGTGCATGTAAAGTCTGTCGGACACAGGATAAAGAATTTAAATAAATAAAAACAATAAGAGAGCATTTTTAGCTCGTAATTCCGTTGTTTTTTTCACCCATATTTCTATTTTGCACAATTTAGATTTTTTTATATGTATAATAATTGACTAATATCATGCAATTGTATCCTTTTTGCCCTCATAGAAACAAAAATTACTAAGTCAAAATTGCCCGATATAACACAAATATATAATAATATATCACAATTCTCAGGAAAATGTCAGAATTGTGAGATATTACCATTTTTTTTAATAATTCGTATCCATATACTTCAAGAATAAGGGTAAAACCACTTAAAGCTGGGCATACATTTAATAATAATAATAATAATAATAATAATAAATTAATTATGAGCTTACAACAGTACATGCATAGGCTGTCAAAACTTTCAAATATTAAGGAATTTACCGGCTTTATTAAATAGAGATTGAGAAAAGCAACAAAAATATTTTAAGTTCCTGATTTCTACTAAGTGAATTTTCAAGTGAAACGAACTCACATTATTGTGGAGGTTTTACTTTTACGTGAAATAAAAAGCAACTGTACCTGAAGAAAGGTGTTGTTCCATAAGCGAGCATGCAGCAGGATGACTGCACTGCTGTCCATCGCCTCTAGAGGGCATCGCAGCTCCACACAGCTCAACTCATCCGCGCACGACTGGAAGAACAAACAGAAAATCAGAAAGAGCTCCATGGCCAGGTAGGTTTGTTTACATATATGATATGAGGAATTTGTTTTCGTAACAGAAGTTTCCACAGAATCACAGCGACAGGAAGAAAAACAAACAGATAATAAAGGAATAAAAAGAGTAGTAAATAGAGAATAAAAATACACAAATTGACAAACAGAGGTAGGCTACATTACTAGCTATACAATATTGCATGTACAACTATCAGACCCCCTAGTTTTCCACGATTTTTTTGTGATAAAAATATGTTTTTGTGGAGGTAAAAACAAAACAAAAATTGTTTTGGTAATTCTCAGAAATTTGCAGAAAAATTTGCGATAAAAAAAGCAAAAACTAAGCATGTTGTTAAATAAATAAGCGTTTGTGGGTGTGTAAATAGAGTTGTTTGCTCCAGAAAAAGGGAAAGAGAGAGAGAGAGAGAGAGAGAGAGAGAGAGAGAGAGAGAAAGAGATTGAAAGAGTTTGACAAACGGAAGTGACTTAAAGGGATAGTTCACCCAAAAATGTAAATTTACTCCAAACCTTTATGAGTTTCTTTCTTTTGTTAAATATTAAATAAGATATTTTGAATAATGCTGAAAACCTGTAACCATTGACTTCCATAGTGTTTGTTTTCTCTACTATGAAAGTCAATGGTTACAGGTCTTCAGCTTTCTTCAAAATATCTTCTTTGGTGTTCAACAGAAGAAAGAAACTCATAAAGGTTTGGAGCCATTTGAGTGAGAATAAATAGTGAGTAAATTTATTTGATCTATCCCTTTAAATATATTTCTAAATGTTGTACAGACAGAAAGTTTAATTTACCAGGGTTTTATACTTTCTTTTGTTGCCCAGAAAGGGGAAAAAATCAGAAGTGGAGGCAAGAGACTTCAAGCCAGATTCACGCTCCAGTTCCCGCTTTCCTCTGGATGAAGCCTGAGGTGTGAACACAGAACATTACTGACCTCTTACACAGAGTTTAAGGGATTTATATCAAATACAGACAGCTGCAGAGTAGAAAAGCTGGTCAATCATTGATAGATTTTTGATGTAGGCTAGGCTTTGCCCCTCTAGCGGTTGATAAAAACTGCCAAGTCTCTTTGAAGAACATTGTTTTGGTTTGTGATTTGGCCCTGCGAGGATTAATGTTTCACAGAATCCATGTGCGCTGAAATTTATAACCCGTCATCCCGTCGGGTTAAGTCTATTGTTATGAGTATTTTAAAAAAACATTGCGACGTATAACATACAGTGGGGATAATAAGTATTGAACACGTCATGTTTTTTCCTGGGAATAATATTTCTCAAGGAGCTGTTGACATAGAATTGAACCAGATTTTGGTAAAAACCCAAACAATACAAACATAAAAATAAAACAAAACAAAAAAAATTTGATGAATGAGTTATGTGTAACAACAATGAAATGACACAAGGAGAAAAAACTGAACTGAAACTTTTATATAAAAGGCGTTTTTGGTGATGGCAGCTTCTCATATGGAGACTGAAGTCACATGCGTTGCTCAGGTGTGAGTTTTTCACAGACTTCAACAGAGTGTAAAAATCTTGATGGTTCTGTGGGTCTCGTCTATCAAATCTGATCTTTAATTTGTATTTTATATTGAATTCAAGTCAGGTGATTGGCTGGGCCATTCTACAGCTTGATTTTCTTTCTCTGAAAGCATTTGAGATTTTCCTTGGCTGTGTTTTGGATCATTGTCTTTCTGAATATCCACTCTGGTTTCATCTTCATCGTCCTGATAATGTAGATGTTGGACTGAAGCAGCTAATATTAATTTACAATGATGAAGGGCAGAGGGTTGCTGATTAACTACTGAGAGATTTCAGCTGCTGTCTGGGCTTTCACCGCCTTTCTACACCTCCCTTTCTTTATGTGTTCAATACTTTTCCCCTGTGTCAATTCATTTTATTACACATAACTTAATTTGTAAACTAATTCGTTTTGTTTTCTTTGCATATATGGATTTCTTTGGTTGTTACCAACATCTGGTGAAAATTTCAAGTCAACAACACCTTTAGAAATATGTTTTCTGAGAAAAATGGTGAAGTGTTCAATGCTCATTTTTCCCCACTGTATAAAAAGTTGACAAGGTGTCACAAAAGGTTTTACTAAAGTAGGAGTTATAATTTCTTGGCATATAGAATACCATTTGAGATCTCGAGATCAGGAAATTTTCTTCTAAAATGAGCATTTTTTCTCAGGCTCCTTTGTGTATATTCAGTATTTTATGTTTTTATTGCAAAGAATAGGTTCATTTCATTGCCTTTAATGTGAAATAACTGCATGTGACCATAGGAGGCTGAGACAAAATGTTTAGAAGAAAATTTCTGATGGCTCTTCATTTGAAAACTATAGTTTTACTACAAATAACATGTTTAATTTGATTAGTGTAGTAAAACCTGCTTAATTTTGTAAGGTAACATACAAAGCATAAGCTCAGGATGGAAATCGGACTGCTGAAAATTCAGAAAAAAATCATTTAAAATTAAATAATTTAGTCCATCGCTGAAAATAAAAGACAGCACATCACTACAATTATATAATCACTACTATAAAGCTGTGTTAAAGAAGTATGAAGAAGCTAAGAAAGAAGTATCTCTTTTAATTATCTATTTTAAATAGATAATATAGCCAGGCCTTTTTCTGAACAGTCTCTAGTGTTTTTTTTCATTTTTGCTATGGAGAATTTGCCATGCTCAGTATTTCTTGCTCATTGACAACTATGCAATTTAGTCCCACAGGACTAAAATAAAACACTAATTATATCATAGTGTTTCAGGGTGAACACACTTTTCTTTGTACATTTTAAACACATTTACAGCTGTATACCCGATGGAGGATTTACCATGTTAAATCTGAGTGTGTTAATGGCCTCTGACGGAGTGCAGTGAATGATGTTTTTTCCTCGATCAGTGATCTGCATCAGGTACAGCAGCCGTTTTCCTGCTTTAGTTGCTTTTGGCCACTGAATACTCAGCACAGCTGAACCGAAGGACTTCAGAGGCCGACCTATGTTAAAAATCTGACTCCAAAAATGCATAAAATCGACAACATTCAGTGATTATTTAAATAATATATATACTGTACATTAAGACATAAATCCGGTAGCTCTATAATTTTGAATAAAGGTAGATATTTGACCTGCATATATTATAATCATTCATTGGTATAAGGGTTTAAACATATTATATAAAGGTTAATGATAATGAAGCATTAGTTTTAAGGAGACAGAGATACCAACCCTAAACTCATATTGGACCAAAGATCCAACATCATCTTCTGCTTTCATGGCTTTCTCATCTTTCACTTCTCCTCCAAAAAACAACTGGGAAGGTTTAGCAAGACTAAAATACATCAGAAAAACATAACTTTAAAATCACAAGTTTCATTAATGCTTGCACAACAACACTTTAAGGTTAGAATGTCTTTTATGCTGCAAATACTAATTAATGATGGATACTTTTATGAATACATAGTTCAAAACAACTGCATAAAAAAAAATAACAGTACTCCTCAGTACCAATATAAATGACCCTAAATGACTCTAGAAATGTCTCTTTTGGGGCACCGTGCTGGCTCAGTGGTTAGCACTGTCGCCTCATAGCAAGTTGGCATTTCTGTGTGGAGTTTGCATGTTCTCCCTGTGTTGGCGTGGGTTTCCTCCGGGTGTTCCGGTTTCCCCCACAGTCCAAAGACATGCGCTATAGGTGAATTGAATAAACTAAATTGGCTGTAGTGTATGTGTGTGAAAGTGTATGGTGTTTCCCAGTACTGGGTCACGGCTGGAAGGGCATTCGCTGTGTAAAACATATGCTGGATAAGTTGGCGGTTCATTCCGCTGTGGCGACCTCTGATAAATAAAGGGACTAAGCCGAAGGAAAATGAATGAATGAATGAAAATGTCTCTTTTGGTCTCGTTTATGCATCCTTGCAAAATAACTATAATAATAACAGTAATAATGTCTTACTGACTGCTAACCAGTTTATATTTTTGTTCAAGAATTAAAAGTCTTACCCAATGATATTTAGATGCAGTTCAAATATAATTTTGGCTTCCACAACAACTATTGGAACATCTTGAATGCTGAGCCTGCAGAAAAAGAAGTTAATTAAAAATAATAAACAGCTTGTAATCCAGTCTTCTTGTAATAAACGTTTATAATACTTCTATAGTTGATTAATTTTACGTTCATCTGTAACGAATATAATTTTCTTACGTTTTAAGGGCCAAAGTCACATTAGCACCAGTTACTCTTAAGGAAAGTTTTTCTGTGTTCAGCATTAGAAAGAATGAAACCTGTGAGGAAACGACCCTGGATTAGGAGGCTGACAGATCTGATTATTGATTGAAAATATGCTTGATGTCTGAAAAAAAAAAAGTTCTTAAACCTCTGCGTCTCTTTTCAAAGGATTTCCAAGTTGGCAGTCAGCCTGTGTTCTATTCTCATTGGGGTTACACTGCACCTGGGTATCCTGCACAACATAAAAGTCATCTGAAAACACCTATATATGTGACCCTGCACTGTTAATTAATAGTTTCCATGTTTTTTGTTTATTTACAGTTGTGAATTGCATTATGGGATGTTGATCTCTGCTCTGTCAACTTTTGATTTTGAAAATTCAACTCTACAGTTTAACAAAGTGACATTTATTGACATTTTAGTGGCTTGAAATAATATAATTTATAAGAAATAATGTATAGAGAAATAAGTTTGTAAAATAACAGAAAGAATGTACTGGCAGTTTATTACAAGGTTTTTGTACTGTAATATACAACACCACCCCAGACAATATATCAGTTTAAACTATTAAAATGTTCATAAAAGGCACTTTTTTTCAACTTTTTAAGGTTTAAAGTGGTTGGAAGAAAGATAAAAGTCCTATAATGCAATTCAAAAGCATAAATAAACAGTGAAAAATAAAAAATAATAATAACATGAATCGCAATTACAGACTGTTAACTTTACTAAAATGTACGAAATGTACTATATTTTTTTACAGTGTGGAGCACAAAAAAAAAAACAACGTTTGCGCACAGGTATAATTTTATCAATAGCTGAAAATACATTGAATGAGTCAAAATTATTTTTATGTCAAAAATCATTAGAATATTAAGCAAAGATCAAGTTTCATGAAGAAATTTAGCAAGTTTTCTACTGTAGGTATATCAAAACTTAATATTTTGATTAGTAATATGCATTGCTTAGAACTTAATTTGAACCTTCAGCACTATGTTGGACACATATTTTACTATCCTTACAAACCATACATCAATGGAAAGATTATTTATTCAGATGATATATCAATTTCCCAAAAAATTACTCTTACGACTGGTTTTATGGTCCAGGGTCACATATACAAAACAATGTAAACAAAACAAAAAAATGTATTCTCTCTTGTTACTCAGCAACTTTCATGATTCGTAGATTTATTTCATCAAATTAAAGTCTTCAGCAAGTAAAATGAACTAATCGATAAACAATGCAGGAAGTCCCTTTGTGCACGTCATAATGAGAAAACTTTTAAAGACATTAAAGTTAGTAATTACATGTCAAAGTGTGTGGCTAATATTTAAATGAATATAAAAAAAATAGCAAGAACCAAAACAGTTCGTTAAAGTAGTTCGGGTTGTCAGGGTGTTAAGAGGACGCTGTTTTCTGCTGTGCAAAATCAAATCCACTTTGCAGGCACTTCAAAAAGATGAGTACTTGTTTTTAAATGGATACAGTAAAATTGGTGCCATCCTTGCAGTTCATTTTGCTTTGTTTACAAGCGCTGAAGAAGATCTGAAATTCAGATACTGTATACTAATGGAATTTTGTTTCTGACCAAACACAACAGTCTGGGCTATCTGACCAATCAGAGTAGGGCATGCTTACATAAAGACGTGGTTTAAAGACATTCCTGAACAAACTTGAACCGGTTTCAGACAATGTGAAAGAAGAGCTGATGCCACGCTGTATATTATATATAAAAAAAAGGTTTAATAAATGTATTTTATTAATAAATAAATATATAGATACATACATTTATCATTAATAAATATACTATTAACAACTGTATATTTTATTACAATTTAAGTGTTATTTGATCTTGGAGGAGGCCTTCAAAACCAAATTAGAAATCTTAAAAATAACATAAAAGGGGCACATTAACTGCTTATTTTAGCGTGTTAAAAAGAATCTGAAGTTTAAAAATACATCTATAAAAATCTGACTTAAAAAAATTGAGTTGTCTTTAATTTCAGATGTTCAATATTCAAGTTAAGAAATTAAAGAAGTTCAAATTCAAAACAATTTTTAAAGGCATATAATATTCAGTTTTACTCAATTACAATTGTTAATAATTCAAATAAACACAATTCAAATTTAGATTGTTTTGGCATATTTTAGGCCCCATACTAAACAACTGGACCAACTTCAAATCCATTGCCACTTTTGAGAGCACAAGTCTAGGCCTGAATGTGACAGTCCATCTAAACACATGCAGTGGATCATTTTACAAATGTCAGACTTGTTGCAACAAACATTGAACATCAAGAATGATACAAGGTTTGGATGCTTTTTAAGCTAAATAAGAGACTCACGCTGTTCTTCTTTGGCACGACTGATGATAAATGCAGAACTTCTGGAAACATCACATAGAGTTCAGTGTGATGGGCATCGTCTCCACCTGTGTTGGTGACTGTGACCTCCAGGGCAACGTTCACATCGCCAGGCGAAATTACAGGAACACCGTTTTCCCTTTAATACACACAAAAAAACACCCAGATTCAGCAATGCCAATAAAAGATTATATTACAGCAAATATCTTCCAAATATGGCAAAGAGACCACATGAAAAATTGGTAGAATTGACAATTTATAGTGTTTTAGTAAAAGATCATTTTAGTTTTATTATGTAGAATACTTATGATATTTCTTCCCAATTTCTTATTAAAATGTTTTTAATAATTAATGTTTTACTTTTTTTTTGTCAATATTCAACATTAAAAAAATATATGAATAACCCTGATTTTCAAACATAACCACCTTAATTTATTCATTCATTTTCCTTTGGCTTAGTCTCTTTTTCCGCCAACTCATTCATTCATTTTCCTTTCGGCTTAGTCCCTTTATTAATCTGGGGTCGCCACAGCGGAATGAACCGCCAACTTATCCAGCATATGTTTTACGCAGCGGATGCCCTTCCAGCTGCAACCCATCACTGGGAAACATCCACACACCTTCATTCACACACATAAACTACGGCCAATTTAGCTTACCCAATTCACCTATACCACGTCTTTGGACTTGTGGGGGAAACCGGAGCACCCGGAGAAAACCCACGCCAACACGGAGAGAACATGCAAACTCCACACAGAAATGCCAACTGACCCAGCCGAGGCTCGACCAGCGACCCTCTTGATGTGTGGCGATCGTGCTACCCACTGCGCCACCGTGCAGCCCTATTTCCGCCAACTATTCCAGCATATGTTTTATGCAGCGGATACCCTTCCAGCCGCAACCCAGTACTGGGAAACACCCATACACACACACATACACTACGGCCAATTTAGTTTATTCAATTCCCCTATAGTGCATGTGTTTGGACTGTGGGGGAAACCGGAGCACCTGGAGGAAACCCACGCCAACACAGGGAGAACATGCAAACTCCACACAGAAATGCCAACTGGCCCAACTGGAACTCGAACCAGTGAGTTCTTGCTGTGAGGCTATAGTGCTAACCACTGAGCCACCATGCTGCCACCTTAATATATATTAAAAAAAAATTTAAACATTTGTTAATCTGACTAATTGTTATTTTCTTGAAAAAGAAAGCATTAAATTACAATATTGTTGTTCGGAATCGACAAGAAATGTTCTCAGACCTTATCAGAATAAAAAAAAAATATTAGCATGATCTTACTCAAACCCATACCTAATACTGAATAAATAGATTTTTTTTAAAGTGGTCTCTTAATTTAGTCAACGCCTATAAAATAACAGTGGAAAATGATTATTACTTGATGAATTTAATTGACTGTCAGGCGTCAGGCTTAAAACTTCAGCTTTGTCAGTACATGTTTTGCAGTTAGCTGTTGCCAAATATCTATCATGTGCTTTTTAAGTCTTAGTGTTTGAGTGTTTGGATTAACTCTTAAATCTCGCATAAAGCACACAGATGGTAATTTTACATGGCTAGAGGGTCACACTGGTCCTGCTGTTGGTCTTTGGTGCAGAAGCTGTACTGGAGCTGCAGGTTACTCTGGCAGATGTTGTCACTTCCGCAGCCCGAGTTCAGAAACGAGACCTGGGAGAAAGTGGAAAGAATTGCTAAAGCTTTTATCACAATATAAGCTAGTATCATTATATTGTCATAAGCTGCAAAAATAACAGGTATAATAACAAAACATAACTGCATTTTTGTGTTTATTGTACATAAAAATTGGGAGTAATGCATTCACTAACATCAACAGTGGAAAAAAGCTACATTGTTTACAGAACTTAATGTTAGTTTAACAAAATGCAACTGAATTTTATTCATTTTCGGCTCCATTAAATAACTTACAACTTTTTTTTGTTTAATGAGTTAAGCATTAAGTAAGAAATTAACATCACCTAAGATTAATTTCTTACTTACTTTACAAGTAGTTTTCATCACCAGTTATGAATAAAAAAAAATGCTTATAAATGTAGCCTTATTGTTAAGTGATATCAGAATATCAGAATATGTGATCTTGGATAAAAAAAAAAGTCTTAAATTGCACAGGCATATCTGTAGAAATAGCCAAAAATACATTGTACCAGTTAAAATGACCAATAATCGTCAGAATATGAAGTAAAATCAATATCCGTGGAGACATTTTGTAAGTTTCCCACTGTAATTATAACAAAACATTATTTTTGATTAGTAATTTGAATTGCTAAGAAAACTTTACATCCTAACAAACCATATATATCAGTGCAAAACTTATTTATTCTGCTTAAATTTATATTTTCAAAAATGTACCCTTATGACTGGTCTTGTGGTCCAGAGTCACATAGTTTCAATTAATATATTGTCAAAGCATGTCGAAGGCCAGATTAACATGAAAATGTTCATATTTCAGCATAAATATTCCATTAGGTCTTCAAGCAAAACTGCAAAAACAACAATCTAAATGTTTATAAAATTAATTCTGTAAGTTTAAATAATGAATAATCATTCATATACCCATGATAATGATATCATATAAGTTCATTATAAAAATATATTGCATTATTGAATATTGGCATATATCTAGATTATTATGTGGCATAGAAAGGCAAGAGAAGAAGCAGGTGATCTGGTAGATGTTGTGTTCACCTCTGCTTTGCTTGTGTTTTCCTGCAGTGTGTTGAGAACTGGCTCTAGATCAGGCAGGTTTCTGAGAGTCTGCTTTGGATTGTCAGATGGCAGAGAAACAGACAGGCTGATGCTAATACTGGTCAGCTTGTCCTGGATTTCTCCCTAAAACAAAACACACTGATTTTCATCATGAATTCTCAATTGAAAATGTATTATTTATTCATATGGTACTGGTTCTCTAGGTGCTCTGGTTTCCCCCACAGTCCAAAGACATGCACTATAAGTGAATTGGATGAACTAAATTGACCATAGTGTATGAGTGTGTGTTTCCCAGTACTGGGTTGTGGCTGAAAAAGCATCTGCTGCATAAAACATATGCCAGAGTAGTTGGTGGTTCATTCCGCTGTGGCGACCCCTGATAAATCAAGTACTAAGCTAAAGAAAAATGAATGAATGGTATGAATGAATGGCTTAGACTACAAAAGAAGAAGGTTGAAAAAAAACATTCCAACTTATGCTCATTCATATACAGTAATGCCAAAGAAAAACAATCATCATAAAAGAGACAGATGACTTAAAAATAAATCAATATGTCCTAATTCTCATTTTGCCTCTATATGTTTTTTTAAGTGCTGATAGCATTTTATGGATCACCAAGGATCACAGTTTCAGCTAAAAAAAACCTTCTTTAATGCTCTACTTGAGGAAAAAACATCAGCTTCATTTTGGATGGCCTGAGGGTCAATCAATAAACCAACATTTTTTGTAACTGTCTCTTTAGATAAAATAAATACTAAAAGTATTAATAAAAAACGTATTACAGAATGGTCGCATGCAACATGTTTTATATTATTAAGTGTGTTTTGAGGTTCAGGATAAGGTTTGGTAAAAAAACAGACCAATATTTTATATATCATTTAACTAAAATCCTAACCTTGGTTTTCTCTGCACAACTTGGTGTTTGCGCAAATATAATATTAAAACACAACACCAAGAAGTCCAAAAAATCTGTTTGTTTTTTTTAAACAGCAGCTGTCAGATTGGGAGATGAAGGTAATAATTTGCTGTTGTGACAAAACAGAAGAGTATTTTCCTTAGAGACGAAAGAACATGGCTTGTGTGTTTTGTGTTGTGTTTCTATTAATCTTGAAATTTCACAACTTGTTTGCTTTTCCTGGGTGGATCAGAGTGAAGAGCTGTGCTGAATAGAGTCTCACAAATGCACACTCCACACGATTTTTCTTAAATAATACATTATGTTTTGGTTTGTTTTTCACCAAACCCTATCATATACCCCATAACACTTGATATATAAGAGTTTGGTCACCTATACCATCTTTAGAAATAGAGAGATAATACATTTAAATACAAACAAGTTATTGCAAAAAAACTCATTACAAACTACAAAATTTCAACTAAATTGTAAATTTTTATGTTTCTCTTAATTTTCTCCTGTATATTAAAATTGTATTTAATACGTTCCCCAACATATTACTAATGTTTGGGCTATGATCTTCATTTTTTTTGTTAGATTAGTTCCAGTTTGGCTTTGGTACAGACTAATCTAATGTATATGCACAAATATATTATTGTGATGCATCCTATAGAAAATATGAATTTAAAAGAGAGATCTGTGAGATACTCATTTATGCTGAGCACTAAATCTATTATATATATACAAGCACATAATTGTCATTAGAACATCACCAGGGTCAGTAAATGATTAATGAATATTCATTTCTGGCTAAGCTAATCTTCGAAACCTAGCAAACATGAGTGTGAGCTGACAGTACCAGCAGTCTCAGCTTGGTCTGCACACATGATTTTTGCCTCTGTCCTTTCAGTTGCTGGTGTCCGTTTGCAGCATCTGAATTAACAAAGACCACTCGTGAAGGAAGCCCCCTCTCTCTGCGCACCGTATCGGCCTCCAGCTTGTACTCGATCCCTAAAGAAAGGTAAAATACATTTGATAGGCTGAAAAAGTAATTGCTCTGAAACGACACTGTTATCCAAGAACTAATCAAACACACCCAGCTGGAATGATATACAGTAGTCAACATTTAAAAGGGATCAAAACCTTTCATCAAAGTTGTCCTACAAGTATTGGACAACACCCATTCCTGCCTTTGAAATACTTTTATGATCCACTTCAAATGTGGACTACTGTAGATTGCTCTGGAGGTGTTTTATTTTATTTTATTTTATTTGTTTTTAAGCAAACAATGAATGGACTCTTACTTAGTTTGGGATTGTATGTTTGCGGCTCAGCAGTGTATATGAAGCAGGATTGAGCTGTAATAATGCTGAAAGATTTTCAAAATGCATTCAAATGAAAACAGAATCATTTTTAATAACGTCTACACAAAACATTTTGGTGTTATCTCACCATGGATTTCTCTTGCAGTCCTGTGCCTTGTAGTCAATATTATTTGGTGTTAATGTTAAGGTCTTTTCTATGTTTATCACTGGTTTAGTCCTTAAAAAGAGAATGTATTATTTATTAATACGATAACGATTAATTTGGTATATTACAACATATAGAACATACTTTATATTTCATGAAATACAGCTATAGAAATTTTTTTTTTTTCAATACTATTCAATACCATTTAATAAGTTTCTCAACTTTTCTCAACTACTTACGGTTTACAGTTATGTGTTTGAGTAAAACATAATTTTTGTTTTATTCTTTAAACAATCAGATTTCTTCTAAATAAAAATTTAATTTTGTAATTTTGTATGAATAAAATTAAAAAAATGCCATGTTTACATGTTAGAGACAACACAATAACAATGTTTTAACTTCAGAAAGAGTTGAGAAAACTCTGATTTTGAAAACAATTATTTGTCATTTAATTGTCAATTAATTGTCAAAACGAAAAAAAAAAGCTCTAAATTACAATATAATATTTTCAAATTGGGAAGAAATGTTATCAGACCATTACAGAATAAAACAAATAGAATAAACATATAAACATATCTAATAAATCCTTTAAATCCAAGAAACTGAGAATTTTTCAAGTGGTCTCTTTTTTTACAGCTTTATATTATATTGAATGTGTCAGGTTAT
>CAIGQV010016735.1:9277351-9320158 GCA_903798115.1 Danio jaintianensis | reverse complement strand
ATATGTATTTATGAGAGTAGAAATCATCCAACCTGTAAATCAGCACAGTATCTGAGAATGAACCCACAGCCAGCTCTGGATAGCCATTACCGTCCATATCCATGTTTCCAGCCAAGGAATAACCAAACAATTTGATGCTATGATCTCCAGCATCTAAAACCTATAAACAAAAATAACAATTTAACGTATTTACCTTATCTTGCAAGTTTAATATTTAAAAATGGTCAAGTCTTAATTATGATGCCAAGTGAGGTCAGAGCAAGATGGCAATGCACCTCTAATTAAAAACATTCAAGATGATTTTTAAGCTGTAAGAATTAAAAATTAAGATGCATCAGGATGTTTTTTTAATGAACGTGCTGTTATAATTGTATAACACTGGTATTTATTTTTAGATGCAACTAAAAACTAATTGTTTAAAATAAAATGTTTATATTTCAATTTATTTTTCATTCATAATTATGACTTTTGGTGTCATTAATATGCATTCAACTCATAAATGTGATCTCTTCAACAAATCATCCTTACACTCTAATGCAACAAAAAGTTGACATATAAGTTAAATACAAGTTATAAATATGCAACTCCTTTTACCAACCGTTGGTTTGTGATGAAATCCTGCAGCTGAACCATGATAAATATACACTCGACCTCTCCCTGAATCCTCATTTGGTGCGCTGGCTGCAAAATCTGTACAAAATCATCAGTCAGATGTGCGGTAAACCTGATTCAATAGACTGAACTAAAATAACCTCTCGTTCAACCTTGGTATCCATCCTGATTGAGATCCCCAACATGCGCCACTGCCAGTCCAAACATGGAGTCTCTTTTACCATACAGACACACTGGTTGGATCTGGCTCCAGTGTTGTCCTCCAGCTTGGTTGATGTAAATGTACACAGCACCTCCCACATCTTCATCCATGTTTTTACTGGAAAACTCAGGCGCTCCCACAACAATGTCATCCCACCTGAAGCAATGTTAAAAGGAACACTGACTTAATATAAATGTCAATTATTTCTATTAATCCTTTAACTTTAAGAATTTTTTGCAATGCAGGCTCATTGGGAAAATGTGCCCAGGGATACATTTCTTAGAACCGAAAAATATGTGCCTCGTGGTACATAATGGCTGCATTTTTTTGTGTAAAATGAATGATACAGGGTAGTACCATTGACTGATTACCTCCATATGGATGTCTTTTCCGGCATGACTGGTTTGCTTGGTAGCTTGTATGAGAAAACATGCCCCAGTAACGTATTTGAGATTGTCAAAAATGTACATGGTGGCCTCTAGTGGATTTGTGAAAATAAAAACTGCAAGAAAATGTAGTTCAGGGTACACATTTCTTGGTTTTCAAAAATGTAGCCCTGAGCTCATATCTACAGTGAGCTAGGGTTGATTTTTTGAACCAGTTTCTTTGGTTAAATTGTGTTCCTGACACCACTTTAAGCTAATTTATTATGAGTTTTTGATTTTAATGATGACCTATGGACAAAAGGTCAACCAGGCAGTTATGATTCCTGTTAAAGGGTTAATGAATGTATGTAGTAGCCAAAGAAACCCACTGAATATTATATAAATGTTATTTAAAAATATACTATAACTATATTATATAAATGTTATTTTAAAAAATCCACATTTGTTTTGGAAGATAGAGGGTGCCGTTATTTTTGTGTGCAGTGCTTTACGTTAGAAGGCTACATGTTTTTTAATGCAACAAATCTTGATTCTACATTGTGCAACTTTTAGTAGTAATTTTAGTCAAAGGGCAAGAAAACCGCAATATAAGTCTTTACTATCAAGATGCAATGTAGGTTTTCACTGCTTTTCTTGTTATAAGAACACTGTAAAAAATGCTTCCACACAATCGATTTGTGTTGGGACAACATGAAGGAATTAAGTTAACTTATTAGTTTTTATAAACTTAAGTGGATTCAACATAAAACAATTAAGTTCTCCCCCCAAAAAACTCAAGAATTGTGTTGTTTCAGCTCAATTCATATAAGTAGTTTGAACAAACAGCAAATGTTATTGTTTTGAGTGAAGAGGAAAAAAGGCTGGCAAAGATGCCTACGGACGAATACATTTTTATTTTTAGAGTGTCTGTTTAGAGTCCTTGTAGGGAAAAATCAACAGTACACTGTAACACCTAACAGTGAAAGTCACTAAATGAAATAAGTTAGTTTAACTTATAATTTAAAAATAAAGGTACTTTGACTTAATGAAAAAGAGTTATGGTAACTCATAAACTGATTATATTAAGCAGAACTCAAACCTAACGAGTTATGAATTAATTAATTATATTTTTTGTGTTAACTTAACTCTAATGCTAGAAGCAATACCAAGCCATTTGAGTAGCTATATAGTTGTTTGGACTTAATTTGTTCTATTAACTGATCTCATACTGATTTGATAACTGAACTTAAATGTTTGTAAATAATACTCTAAATGTTTGATGATATCAACACAAATAACATATGTGTATATGACTCAATAAATATATACGTCTACAGTATTCAAACCATGTTGTTCCAAAACTTAAATGGATTGCCACAATCGATTTCCTCAAACAGTTTCAGTTAACTTAATTTATCGGGTTTTACAGTGTAGTAAAGACTTACATTACTCCGCTTCAACTGAAAATTGCAACCAAAAGCCACACAATGTGGAATTGTATCAGTATTTTACTTTCCTTGTTGTGTAAAAATATTCTGGGTTGAAACTATTTAACGCCAAGCACTGCACACAAAATAATGCTGTCCCCCAATAGACCAAATATTAATATGAATAAAAAAAAAATTAAATAAATCTTTCAGGTATTTTCTACTACATACTTCAGTAAGAGACTTAATTTAACTCTACATCATTTTAAACCATATACGTCGTAATAACTGGGGTTCCCTTTTTACACCTTTTTAAGTAGGTTGTAAAAGTAGAGTGTACTGATTACTCATGACACATTTTACAGCCTCATCCGGTTTAGTCATTACTGTAACTGGTTAAATGAAGACTCACCCGTCTGCGTTTAAGTCCAGAATGGTGAGGTCGTAGCCAAAGGAGGAGGCTAAACCCGGTCCTCGAAGGATGTGTTCGACTTTTAAGTTCCTTGCTTCTGCTTTGTCTTCTGGTCTCAGTAGTAAAACCTCCCCGCTGTGGTTTGATCGTGGAGCGCCTGCTACCACATTCAGCTCTCCTTTCTTCATCAGGTTCATCCCAGTGTCGAGAGCAAAGCCTGAGAGAGAATGCAATGAAAATGCTGATAAACGGATCATTACACTTTTATATCATACAGTGAAAAAATATTGATTGGATTTACTAGTATTTTTTAAGGTAACTGGTTGCAAACATTTTATATGAAACATTTTAAACAAACAAATTAAGTTGAACATTACTAAATTTAATTTGTTTGTTTAAATTCAGCCCATATAAAATGTTTGCAACCTTAAAAAAAACTTCTTTGTTACCTTAAAAAAAAAAATAGTAAATCCAGGTAATCATTTTTTTCAGCATACATGAACATACAGTTGAAGTCAAAATTATTATTAACCTCCTGTTTTTTTTTTTTCTTTTTCAAATATTTCCCAAATTATGTTTAACGGAGCAGGGAATTTTTCACAGTATTTCCTATTATATTTTTTCTTCTGGAGGAAGTCTTATTTGTTTTATTTCGGCTAGAATAAAATTTTTTGAAAACCATTTTAAGGTCAATTATTAGCCCCCTTAAGCAATATTTTTTTTCGATTTGTCTACAGAACAAACCAATGTTATACAATGACTTGCCTAATTACCCCAACTTGCCTAATTAACCTAATTAATTATTTTGGATAAAATGTGGTTTCAGGAAAGCGTCTAGCTATTGATTGTTTTCTTCAAAAATAATAAATAAATAAAAAATCAACCAAATAGATTAGTTACTGCAGCCTATTATTATTATAATAGAAAATGATAAAACAACTTAGATTTTTTAAGTTAAGTACCCTGCTGTTAAAATAATGAAATTATGTGTGACCAAAAACAATTTCATTCATTCATTCATTCATTTTCTTTTTCGGCTTAGTCCCTTTATTAATCTGGGGTCGCCACAGTGGAATGAACCGCCAACTTATCCAGCATATGTTTTACGCAGCGGATGCCCTTCCAGCTGCAACCCATCACTGGGAAACATCCATACACACCCATTCACACACATACACTACGGACAATTTAGCTTACCCAATTCACCTATTCAGACTTGTGGGGGAAACCGGAGCACCCGGAGGAAACCCACGCGAACACGGGGAGAACATGCAAACTCCACACAGAAACGCCAACTGACCCAGCCGAGGCTCGAACCAGTGACCTTCTTGCTGTGAGGCGAATGTGCTACCCACTGCGCCACAGTGCAGCCCAGCAATTTCATTTTTTATTAAAATATGTTAGACTGTCTCTTAGCTACTATTTTCTTATTTCCAGTTTACAAAAAAAAGTTCACATTTGGGTTGATGTGTGGTATGTCATAAAAGTATGTCATAATTAATTATAATGCCATAAAAGGTCTCATAAATGCACTATTGTGTATAGAAGATTTTTCTTAAAAAATACAATGTTGTTTTTTTTCCTCATCCAAACTCTATTGTATATCCCACAACACTTGATTTGATATATATTTAAAACAATAATTTAGCATCTTTTTATAAGCTTAATGTTGCCTCCTAAATGTCATAAAAGTCACAATTGCCCAGAAGGATTTTGTTAAATCTTTGTAATAGCCTATTTATATAAATCTTTAATATTTAATTTAAATATTTAATAAATTATTAAGCAAAAAAAATAAATAAATAAATAAATAAATGTGTGTTTGTATGTATGTATGTATGTATGTATGCACGCAGACAGTCCAAAATGTTGCTGATGATCACCTAAAAAGCTGCTGATGTCCACAGGATTGAGCTCATGTTCATCTGCTGTTTCATAAATCTCCAGAGAGAAGTCCTCAACAGGCTCCATGTGCACAATCCCTTAAGGGTGAAAAAGAGAAAGGTCATTATCAATTTGTTTATATTACATATTTCGCTGTATTTGGAAGTTACAATGAATACTTCACAAATGTGAAGTTTTACTTTATCAGTAAAGAACCACCTGCCTGCTGCTTTGCAATACCTTTCCAGTCATATGCTCCTGGAGCTCCATAAACAAGATATTTGCTGTCTTTGGAAAAAGCTACAGAGAGACCCTGTTGACAGTACCCAAAGTTGTGTTTATCTGTCTCCCGAGTCCTACAAAATGATCTTGTGTCTGCTCCATCCTTCCCCAATACAAGGTCCTGTCCCAGGACAAAGCATCTGCCCAATAACCGCTGATTGGTGAAGCTCCAGTCCTGGTATCTGTGTGCACAGGTCTAGACAAAACAGAGCATATACATGTCTGTAACAAATTATTAAGATATTGATTTAATTCTGATGTCAACTTTAGATAGTGTCTTCATAAGGAAAATAAGAGGATTTTTTTTACCACTACTTTGCCTCCTCGTCCCTGACTTTGAACACTAACACCCAGCCATTGGTTTTCTCTATAATCCACTCCTGGATGATCTTTAGTACGAGCTGCCAGTACAGAATAGGAAGTATGATATAATAAAAAAAATCTCAGATAAGATACTTAACTGCATTACCATAATCAATTAATACAATTGATGCGCAAATAAATGAGCAAAGGTAACTCAAAACATGAATAAAGTGAACCTCAACCAACCTTTTATGTCAACGGGAATGCGTTCACAGTCATCAGGTTGTGTTGTGAATTTACACCTGTACAGACCACCAGATATATTGGCGTTTTGAACAGGCAATGCTTTAGCACGAGGAGCTCCAATCAGCAATCTAAAAAGATAATGATGTTGTCATATACCGTGTTATACGAAAGTTTGGGAAACCCTAGCAGATACTGTGAATATAAGACATCAAGTAAGAATAAGAGATCAAACATAATGCATGATATTATTTATTTAGTACTGTCCTGAATAAGACATTTTACAGAAAAGATGTTTACATATTGACACTTTTGGACAAAACGATGTCCAAATTTGTAGAAACATCACGTTTCCCCATTTAGTGTCGTTCAGAAGCAATATAAGATACTTGCATGTTTTCCAGAGAATAAATCAAGTACAATTTACAAAGCATCAGTGAGAATTTGAACCTAATTTTTCTTCAGTGCGAAAAGATGGATCGCAGATTCATACAGTCACTGCTGGAAAGGTTTCAAATATGAAATATAAACAAAAAAAATGGGCACACTGCTCTCAAAAGACAATTTATTAAGTATTAAAATATTATTTTCAGTGTTTTTTTATTTTTCTGTATTTTTTCATGTAATTCATTGATTGGTTAATTAGGACTATTGTTGACCAGATGACCTTGTTAAAAAGATATACCTACAGTTTTCTTGTATTGCTGGTGTGACCTGATAAAGACCAAGTAGGTTGAAACGTCTTAATAAATTGTCTTTTGAGAGCAATAGTGGCAGTGTGCTGATTTTTGTTTGTTTTTAATATTTCATTTTGTTTAATTTGTTCGAGCACCTGCTTAAAGTTTTCTTAGGATGTGCGCACACTGACCCTTTTTTCATCCAAGGGTTCAAATAGGCAAAATATGATGAAAAATCCGAAGAATCTGCAGGACACAGAGCATTTTTCTGAAAACTAAGAACATCACAAAAAGCAAATCATAGATCATCCAGGAAAGGACAAAAATTTTTTTGGGGTTAATAATTTCACAATTTTTTTCGGTTTTGTGGACTATATGTCAACATCTTTTATGTAAAATACCTTACCAAGACAGTTCCCCAGCGGGAGGGGAACTACAATGCTATGTGGAAACTTCCACTATGGGGATTTCGTCAGAAAGCCAATAATTCTGAAGAGTAATTAAACGGGCCAATGAAATGCCAATGAGTTGGCCGTGTCAGCGTGCGCAGCTGGCAGCAATCACAATCAGCTTGTGAATAAGAATGCCGGCTGTGCCACACAACAACACCTTTTCGCTTTCAGAAGCCTCATGTGCAGTCTGAAAGAGACGTTTTGCTGTCATCCTCCGACTTTGTTCGAGAGAGAGTGAGAGAAAGCTGCCGTCTTCTGAGAGGCTGATTTCTCCCGGTTCCAGCGCGAGCAACAACGCGAGCAGCGGTGGTCGAGCTGGGTTTCTCCTGTCCCTGGGCGTTTCGCTGGACCGGTACTTCAAGAGCGGTGCGTATAAATTTAAGCAAATTTCCTAAAAGAGCAACACGGTCGTGCAGCGCGTCTTTTTAAAGACGTCGCTCCGACCGTGCGTTTCTGGATGCGGTGGTTTCCTGTCCACGGATGATGGGCACGAGCACTGTATTGCATGTCTGGGGGACCAGCATGTTAATGCGGTGCTCGCGGGCAGCGCATGCCATCACTGCGATGGCATGTCTGTTGCGCAGCTAAGATCGCGGCTCGCTCTTGCAAAAGGGCGAACCACCCCTGTTGTCCCCCGCAAGTAGCGGTTGGCACTCGGGCAGATCTGAGGGTCACAGTGGGGGTCAATCCGCCGCCCTCGGGCTTGCGGACCTCCCATTCCTCAGCGTGCTCCATCCAAGCTTCGAGTGAGAGAGGCGCACCATCCTTCGGGAGGGTCGCCCTCTCACTCGATGACACCGAGGACCAGATGTCCATCGCTGCATCGGAGGGTGGGCTGTCATTTTCCGATGACAATTCGGACCCGCTTCCTCCCTCAGGGGTGGTAAGCGAGGCTCCGGATATGGCATCTGATATGATGGCCGTGCTAACCCGGGCTGCTTCGGCGACGAGGCTGGAGATGGCTTGTCCCCCAGCTTCGTTGCCGGACCGATTAGACGGGTGTTACGTGGAGGATAAGAAGGGGAAACCCTCTAAGC
Organism: Danio jaintianensis; assembly: GCA_903798115.1. Classification (NCBI taxonomy): domain Eukaryota; kingdom Metazoa; phylum Chordata; class Actinopteri; order Cypriniformes; family Danionidae; genus Danio; species Danio jaintianensis. The sequence goes on along the minus strand of CAIGQV010016735.1, from coordinate 9,312,262 downwards.
CTCCCGTCCCCTTCTTCCCGGAGGTGCACAGTAAGTTCACGCAGCGCTGAGGGCACCTTTTTCTGCCCGGTCTGCGTGCGCTCCGCCCTCACCTTCCTCGATGACGGAGCAGCCAGGGGGTACGAGGCAAAACCCCAGGTCGAGTGTGCTAGCGCGGTCAATCTTGCCCGCGTGGTGCCCCTTCCTGGCGTGGTTAGCTCCCGTCCAAAGCGTGTAGGTTGTCTGCGTCCCTCAGGGCCAGAGCCTGGCGTGGTTAGCTCCCGTCCAAAGCGTGTAGGTTGTCTGCGTCCCTCAGGGCCAGAGCCTACACTGCTGCGGGCCAGGCTGCTTCCGTTTTGCTTGCTATGGCTAGTCCAAGCGCTGGCCCAGCGGCACGAGGAAGGTTCCGACCCAGGCTTAATGCACTACGCACTGCAACCGACTTTGCTCTAAAAACACCAGGTCGGCTGCGAGTGCCCTGGGAAGGACGATGACCACACTAGTGGTCCAGGAACGCCACCTCTGGCTAAACCTGGCAGATATGCGTGTCGTTGACAAAGTTCGCTTTCTTAACACACCCATATCCCAGGCTGGCCTGTTCGGCGACACCGGGGTGAGTTTACCCAGGAATTCACTTCGGTGAAAGAGTAGTCAAGTGCGATCGGCGGGCTCAAAAACCGCTCTCCCCGTCGATTCGTCCACTTTGGCTGCTTCTCGCCGAGGGCGCTCGTCTGTGGCTCCAAAATCTGCTCCGCCGCCCTGTCCGTTCAACTGGTTAAGCTGCAGCGTTGAGCACCTCACAGACGATCACCGCCCCCCGCCTCAGGGCGCCGCTAAGTCCAGTACGGACCGCGAAGCGTCCCTGAGACGGGCCACTCGGAGAAAAGGATGTTTGCTCTTTCCCTGGCGGAGGGCCAGGGACACCCATATCATTAACAAAAAGGCCGTATGGCTACTAAATTTTTTAAGAGCAATTTTTTCCTCTCTCCGGGTGTGATAGCCCGAACACTGCCAGTATGGGACGCTATGCCTTCCAGCTCGCAGGATCGGTGCTCTTCGCCACAGGCTCTGTGAGTGCCAGAGGACGGGCTCCTTTCTCTCGCACTCCTAGCCGCCCTGCGGGCTCTTGTGACGAAGTTAAGATTAAACCTCTTAACTTCCGCTCTTCCTTGGGACGCATGCCTCCCGGGGTGAGCTCTCCCATCCCGTGCTGCCCCACCGCTGGTGCGTCAGTGATTGCACCGATGATGTCACTCGCGTGGGCTCTGCCAGCCTGGTTAGTGCTGCCCAGCCCGTCGCGATGGCTCATTCGGACAATCAGACTCGGCTATGCGATTCAGTTCGCTAAACGGTCCCCCAAGTTCACGGGCGTGTATTACACCAGGTGTCAGCCCTGTGTCCGCCCCTCTCTTGTGCGAGGAGATTGCTGTCCTCCTGGCGAAGGATGCAATCAAGCCGGTCCCTCCAGCCGAGATGAGGTATGGGCTTTTTAGTCTGTACTTCATCGTACCCTAAAAGAGCAGTGGATTATGACCAATCCTAGTTCTGCGCATTTTGACCCGCTGCCTTACAAGCAGCCGCTCAGAATGCTCATGCAGAAGCACATCCCCCGGTGCGTCCGTCCTCAGGATTGGTCTGCAGCGATTGACCTGAAGGACACGTACATTCATTTCTCCATTTTCCCACGCCACCGGCTGCGGTTTGCGTGCGAGGGTCGAGCATGATAGTACAAAGTCCTCCCTTTCTGGCTCTCCCTGTCTCCGCGGGTTTTCATGAAGCTCGCGGAGGATGCCCTAATGCCCCTTCGGCTCGCGGGCATCTGCATACTCCATTATCTCGATGACTGGCTTTTTAGCTCACTCGCGGGATCAATTGATTATGTACAGGGACTGGGTGCTCCGGCACCTCGACCTGTTGGGGTTTCGGGTCAACCGAGAAAGGAGTAGGCTCGCCCCCGTGCAGAGCATCTTTTTTCTCGGGTTGGAGCTGGACTTGATCACCATGACGAGGGAGGTGATCAAGGGTCTCGAGGGAGGCGCGCTGGGCTGATGCTGACCTGTCTGAGAGAGTTCGACAGGAAAACTGTGGTCCCACTGATATCATTTCAGAGGCTCCTGGGGCATATGGCATCCGTGGCCGCTTCACGCCGCTCGGGCTGTTCCATATGAGACCGCTTCAGCATTGGCTTCCCGATCAGGTCCCTAGACGCGCATGGCACGCGGGCACGCACCGGGTGACTGTCACTCCGCTGTGTCGCCGTGCCCTCAGCCTCTGGACGGACCCTGCATTTCTACAGGCCTGTGTGACTCTAGAACAAGTGTCCAGGCATGTCGTCGTTTCGACGGATGCTTCCAGTACGCGCTGGGGGGCCGTGTGTTGCGGGCATGCAGCTGCGGGTCCGTGGAAGGAACCCGGTTGCATTGGCATATTAATTGCCTGGAGCTGTTGGCAGTGTATCTCGCGCTGCACTGTTTTTACCGGTGCTAGAGGGGAAACACGTGCTGGTCAGGACGGACAGCACGGCGATGATGGCGTATATCAACCGCACAGGGGGTATCCGCTCTCGCCGCATGTCTCAGCTCGCTCGCCGTCTGCTCCTCCGGAGTCATTCGCGGCGGAATCGCTGCGTGCCATTTTTTTCCCCCGGCGAACTCAACCGTGCAGCCGATGCGCTCTCACGGCAGTTCACGCCCGGGAAAACTGAGACTCCACCCCCGGCTGTCCAGCTGTTATAGGTGCGCTCTGCACGCTGGCTAACACAGCTGGCCCCTGGGCGTGCGTAAATACGCATTTCTCTCCAGTGAGCCTACTCGCAGATACTGTGTTACGTCAGGGAGGACGAGGACCAGGTCTGTTATTGCGCCTCTGGCTCAATCTGATCTGTATTTCAGCTCTCTCCTCGTGACGGCCCCTCCCTGGCATATCCCTTTGAAGAAGCTCCTTCTTCTTTGGAACAGGCACCATCTGGCACCCGCGCCCAGATCTCTGGAATCACGTGTAAGGTCCATAGATGGAGCGTGGAGGACTTAGGTGACTTACCGGTTCGGTGGTTAACACCGTCACTCAGGCTAGAGCACCCTCTACGAGGCATGCCTACGCCCTGAAGTGGAGTCTATTCGCTGTGTGGTGTACTTCTCTCCGAGAAGGACCCCGGACATGCCAGATCAGTGTGATGCTTTCCTCCTTCAGCTGGCTGAGCTAAGGCTGTCCCCTTCGCACTGAGGGGTTGGCGTTACGATCATCCCCGCTCTGAGGACGCGGGGATGGCGGCGCGCTGGGAAAGCATCGCCTCATCATCCAGTTCCCAGAGGCGCGAGACGCTGGTTAATTAAATCAATCCTGTCCCCCTCTCATACCCACTTGGAGATCTCTCTTAGGAGAGGTCTGCTCGATCCACTCGACTCAGTATCTTTAAGTTTTCTGTCCAGGTAGACAGCTCTGCTGGTCGCGTTGGCATCGGTCAAGAGGGTCGGGTATCTGGAGGCATTTTCGGTCAGCGAAGTGTGCCAGCAATTCGGGCCGGCCCACTCTCACGTTTTCCTGAGACCCCGGCCTACCTAGGTGCCCGAGGTTCCTACAGCGCTTCTTTAGACTATGTAGTGAACCTGCAAGCGCTGCCCACGGAGGAGGCAGACCCAGGCCCTTTCTTTGCTGTGTCCTGTTCGCACTCGGCGCTTGTGACCGCATTAGAGCTTACGACTCTAAGCAGTTCCTTTTCTGTTATGATCGGCAGACGGGAAGTGCCGTATCCATTCTGAGGTTGGCCCACTGGATAGTGGATGCCATCTCCCTCGCTTTTCTATGCCAGGGTGAGCCGCGTACCCCGGGAGTGAGAGCGCACTCGACTAAGAGTATCGCCTTCTCTTGAGCGTAAGCACGCGGCGCCTCTCTAACAGACATCTGTAGAGCTGCGGGCTGGGCGACACCTAATACATTCGTAAAGATTCTATAATCTTTGAGTGGGCTGATTTTCCTAACGTGTGCTGGATACGCCAGTGAATGAGGAAATTCAGTACGGTGTTGAAACACGCTTGCTGCGCCTTTCTCTCTAAACACAGAGATTCGTGCGCTTATTCACTCTGTTCAGTTGAGTTCCCCATTTGGCGAACCCTGCAGAGTTCCTCCGAGGCCCCCAGCATCTGACTCAGCGGAGGAGTCAGGTGCCTGGCCCATTACGTAGTTGGCATGCCCACTTGGTCAGCCCGCGTTCTGGGTATAGGTGCCTGCTATGCGCGATCCCCGCTGGCGATCCCATATGCTTCATTCAGCCACGGTGTAGTTCCTCCTCTTAGGCGGGCCCGTGTCTTCCCTCCCCGCTAACCATCCTTCATATGTGTTCTCCCCCTTTTCAGGGTTAGTCTATATGTCTTCCTGCCACCAGGTCTCCCCATTGGGCAGCAGGTGGCCTCCGCAGCGTCCTCCCTATCGGGACTGCACGCTTCCCAACGTACTGTCGTAATTTAAAATTCCTAGTATCTTAACTAGGTGTATTTTTTACAACTCCCCAAAAAATATAAATAAGCCTTTAAGTGCTTCACAGGTAAGTAAGGTAAGTTAGGGCCAGGGGACACGTTGGTGGGCTGCGTCTCTGGTGATGATGGTGCGCTCACGCCAGAGCCTGGCAAACCTCTCACCAGTGACGTGGTAAGGTTCAATCACTGTGGCGTTTTCCATAGATTTCCCCATAGTGGAAGTTTCCACATAGCATTGTAGTTCCCCTCCCGCTGGGGAACGTAACGGTTACTAAAGTAACCCTCGTTCCCCGAGGGGGGGAACGGAAATGCTATGTTCCTTCGCCACAGGGATTGCGCCTTAGCTGACAGCTGTAGTTCGGCTTCTTCAGCTAGAAAAGGTGTTGTTGTGTGGCAGAGCCGGCATTCTTATTCACAAGCTGATTGTGATTGCTGCCAGCTGCGCACGCTGACACCGCCAACTCATTGGCATTTCATTGGCCCGTTTAATTACTCTTCAGAATGATTGGCTTTCTGACGAAATCCCCATAGTGGAAGTTTCCACATAGCATTTCCGTTCCCCCCCTCGGGGAACGAGGGTTACTTTAGTAACCGTTACGTTCTAAATAAAAAAAATAACATGCATTTTCTATAATCTCTCTTATTTAGTTAAAATTGCATTTTCACATATTCTGCAAGAAGTTCCCAAACTTGTGCATAACACCAAGATAGATAGACAGACAGGACAGGTTTCCTCCACAAATTTTAAAAGCAATTAATTAATAAATTTGTCACTTTTGCAGAACCTTTTTTCTTAGTAAAACAACATCTATTTTACATGAATATAATTTATGAAATTTAGATACATTTATAGGCCTATATAATAGTATACAAATGCAAATCAGCATGTGACATACTGTTACTGACATAAGATATATTATAATATAATATTGCATGTTCTCCCCGTGTTTGCGTGGGTTTCCTCCGGGTGCTCTGGTTTCCCCCACAGTCCAAAAACATGCGGTACAGGTGAATTGGGTAGACTAAATTGTCCGTAGTGTATGTCTGTGAATGAGTGTGTATGGATGTTTCCCAGTGATGAGTTGCAGCTGGAAGGACATCCGCTGCGTAAAACATATGCTGGATAAATTGGCGGTTCATTCCGCTGTGGCGACCCCAGATTAATAAAGGGACTAAGCCGAAAATAAAATAAATGAATGAATATAATATAATATCATATAATATAATATAACACAACATTGTTACACATTCATATCAACGTCTAACGTAATTTAAAACTGCTTTCTCACACGCGTTGGTCTGAAGGTTTGAGCTGATGATGCATGGCCATAGAAAAGCCAAACAAACTGTCTGCTTCTCCACGCTTCCTCATCACGGTCTGTGTGTCCAGGTTAAAAGCAGAAACCTGAGCTGGAAAAATCATCCACACGGTGAAGAGGAGACTGAACAACATAATCCTGGAGCTCGGTGGAGGAGACTGCAGTTTAATCCCAGAAAAAAAAAAAACCAACAACTCCTACTGCAGGGTGAGGCGAGGTAGGCGACACTTTATAAAAACCCTGGCTGATTTATGTTCTCAGGGTGGGGATAAGAACAATTGTACAGTAAGTAGGTTAATGTTTAGCTGTGAAGGAAAGGTGAACACATGCCCTTTCATCCTTAGTCATTTCCTGACAGGTTTAGTCAAGTTCAAGATAAGACTCGACGTACTGTAGCCTATAATGGCGCAATTTGTGATGAGAATCAACATGTGTAGATGGGATGGATAAAATAAACATTTGTACACTGTATGCAGGCCACATGTAGACAGATTAAAAGCATATAACATATACATTTGTTAATGAAGGCCAATTAAACTGCCGTTTGATTTCAAAGTAAATTTGATGAATTATACATTGAACCAAAAGATGGCGCTAAAGACTTTTGGCAAGGCAAGTTTATTTATATAGCACATTTCATACACAGTGGTAATTCAAAGTGCTTTACATAAACAGGAATAAAAGAAACCAGTATAAGAAAATAAAAACAACAAAGAATAAAAACTATTAAAAACAGATTAAAATGTGTTATAACAGGTTTTAAAGAAATGAAGAAGAAAAGAAAGACAATAGTTTTGGTTTCATAGATGTTTCTTTAGGGTTCAATGTACAGCCTTGGACGGACACGCACGCACACACACAGTCGTTGGATATTGGAATATATTTTATAATAATTGGACATTTGGAAATATACTATATTTTTATTCTAATACTGTTGTAAATATTCATTCATTCCTTCGGCTTAGTCCATTTATTCATCAGGGGTCGCCATAGCGGAATGAACCTCCAACTTATCCAGCACATGTTTTACGCAGCGGATGCCCTTCCAGCTGCAACCCAGTACTGGGAAACACCCATATACTCTCGCATTCACACACATACACTACGGCCAATTTAGCTTATCCAATTCACCTATTGCGCATGTCTTTGGACTGTGGGGGAAATGGAGCATACAGAGGAAACCCACGCCAACACAGGGAGAACATGCAAACTACACACAGAAATGCCAACTGACCCAGACGAGACTCGAACCAGCGACCTTCTTGCTGTGAGGTGACAGTGCTAACCACTGAGCCACCACGCTGCCTGTTGTAAATAGTGAATAGATTTATTTTTTATTTTTTTACTTTTGTGACAATTTGCCTCATGTACGTGGATTTAAGTTGTCATACTAGTTTTTTATAGAGTTTTACAATTTTACATTAAAGTATTTTAGTTTTATACATGTATTTAATTTATTTTCATTTATAGCAACATGAATAATAAAAATATGACAACTTGCCACAAGTTGACTTTTATAAAAAACTGGAAATCCTGGAAAAATGGTGTGAACAGTCTAAAACAGGGTTGCCCAAACTTTTTCATATGAAGGGCCAAAAACCAAATATTATTGAAAGCCGTGGGCCGAAGGTAAATATACCAAACTAGATTACATTAAAGTTGCCATGAGTAATTTCCTAATTTATTTAATAATATTTCAAATTAAATAGAAAACATTACTTTAAATCATATTAACTAATGCAGTATAACTTTTTAAATTGTAACAAGGCAATAAAACACAAACAATTATAACACAGTGGGGTTCAACCCTGAATAGACTAGTCAAGCAGAATCTGCCTTTGACTTGATTGGCTCATCAAAGTCTCTGGATTGTCAGGTGACAGTATATAGGCCTACATTTAAACAAAATCAGATTAATTTACATCATTTAATTGAAACATTTCATTTAAGTTAGCTTTTAACAATAAAACAAACAATGGGTTACATTAAATTTGAATTGACAATCTCAAAACATCCCCATCGTTTTCCCTCTCTTCTCAGATGGGATGGTGGGCCAAATCAAAGGTTACCATGGGCCAACTTTGGCCCGCAGGCCCTAGTTTGGGCATCACTGGTCTAAAAGATAAAGCAAAATATAATAATTAAATAAATTTAGGTTTGGACAGAATTAACAGAATGTATTTTAATGTAAGTGGAATTTGAATTAGCTGTTTGACAACAACAACAACTGCTAGAAAATATTGATTAAAAGATAAAATTAAATAAATATGTTAAACATTTTAAATAAAAAAAAACCCAAAACGGTATGACGGTAGAGTTTTACAGTATGGCAATTGTTGAGTGGCAGTATCTGTTTTTCGTAACCATGGTTTGGAAACTAAAGCATCATTGTGGTTTTAGCACTAAGATGCGTATAATGTCAACAACAACATGCGAATGACAACCAATAATTTAGAGAAAAAAACAAACTCACGCTTATATCATTTGCGAGGAGTTTTAGTGTTGACCATATTTATACATGTTCAACACAATCCAACATTAAGCAGATATTATATTCAAAGAATGATGTAGAACAAGTGTTTTAAAGTACAATATTTATGCTGAAAAAAATGATTCAAAATGATTCCTTGGATTTACTTTTTTTTTTAAGTTAAGTGGTTGTAAACAATTTATGTGGGCTGAATTTAAACAAACAAATTAAGTTGAACATTACTGAATTTAATTTGTTTGTTTAAATTCAACCCAAATGAATTGTTTACAACAATTTTGCAGAAATCATTTTTTTGTGTATTTTTGTGTCAGTTCTGTTAATATAACATTCAATTAATTTTAAATATGACTATTTTTAGAGATTACTATTGTCTAAGGTATTCCCTTAAATAACAAACAGCATGCATTTAAGCACTACTAACTTTAAGCATGACCAAAAATAACTATACATCCTGTGGAAAATTTAAGCTTATGCGGCGAGCGAGTTGTTTACTGAGAAACACACTGTGAGTCTGGTCGAGATGAGTGGTCATGGGTAAGATGAGCGAGGGTGTGGGTAACAGGAGGACAAGAGCAGACAAGGTGCAGAGAAACCGCTTAAAATAACAGGTCTATGCACTTCCACACACATAAAAACACTCATGTGAACTGCAGGTCCAACAATGCGCCGCAAACAATAACTGAACTTTAAAAATAACGGGTCAGTATCTCTGACACTGAGATATTTGGATGGAAACTTTATTTTTAATTTTAGAATATTGATGACTATAAATAACTTTCAAACTACAGTACATGTCAACTAGAGGTCAAACGAGGACTAGTACACAGTTTGCTCAATGTGTTAACACTTAACTTTGAGATTTTGAGATTAATGCTGATTACATTTAGTTGACAGTCAGTTGAAGAGCTACTTAGAGTCAACAAAATATCCAAAGTAGGGCATCAAAAATAAAGTGTAATGTTTTTTTTGGTGGTTCTTTTTAGTCTTAGAGTTACATTGTTAACAATTTCCTGTAGAATCTACAGTAACTCACTGGCAGCAGTTCGCCAGTAACTTACTGTAAATCAATTACAGCTAAAATACTGTATTTACATTTACAGCACCATTTATATTGCTGTATGTATTTATGGTATTGGATATCTTTATTGTAAAATATACAGTAATTTTCACAATGCAAATTTTAAATACAGTAACTTAGTGCACAACTGTCCTAAAATAAAATACAGTTCATATTACAATTAAATACGGTGTAATTGACAAAAATCGTTAGTGTAGAATTAGTGATGTTTGTACTGCAGAAATATGAATGGCTTTTTTTTTTTTTTTTTTACTACTAGTAGAGTTTTGTCTGTTTCTCTCATACAAATTCTATAAGGCTTGTCTGTGTGGTCTGGCAAATACATTTGCAAAAATCAAATTTTGAAACTAAGATGAGTGTTTTATAGAAAAATTGATGCAATGCTATTAAAGATGTAGCAAAAATATCGAAGAATATCAAAGAATTTAATTAATTTTGGTAGGGAAAGAATCTTAATGGAAGTGCATTTTGAAGTAGCTGACTGAACGTAAAACACTGCAAAAAATGCTGGGTTCCACACAATTGATTTGTGTTGGGGCAAAACGATTTGTGTTGGGGCAACATGAAGGAATTAAGTTACCTTATTAGTTTTTACAAATTTAAGTGGATTGAACATAAAACAAATAAGGTGTCCCCAAAAAACCTCAAGAATTGTGTTGTTTCAGCTCATGCTATCTTCATCAAATTTGAAATATTAACTCATGAGACACTTGGCTTTCAAGGTATATTTTTTCTAGGTCATTACATTAATGTTTTCCTGTGTTTGTATATAGAAAAACAAATATTGAACAGTACAATTTTTCTTTTTAATGTACTTCATAATGTATAACTTTTTAATATTTGTAATTCTAGATGGACCATAGTAAAGCTCATTTTTCCAATGATACATAATTTATGTTTATAGCTCACTGGGGTCAAGAACTGTTACTATTTAAAGTTAGATGTAAATTCACAACAAACAGTGAGTGCAAACATCATTTATTTGAGTGAAACACTGCTAAAAATAGGTTAAACACTTAAAGGTTAAAATTTTAAATTAAAATATATATATATATTTATAAAAAAATATATTTTGGCTAAATTTTCTGACAAATCCAATATGAAGATAGAATTGTATGGCAATTGTTTGGTCTTATATGATCTAATAAGGCTGGTCTGACTAGCTCAGGCAAATGCAGATGCAAAAAGCACATTTTGAAACATGTGGGTGTTTTAGTCTCAGTGATGGAGGCGGAGCGTTAATCAAGACTGAATTTTTCCCTCCCACACACAGATAACATATGAGTGTATGCTAATGCATTAAATACAAAAAAGCATATGCAGAAAATGAAAGTATATCTGAGAGAAAAGCTATGAGCTCTAAGCTATGCTGGAAGTGTACAGTATGGAAATGATTGAAATGTGGGTCCCACTTTATAACTAGTGGCCTTTATTAATATGTACTTACCACACAAAATAAACACTTCTGGTGCTCTTGAGGTGGGATACAGGAAGGGTTAGGGACAGTTCTGGGGGTAAGGTTAGGTTAAATTTGGGTTAAGGTAAGGGATGGGTCAACAGTGTAAATCTAAATGTAATTACAGAAATTAATTACAGATGTAATTACAAGCAGATTATTTTTCAAATGTTAGTACAATGTAAAAACACTGTAAATAGTATCTGTTAATTTACAGTTTCCATATTTTGTGATTCACAAGTGTTTTCCGTTTATTTACGGTTGTCAATTGCATTATAGGATCTTAATCTCTGCTTTGTTGACTTTTGCTGCTGTAGGGGGTTGACAGAGTGCATGGGGCCCTGGCAATTTAGGGGCCTAGTGTCTCACACCCCGCCCCCCCCTATAGTCTTTATATTCTCAGCACAATTTATTGGGTAAACTAGAAGTGGTTTGGAATATTTAAAAAAATATTTAAAACTCTTAAATATAAAAACAGTAGAACTGTAGACTATAACTATGCAAATGCCGGTCACACTATGGGTGACACCCTCCAGTGACCACCTCACAGGATCATCCAATCACAATGCTGGATTTGAACGCCATCTTTTCAATCCCACCTTCCAGGGAAAGGATAAAATATTCCCTCAAAGTAGTTGAAAGTGTGGTTCGCAATATGTGTCGTTTGCAATATTGGTGTTGCACAAAAGGTGGCTTGTGTTGCTGCTTGAAGGGTGGATGAAAAAGATCTTCACGTTCAGTAATTCTCTCCCCAAGGATTCTCTGCATGTCCCAGGCTATCAGAATTGCTTAAAGACTTCAGAACTTTTCAGAGCTTTTGCTGCGTGTTTCACCAAGGATTTTCATGGTGTTTGGATTCACACTATTCCAAGACTTGAGGACCTCTACCTTCAAGGATAAAGACGTCGGCATGTTCCCAACATCAGCACCACCACTTCCAGAAATCTGCAGTCTGCTTGTTCCAAAGTAGCCAGATTTCCTCTTCTCAAAGCTCAAGAGACCCACGTCTAGTTATTCCATGCATCAAGACCTGCAAGAAGATCCAGCTTCTTGCAACCACTGCATCAATGGCAGAAACGTAAATATACCACTTTTCAAACCTCTATCAGAGACCTTGGCATAGTGTGTTTCAGTATAAGATAGTCCAATTAATTAGATGTTTATAATTGATATTCATTAATAACAAAAACTTCCTCAGTTGTTTGTTATTTTAGAATAAGGTTTACCTTATCAGACTTGTCTTCAGTAAAGATAACAGAGTTATAAATCCCAAATCCTCAACTTAATCACCTTCATGAGTCATGCCTATGCACTTAATTTATTGTACATTTGGTAATTTTAGTTACCCTTGTGTTAATAAATACTCATTTATTACAGTTGTGTTGATAATACAGTAAAAGGCTCTACAAGTCAGACGATCTCACTATCCTTCAGATTTGGCCAGATAATACTCTAAAAACTCTAAAAAACCTTCCAAATTTGTAGAATTAATTTCAATTAACAATCATTATTGTTAATTATTGCCCCATTTAAAAGGAGTTATTCATCTGTTATTTACACACACCTTAAGAGAGGAGTGACCAAAATCTCAATATTAATACTAATGTTAATTTTAATATTGGAGTCAAACCAAATAAATTATCACTACATTATTTGGTGCCCTACGAGAGGCTAAAATATCAATATTAATATCAATACCAAAATATTAATGTTAATATTTGTGATAAATTCAAAATAACACTACTGTACAATCTGTAAAATAACAGAAAATGTACTGGCAGTTTTTGTACCATAATATACAACACCAACCCAACATATCACTTTAAAATATTAAAAATGTTCATAAAATTCACTTCTTCGCAAATAAACGTGGAAAAATAAAAACATGAATCACAAAATATGGAAAATGCTAATTTATGTATATTTTTACAGTGCATGTATGTACATAACAAGTGCATTGTACTAAACTATTAATTTAAATGTAAGTATGTAGTAATTAAATACACTTAATATAGAGTGTGACCGAAAATTGTGCATTCCATTTTTGGATTTGGAAAATGAGATGAAAACATCCTTAAATGCTAGAATAGCATGTAATATATTCAAATAATATTAATAAATAGGAAGTCACAACGACAAAGAAATAGATAAGTCTACAAAATGTAGGACATGAACAGATTCATCAATGAATGAATCAATCAATAAATCACACTCAGAGCAGAGAATGATGCAGAAATGCTTGAAGTAAAACTCAATTATTAACTCTCTCAGACACTACAACCCACTGTATCAGCAGCCTACATGAAATCTGAGCAGTGCACACTTTCTAGTTTAGTCCCATTTCCAGACACTCACGAGAGCACATTCACACATGTTGCACATCAACAACACCTTCATCTTAGTGTTGCATTAACAGTGCAGAAAAAAAATTCCAATTCACAGCTACATCAGAGTCTGAAGAAGAGGACTGATTAAAATATTAAAAGTAACATTTTTGAGTTGCATATGAAATCAGCGCAAACAAAAATAAATGAATAAAACCATTCTTTCTGGTGTATTGTTTCAGCGAATTAATGGCATTAATAGCAGCATATAATCTGTGAGAAATGAACGGGAAATATTGGTGTCCACATCAAAGTACCTTACAAGCAAGTAAGCATCTACTTTAATGTTTCAAATAAGTTTTGTGCAAATAAACTGTCAAAATGTGGGTTAAACAATGTTGCATTATCATCATTCAACATAATGGGTTGCACAACAGCAGGGTGCGAATTATACATTGGCGATCAGGGTGCTCGACTTTTTTGGTAAGTTTTCAGTGAATCTAATTGATCTATTTACTTAAATGATATCACATTCATTAATAAGACGTGTAAGTTTTCAGTGTTTTGAGGGATATTTAATGTATTCTGACATACAATAACCTGATTATTTCAGAGGTTACTGTAGCTCAAACTATTCAAACTCTGCGTCTAATTGTACTTTACTTTTAGGCCATGTAAATACAAACACCTATTTTACAAGACAAGTGTATCGGGGCCACTTACGATATCCATCGCTGCTCTAGATCTGGTTAGCTGGTTTAGACTGTTGAATGATTCTTGCAAAGACTGATTATGCATGAATGCACTATTGCTTAAAGCCCAGTTTGGAGGACTGTAGCAAAGAAGTTTGAAATTTGAAATAATTTGATTTGTTAAAAATGTATGATAGTCACATCTTGTTTTTCCTCCTGAAAACACAATCAAATTGAAAATAAAAAGGACACAAAACAAATTGGGTGAAAACAAATTGTAAATTGTATATATATATAAAGATACTGAAGTATACTATTGCAAAACAAAAATTCTTTACAATAAATTTGCCAATTACAGATTCAAAATACAGTGCATGGAAAATTAATGGACAGGACCAAGGCAAATGATCCATAAAATTGATCTCATGTTGAATAAACCACAATGTAAATGGAATAACATGTAAATACAATGGACTGCATAGTTTTTCAATTCACTATTTAACATAATTTATTTTCTCCTACTAAATAAAAAAATAACAAAAACCCCTATATATTCAAGTGCACTCTCTGCTGAGATTTTCCACCAGATTGAATGTTTTTCTGAGTGAATCGCAAGGCTGCATACGTCACATTTTCATCATCAGGTTCCTGAGTAAAAAAATGCTATTATCAAATTAACTTCTATTTAAATTGACCACATTTGTAAGCAAAAAGCAAATGATTAATATTGACATAGAAGTAGGCTACACTTATTAATTCTCGAAATTCATAAAAGAAACTCGAAATCATCATATTACAATATTATTTACATGCTCTTTTGTTGCTTTGATTATTTCTGTTGTTCTAATTTCGCAAGTTACTTTGGATGGAAAAAAAATCTGGCTAATTATTAAATGAAAATGTAATGTAAATTAAACAAATAATAATAATGATGATGAAACTATTGTCCATTTTAAGGGCATTTTTTTTTTTCTGAGCTGAACAAAACAACAGATTAAACAACATCAGCGTGTAATGCTACAAACAATTCTATTAAAGCATTACTAAAAATATATAGATTCCTCTTTAATAGACAGCAAAATCATCATCTTACCTGAGCATTCGCATGACCTCTGATTTGATTGTCTTGTCTAGAGCTTCGCACTGTGTGAAAAGATGCAGAAATAAAGATGCTATAAGTGTAATTAATAAAAAACATAAATGCAACTGAATGAATGCAAATGAATAACACTGAGTCAGACACACACCTCTGCTAAATATGCAAGCAATGAGAGCAAAAACTAGACCTCCACAAAGTACTAAAGCACACGCCAAACCAAGCACTGCTGGATAGAGCCTTTCTTCTGAAACATTTGCTGAAAGAAATGCACATTAATGTTTCTGAGAATACATACACAAACTTGTAGATGATTCATTTCAGTCACAAAATGAAAGAAATGGATTCACAAATAATTACACATTTCTGTCGTACTGTTTTCATCGCATTTTTGTCTACACTCGATGGAGTTGTTCAGATGATCCAAATTTGATGTCTTCGATGCTGAAGCTTGATGACCTAGGGTTAACATAAAAATGTAATGTAATAAAAATGTAAAAATGCATAAATTAAATCCATAAATGTGATCCTGGATCACAAAACCCAGTTATAAGTGTAATTTTTTTGGAAAATTGAGATTTACACATCACATTAAAGCTGGTTTGTTAAAATAGAAAAAAATATTTAGCTGTGATATAACTATTTAAATCTTGAATCAGGTTAAAAAAAACCTAAATACTGAGAAAAATCACCTTTAAAGTTAAACAAATAATCTTTTGCTGTATTTATGGTAGTAAATTTACTAAATGTTTTCATGGAAGATGACCTTTCTTTAATATTCTATTGAGTTTTTGCATAAAAGCAAAGTGATCATTTTGACTCATACAATATATTTTTGGCTATTCCCACAAAACCCATGCAACATAAGACATAAGAGGTTTTGTGGTCTAGGGTCACAAAATAAAATTTTCATTTGTTATACATGCTAACTACAAATAGGCTAAATGCATTATGCAACATAATAAAATCATTATAATGCTTACATTGTTTTTGATAATAATTGTGATGATTAAAAATAAATGTTACCTTTAATTATCAGATGTGTTCCATTTCCAAACTCAACATAAAATGCTCTTGATGCACAATAATACACTGCTTCATCTGACTGAATGATGTCTGAGATTGTGAGATTGGTGCTGCAGCTCAGTCGTTTGCCCCAGAAACGTTCATTTTTGAATTCGTGGTAAAATATGGGCTCTGACTGTTTCTGAAATGCTGATATGACTCGAGGTTGTTGACCAGCAATTTGCTTATACCAAAAAATGTTATCTTTGCACGAAATACACCGCAGAGTCACGCTGTTGCCACGTTCCACAGTCATGACTTTATCTGGCTGAGCAATATGTGAATGTGCAGTACCTGGGAAAAATGAAAATGCCATAAAACAGCTTGGATATTCAACATAAATAAATAAATAGTACTATATAGAATAGAACAATATTTAGCCGAGATACAACTATTGAAAATCTGGAATCGGATGGTTCAAAAAAATCTAAATACTGAGGAAAATAACCTTTAAAGTTAAACAAATTGTCTTTTGATGTATTTATGGTAGTAAATTTACTAAATGTTTTAATGGAAGATGACATTTCTTTAATATTCTAATGATTTTTGACATGCATTAAATATGTTGGTAACACTTTCTACTAAGCCCATGCTCATATTGAATTATAACAGTTGATAATATTTTATAATCAAGCATAACAATTCTAAAAATGTATCTATAAAGACACAACAGAACCTACACTGTAATGACAGTTATATAACGTTCATTTATAAAAGCGTTCACTTATTTGACAGAAAAAAAAAATCTGTTAACTTACTACTAATGAGTCATTGTAACTACAACATAACACTGTTTTAACATTGCAGACTGCATCTTTATAAATACAATTATGACCGACTAATTACTACTAATAAATCAGTGTTTAATGTGTTTGACCATATATTGAAAAATGAAATGCATCATTAATAAGCATTAATAACAGTATTACAAATGTAGCTATATCTGTCATAATACATTACAGGTTGTGTCTTATAGATACATTTATAAAATTGTTATGCTCGATTATAAATAATTATAAACAGCATTATAATTATAGAAAGTGTAACCAATGTGTTTATTTTATCTATCAAAATTGATCAGAATATCAAAGAGCTCTAAAAATAAATAAATCTTGATTTTAAATAAGTATTTCCAAAATAATATTTTAAAGCAAATAAGCACACAGTGGTACTTACGTGCAATACAAAGAACAGTAACAAATGCCCAAAGAATCATTGTAAAAATAGTATTACAATTTTTTTCAGCTGTTTAAATCTATCAGAGAGCAAAGAGTCTTATTGCAATGTAGGAAGGAGGTCCTTATATACATCCTGTACTAACCACACTGTAAACCCAAATAATTACCATTGGTTGAGACTCTAAAAAAGGGGTTGACAAAAACTGAGACAAAGGGGTTTATGTCACCCACAATTTTATAACAGTAGACAGTCAAAATCACTGATTCATTTGTGTTTTTGTACGTCCCTTTTGAAAAGAATGTCTTTGAGGACTGATTGTGCAGATTAGCTATATATCTAGATAACATACAAATGTCTGTTCTAGTTTCTATCAACTGTTTTGTTGTTCAGTAAACTATCTGGTAGATTTACAAATGAATTTATTTTCACGCTGAAACTCTCCACATCTCTTTATTAATCCCAAAGCATTCACATCTTTGCTAATGAATCTAGTCTCAAAAAATAAATATTTAGAGCTTGTGATTCACAATGTTTTTTGTTTCTTAATTTATTTCAGTCTTCGAAATTACATTATAGGACTTTGATCTCTGCTCCCAGTAATTTTTGATGGTGAAAAAAATGATTGAATTTGTTTTTTCCAGATTTGTTTTTTGATCAATATTTGAATAAAATTATGTCCAGTGTCAGACATAAACATAACAATTAATTGTTTAAAAAAAAACATACACTACCGGTCAAAAGTTTGGGGTCAGTTTTTTTTGTCATGTTTTTAAAAAAAATAATAATTATTCTGTTTATCAAGGCGGCATTTATTAAATGTAAAAAAAAAAAAAGTTAAATTAATAATAATAAATAAATAAATAACTGCTTTCTTATTGTATGTAGTTTCAAATGAAATTATTACTCTAGACATTATTGCTTTTATTACAATTACCATTAATAATAATAATAATATTAATAATTAATATTAGAGTGATTTCTGAAGGATGATGTGACTCTGAAGACTGGAGTAATGAAGCTGCAAATTCATCTTTAAAATCACTGGAATAAATTATTAAATGAAATTATAAACTACTTTTGAACAGTTATTGTATAGTGCAATAACATTTCACAATTTTACAGTTTATTCTGTATTTTTGATTAAATAAATGCAGCCTTGGTGAACAGGAGAAGCTTATTTTAAAACATTTAAAAATCCTACTGACCCCAAACTTTAGACCGGTAGTGTATATAAAAAATTCTATATACAGTTGCAATCAGAATTATCAAACCCCCTTTTATTTTTTTTTCTTTATTAAATATTTCCCAAATGGTTTTTAACAGAGCAAGGAAATTTTCACAGTATGTCTGATAATATTTTTTCTTCTGGAGAAAGTCTTATTTGTTTTATTTCGGCTAGAATAAAAGCAGTTTTACATTTTTAAAAAAACATTTTAAGGTCAATATTATTAGCCCCTTTAAGCTATATATTTTTTCGATAGTCTACAGAACAAACCATGGTTGTACAATAACTTGCCTAATTACCCTATCCTGCCTAGTTAACCTAATTAACCTAGTTAAGCCTTTAAATGTCACTTTAAGCTGTATAGAAGTGTCTTCTAAAAATATCTAGTAAAATATTATTTACTGTCATCATGTCATCATCAATAAATCAGTTATTAGAAATGAGTTATTAAAACTATTATGTTTAGAAATGTGTTGAAAAAATCTTCTCTCCGTTAAACAGAAATTGGGGAAAAAAAATAAACAGGGGGGCTAATAATTCAGGGGGTTTAATAATTCTGATTGCAATTGTACAAGCAGATGCCATGAAACAGTCTACTTGTACAAAGGGGAGTAAGAAAAATAAAAGAACTAAAGATCAGATATATGATAGAATGTCAGCTTTTAAGTTTGTCCAGCAACATCGCAGCAATATTGGTCCAACTTTGAGTAGTATTGTCTTTTGCACCGTTGAGCCTGGCGGTTCTACATTCCAGCAAGCCAATGTCTCTAAATTATGATAACCAGGTATAAGTTGGTGGAGTGGATGGTTCAACCAGTAATTTCAAAATAGTATTTTTAGCAGCAGTGCTCGCAGCTGATAAGGTCCCTTTTTGAGGAGCGTTCAGTGATTTATTTCTTAAAATGGACTGTGTTTTAATTTATGAGAGGAATTTCCAATTTAGGTCAACTTTAACTCAAAATGAATGAAACAAATCATTTAAAATAATAAGGGTTGCACTACAAATTATTGTGAATTTTGTCAGTTTGACCAAATTATAATATAATTAATATTAACCATCAGAAAAAGTATATAACACTTGGTATTATACATATCTGTAACAATTGAATTAATTTATTTACATTTACTTACTATATGCAGTGTTAATCGGAATATTTATAACAAAACAACATGCTTTATATATGACACACAACATGAATAATATTTCTGCTAAATGATTTAGATTTTGTTTTAAATATGTGAATCTTCACTTGCTTTGATTTGATAATAATTCTATGGGTAACACTTTGATCATAAAATAATTCTTGATGCATCTCAGTGCATATTTTATTCCAATTCATTTTTTATTAAATATATTTAATTTAGTAAAAACAATAATTTTCCCAGTGATGGGTTGCAGCTGGAAGGGCATCCGCTGCGTAAAACATATGCTGGATAAGTTGGCGGTTCATTCCGCTGTGGCGACCCCAGATTAATAAAGGGACTAAGCCGAAAAGAAAATGAATGAAATGAATGAAAAACGATAATGCAGCTCTTTGTTATTCTTTATATTTATAATCAAAAATGACATGCAAACAAAGTAATAGTAAAACAAATACCTAAAGTAAAAAAAAAAAAATTAAATAAACAACTCAAATTAGTTTTGTTGATTAGTATTAATGACAGACCACAACAGGAGAAGTGAGTTATTCTTACATAGGCACATTCAGGATTTGCTTTATTGTATGTACATCAGTCTTGGGTAAGCTGCTTTAAAAAAGTAATAGATTACAAATTACTGATTACTACTGGAAAATTGTGATCTGATTACATTACTAATTACTTAATGTAAAAAGTAATCAGATTACTCATTACTTTAAAGTTACTTTTAAACACATAAAATATACCTATACAAATACAAAATAAACTTTCAGTGATTTAATATTCACTCAAAAATATTACAATGGGTTGATCACAGCAGCTTTACATATTCAAAAGACGTTCCAATCGAACGTCCAAATTTTCGTCCAAAACGAACGTTCGTCCTTGTTCCAATCCTGTTTGTCTTTGATAGAAAAGAAAAAAACTGGATACCTGAAACCTCTGACATCCATAGTATGAAAAAGCACTGGAGTGTTTGGGTGTTCTGTGTTTGTCTGAGGTAATTGGAATATGTACATTTAGGTAGACTAAAGTATGAAGCTGATCGGTCAGTTCTTGTCACGTGACTCGCGGAGTGCGCCTGGGAAATGCGAGTGTGCAATATGCGCTCCCAAAGACGCGATATGTGAACGGCCCCATAAGCAGCTACGCTTCTCTTCACATTCAGAAGATACCTTCACTCCCGATCCTGCACAATTTTTTTAAATTAGCCTGTTAAGGCTGAGTTGGGCCGCCGTGTTTTTGGGCAACGGTGTCCTCCTCGGTGACGAGTGTTGTCACAGAATGCTTTCTATTCAAGTGCTTGAACAAGTTTCTGGTCGAGTTAAAAGCAGTCGAAAGTTCTTTAGAGGCTGGATATAGACTGCATTTCACAGCAATATTTTTGTTTTTACGCTCAATGAAATCAAAGTAATGTCTGTATTTCCATTTGAAGAAGCAATCACTCTCGACAGCAGCTTTTTCTTTTTCAGCTCGAATTCTCCAGCAACGTAAAAGCGCATGCTTATTAACTGACGTTGCAGCAGAAAACGTGATTTAAAGGAAGCATGTTTTTTTTCTTCCAAAAACTATATTTGTAACGTAAGTAACGCAATTACATTGACTTTAGTAACTGTAATCAGATTACACAAATTTCAAATGTAACTCGTTACATTACTGCGTTACTCAAAAATGTAATTAGAATACAGTAACATGTTACACCCAACTGTAATGTACATAGATTAAAATATTTAAGGCAGGAGAGGATTTAAATAATTTGCCCTACTTATAAAGATAGGCTCTTTATAAAATCATTCATTTTGTGTCTGACCATTCAATTGTAATACTGCACCAAAGAGAGCTGAATTCAGAATATTACAGGATAGGTACTGTCTGAGAGAAGCTCCACCCACTGTATCAAAGGGAGGAGGAGCTTGACCGGGTGAAGCCCCACCCACTATATCAAGGGAGAAATTATTATTAATTATTACTTATTAATGTAGAGTGGAGAAGGGGTAGGATTAAATAAGCTCTTCCTACTCCTCTTCGGACATTTATATGTTAAAATGGATTCGTTGAATGTTTGAATGTTTGAAATAAAGTCTAAGGAGTTGAGCCAGGAAAGCTCCACCCACTACATCAAAAGGGGAGGCGCTAGACACCATTTGCCTCTGCAGTGAGAAAAACTGCATTTCCAACACAATCTCACTGCAATTTTGATTTTGGGGGTATATTGAACTTTGATGAATTTCTTATCATCTCTCAATGAGGGTTTGGGGGCATGCCGCCTTTTAAAAATCATACGCTTTTATACAAACTTTTTGCCACTTTTTCATCAATATGTAAAATAGTGATGATAATAGCATCTGAAAATAGTAATGAACTAGAAATAGTTGGAATAAAGCAAAAATTGCAACAACAAATTGATAAACTACAAAACAAAAACAAAAAAACAAAACATAGTGGTCCCTCAATTTATGAAACCACTGTGGGAACGGGACCTAGGAGTTCTGTTTAATTCTGAAGATTGGTCCACGCTATGCGATGGTGTTTTTCCAAAATGTACCTCAATTTCCATACATGAACAAAATGTAAAAAAATTTCCAAAGAATTTATTTTACACCTGTTCGTCTGCATAAAACATTCCCAGGTTGTTCTGACTTCTGTTTTAAATGCAAAACTTGTAAGGGCTCATTTTTTCCATGTATTTTGGTCCTGTGTTTATATCCAACCATTTTGGAGAAGGGTTCACTCTGCAATCCAGGAGAAACGTTTTGTTTTTTCCCCCTCACTTTTTATTGAATGACATTCCTGAAGACCTTTTTGACTCAGACCTCAAACCTCTGTTTGCAACTCTTACAGTTCTGGCTAAGAAATGTATATTACTAAAATTGTCTACTTCTCAAATTCCAATTCTTTCTTCCTTTGTAGAAATTAACTTATGACCTCAATCACAAACAGGAAAAATTGAGGAGACTTTGGGAACCTCTCCAATCCTTCCTACACACATTTTGAAATTATTATTTTCAGAGAGTGCTGGCTTCTTTTGTCTTGATTTATGTTTTTTGTTAACAGATACATTTGAACATTTTATTTAATTTACAGCGCTTGGGGGTTGTTAAAATTCTTAAAAAACAAAAGAAAACGTAACCTCTTTTTGTTTTATTGGTTTGTGGCAACACCTGATGCAATAAATATTTATTTATAATATGTAACATTAGCTGTTTGAATTCTACTATGCGATCTCCATCTTGACATGCGTATGATTTTATTTATTGAACAAATATTTGAAAAACCCAAATAAATCCTATTCTTTCTTTCACGTGCAAGTAGTTATCCACTATTCTACCTTTAACGCAGTGGTAGTACAATTTTTGTGGTCTACAAAGTTTCCAAAAAAAAAAAAAGGTCACAGGAAGTGTGTGATGTCACAAAAAAAAAAAAAAAAAAACACACCACAGAGGTGTACAGTGTAAATGTGCAGTAGTTTATCAAAGCAAGTCAATCATGATGATGATCATGTGGATTTCGCTCATGCTTCTATGCGGGATGAGTAAGTGTGCAATATATATATATATGCATTTCTTTGATATTTCTAACATGCCATCTTTCACATCATTAAATGTCATTTTATTCCCACAGAACTGAATTTTGTTTTGTATTGAAAAAATAATCACTTCTTAAACAAATCATTTATTCACCGTTTGATTTTTTCAGATGCAATTTTCTTTTAACATAGGCTTCTGATTTTCTTTAGCACTTTCTGAAAAACGTTGTGCACTTTTACAGATAAAATATTTTCTGATTTACCTCTTTTTTCTCCCTCTTATAGACCGAACACAATCTGAAATTGTTCAACAACCAGATCCAGTGATGATGGCTTCTGTTGGAGAAAATGTTACTGTGCGTTGCTTTATTTTGGAAGAACACAGTGACCCAGTTACCTGGTACAAGCAAACTGCTGGACACCAACCACGGGCTGTGGTAATGATGCAGAAATTAGCCCAAACTCCGTTTTTTTTCAAGAACTTTAAACCCTCACATTTTAGCATTGAGATGGACTCAAGAAAATGTCATTTAAAGATTTTCAATGTCACTTCATCTGATGAAGCAACGTATTACTGTGGCTGGAGAAAGTACGAAACATATTTTGCCAAAGGCACATATTTGGCTTTGAAAGGTTTGTGTTTTTATCTTTGAATATGATCTGCACTCAAAAACATTGACATTTGCTCTTTGTTCAAACTACTTATTTAAAATGAGCTGAAACAACACAATTCTTGAGATTTGTTGGGGACAACTTAATTGTTTCATGTTTAATCCACTTAAATTTGTAAAAACGAATAAGTTAAATTAATTCCTTCATGTTGCCCCAACACAAAACAACTAAGTTAATGTAATTGTTTTTACAAATTTAAGTGGATTGAACATAAAACAATTAAGTTGTCCCCAACAAATCTCAAGAATTGTGTTGTTTCAGCTCATTTTAAATAACATGTTGTGAGCATATCAACAAAAATTATTTTTTGGAGTGTGAAAATGTATGGAAATGTATGAGAGTCTTTCTTACATATGATCTTTTTCATAACTATTTATGCTATATTTCACATAATCCTCTAAAAGGTCTCTGTTTAGGTTCAAAAAACAACCAACACAAGTCAAACGTGTCTGTTGTTCAGCATCCGGCATCTCAGTCTGTTTGTTCTGGAGATGCACTGATGCTGTTTTGCTCTATATTGTCTGAACACAGCACAGAGGATATCAAAATGTTCTGGTTCAGATCCGATTCAGGAGAAAAACCTGTTCCAGAAATCCTGTACACTCATAATCAGTCTCTTCAATGTGAGAGGGATTTTACACACAGCTGCACATTCAATCTGTCCATAAATACAGTCAGCCAAATGGACACCGGCACTTATTACTGTGCTGTTGCCACCTGTGGAAAAATCCTGTTTGGCAATGGGACGAAAATAAATATGGGTAAGTGCATAATTCTACAGTTTTAGGTTTTGAGTTCCACCATTTCACTAAAACAGACAAAATATAGAGCTTCTTTCTATGGCACTTCTGAAAATATGTGCAATGTCGATGCATAAAATCAATGGTTATATTTAAATGTACACCAAACATTTTTTGGGATTTACAATTTATGGTTATAAGATATAAGATGCATTTTATTTATTTTATTTTGTAAATAGCATAACCTTTCTTTAACATTTAAAGTAATATTAATAATAATAATAATAACAACGTAAGTTATTGTATTAAAAACGGGCCATGTTTATTTTCAAAAGAGTGTTCAGAAGTGTTAATATTTAGAGGAATAAACTTAATTTTCAACCACAAAAAAAAAAACATTGTTATTCTGACCAACTCTCATTTTCTACATAAAAGCAATGGTTATATTTAAAAGTACAGCTATACTAAACATTTTTGAATAGAGTTTTTTTGGGAATTATGATTATAAGATATAAGATGCCTTTTATTTATTTTATTTTGTAAATAGCATAAACTTTCTTTCAAATTTTAAATTATATTCATAATAATAATAATATTAATAAAAACGTAATTTATTGTACTAAAAACGGGCCATGTTTATTTTCTAAAGTGTTCAGAAGTGTTAATATTTAGAGGAATAAACTTAATTTTCAATCAAAAGACATCTGTTATTCTGTAAAAAAAATGCTCTTAACAACAAATTTTAATT
Organism: Danio jaintianensis; assembly: GCA_903798115.1. Taxonomy (NCBI): domain Eukaryota; kingdom Metazoa; phylum Chordata; class Actinopteri; order Cypriniformes; family Danionidae; genus Danio; species Danio jaintianensis. The sequence goes on along the minus strand of CAIGQV010016735.1, from coordinate 9,287,060 downwards.
TGATATTTGGAATAAATGTTATCAGTTTTTTTTAAAGAATGCACAAAGTGTATTACATTTTATTACATTGTAACATTTCACACAAACCTATAGTAAATAATTCCAATAAATCCTGAGAAACTGAAGATGTTTTTTCCCCATAGCTGTTAAATTTATGTATTTTTAAAGTGATTAATCTAAACAATAATTGTTCATTAATGATGCATTTTAACATTCTGTCCTACAGTAGAGCCGGTGGATCCTCTGCTGATCATCTTGTGTGTGTTACTGGGTGTTTGTGTGGTTGTGATCTTTGCACAAATTATATCAAGTCATAAAAAGGAAAGACATTACAACAACAAAGGTGAGCGTTTGGGGCTCGTTTTTAATTATATAGCATTGGATGCAAAATTATTAATGTTAAATCTCAATGATCTAACATTTGATTTAGTAATTACCACATTACAGTTTTCTGTAGACTTTCTTTATAATGTATAATGTATTGATTGATTTCTTGATCGATTAATTGTCTTTCAACTGAAAAAAGGGCTACGCAACAGTGAAAGGCAACATCCCTCAAATCAGGTAAGCATTAATTTTGATTCAAGTATTGCATGTATTTCAGAGACATATTATTGTTATTTTAGTTATTCAATTTTAAATACATTTAAAATTTTATTTAAAATTAAAATGCAATTTTAATTCCTAGAATTTACATTTAAATAATACATGTAATATTAAGTAAAATATTTCTTATACACAGAGAACATATCAAATACAAGTGTTTTCATTAACTTATAAATCTATAATTAAATTAATACAGATCTCCAAATATAGAAGAAATATTGTTCTGTTGTCATTCAGCATGACAGATTTATGTCAATATTTAACTACATACTTATTCTGACCTGTACATATTCAATATATAAAACTATTATTTAGTTTACCACATTTTATTATGGTGTAAAAAAAACTTCTTGCTGATAAGTCAATAATTTGGTGGTTTGAAAGATAATAAAACCTGTTAAATATCCATTCATTCATTTTCTTTTCGGCTTAGTCCCTTTATTAATCTGGGGTCGCCACAGCGGAATGAACCGCCAACTTATCCAGCATATGTTTTACACAGAGGATGCCCTTCCAGCTGCAACCCATCACTGGGAAACATCCATACACACTCATTCACACACATACACTACGGACAATTTAGCCTACCCAATTCACCTATACCACGTGTTTTTGGACTTGTGGGGGAAACCGGAGCACCCGGAGGAAACCCACGCGAACACGGGGAGAACATGCAAACTGCACACAGAAACGCAAACTGACCCAGCCGAGGCTCGAACCAGCGACCTTCTTGCTGTGAGGCGAACGTGCTACCCACTGCGCCACCGTGCAGCCCACCTGTTAAATATACTTTTATAAGTCTAAACATGCCGGAATATTTTCTTTTGTTAAACTATTGTTACACTAAATGACATTTTTGCAGATGTCTTTTGCAGAAATCATAATTCAAAACGTTGTAGCTATTTTTTAAATAAGTCAAATTAAACTAAACAAATTTATAGACTCTCACTTTATATTATGTGTATATTATATGATTAAGTTTCATGGTATAGCTAGTACACTATAAAAAAATCTTAATGCCTTATTTTTTTTTGTTCAAATCTCAAATATGTCAAATCAAACTGGCTAAAAATATTAAGTTCTTGCATAACTTAAAAAATGTAGCTGAAACCTGATTAACTTAGGTTAAAGTAACAAAATAATGAATAAAAAGTAATAAAAGTAGGTAATAAAACATTTGTAGTCATGACTTTTTTCATATCATTATTTAAAGTGTACATTGTGCATTGTACAGTAGGAAATTATTCATTTAAATGCTAGTGCGTAGTAGTTTATGATACAAAATGTGTGTGTGTATATATATTGATAATGAACTTCACTGTTAAAAAAACAGAATACATTTAAAACTGTGTCTCTTTCTATAATATTTTTTCTATATATTTATTTATAATATATAATGTTACTCTTGTAGGAGCAGGACACAGGGGAGTTGAATTATGCTGCACTGAATGTCATAGAAAGAAAACACAGAAGAGTACACAGAAAGGGAGAAACTCCTCAAGAAAGTGTTTACAGCCAGGTCAATTACTCCAGTGTGACTGACCTGAGTACAGCTGAGCCTGTTAGACAATAAACTCAACCTTCAGCACATCTGCTCTGTACAGTACACGGAATATTGTGATTCATTTACTAGCGGTGTCTAATATTGTGCAAGTTCCTTTATTGCATCTAATTTTGTTTGTGTGTACTCATAAGATATATCTGAATTTACATAAACGTCATAATTATTTATTGTTCAAAACAGTAATTGCTTTTAAATTGAACATATTATTACTGACAGAGAATGATGACCACACCAGAAAAGGTGTCCATATGGAGATAGATAGTTAAGGTAAATGTATTTGATTACAGATCATAGATACTGTTAAGTGATTTATTTAGTGCTGAACTAAAGTTGTTGTCATACTGTCCCGTGGCATTCATTTTACCCAGAAACTGCAGTCAAACGTAAGTTGAAGTACATTTTTTTTGTGGTGTAATTTTTATTTAGTAACATATTATAGTTTACTAGACAAAAATATAGCTTCAATTTTTCAAATATCCCTATGCCAAGGTTTACATACCCTGGGTTTTCAATACTGTCTGTGTTTTCCTGATGATCTACGAGTGATGGTTGTTTTTGAGTCTAGTTTGTTCTGAACAGTCAAACTGACGCTGTTCTTCAGAAAAATCCTCCATGAACCCTTTCCTGCAGTGACTGTGATTGTAAGATTCATCTTTTCACTCTGAGGATGATTGAGGGACTCAAACACAACTGTTAAAAAAAGGTTTAAACCCTCACTGATGTTCCAGAAGGAAACACAAGGCATTAAGAGCCAGGGGGTGAAAACTTTTAAACAGGATGAAGATATGTTTCCCGGAACACAAATTAAGTGCAATTTACCTTGGTCTTCAGATTCTAAACATTTTCACTTTTTAGTTAATGCCTTGTGTTTCCTTCTGGAGCATCAGTGAGGGTTTAAACCTTTTTAGTAGTCTTGTTTGAGTCCCTCAGTCATAATCAGTGTGAAAAGACGAATCTCACAATCCCTGCTGGAAAGGGTTTAAATCTGCAGAAGATGCGGTAAAACTGAAGAATCTGCAGGAGATTGAGGATTTTTCTGAAGAACAGCAGTCAGTTTAACTGTTTAGAACAAACAAGAGACTCATGAACAACCATCACAAAGCAGAAAAAGCACTAGGCAGGGTGCAAATTATACATTGAAGATCAGGGGGGTCAAGTTTTTCGATTATGTTTGGTAATATGCCTCAGTGAACCAAATTGATATATTTAATTCAATTACATCTAATTTATTAATCAAACTTGTTATTATGTTTTCAGTGTTTTAAAGGATATTGATGGTTCTCACTGAAATTTGTGTTATTAAATTTACATATTAAGGGATGACCATGAAAGACTGCACGTATTTTTTATTTTACTGTTTAACTTCCATGTGCGAGCCAGTTTATAATAAAATACAAACTATGCATCCAGTTTTACAGACACCTACAAACACCTTTTTTAAAGAAACATGTTTTGTGAACACTTACACTGTGTGTTGGTGCTCTAGATTTGCCGGTTTCAGAGCGCTGAATTAATATTTTTTGGCGCAAACATGCATTCACAATGGTATGGACCATTACAGGGGTGGTCAAATGTATATTGAAGTTATCTATTATTATCTATTAATTATTAATATTATTTAAGATACAGATCAGAGCAAACTATTAAAGGACAGACCCCCCATACATCTAGTTTTGATGTCCTTCAAGAAGAATAATGCGTTAATTAGGGGGGTCTGACCCCCCCAAACCCCCCTGTAATTCGCACCCTGCTCGTAGGTCATCAGGAAACCACACATAGTATTGAAAACCAAGGGTATGTAAAATTTTTGCAACTTTTACCGCTATGTTTTTTGTCTAGTGAACTTTATGTAAAATATGGTACTCAGGACAGTACAAAATAAAAGAATAACATGCAAAGTTAAGTCCAAGGTACTCGAAAAATGTGGAAAAAATATTTTGTTGTATTTAAAAAAATTAAAATAATTCCACATTTGTCCGAGTGCCTTGGACTTACTTTTGCTATTCATTCTGACGAATCCCTTACCCAAAGAGCACCGACACATTAATAAAGCTACCCCTGAGCACTTTTTGTTTGATTTTGAAAAAATAACATGCATTTTGTATTATCTCTCATATTTTGTTACAATTATTAACATTTTAACAAATCCTTCAAGGGGTATGTAAACTTTTCAGCACAACTGTGTGTGTGTGTGTATATATATATATATATATAAATAAATTTAACCGGGACTGAGGACAGCCAGACCTTTCTTTTTATCAATTGTTTTAAGAATTTATTTTGCTATAACACTGTATGCTAACCACTATTTGAAAGCATTCAGAGTGTTAAAAGCAAGTGTGTGTGTTTTTGTAGTTTTAAAAAAAAAATCAAATGACTTACTGCACGACCAATTCCAAACAGTATCTATTGCTGCTAGTAACTATTAAATCACACATCATTTAGCAAATATGGTCCATTTACAGATGTAGAACGTAAAATATTGCAATATCGACCATTCTGTTTAATTCTAAAACAGAATCATACAATTCGCATTCAGAGAGGAGGAAGAAGAGGAGAAAAGGAAGGTACAAGAAGAGATCATTCAGGAAAAGAATACATGTGATGTATTTCATAAATAAATCATTTTGTCATATTCATTTATGTTTTTTGGTGCCCCAGAGAAGTTCTGTGCATGCCACAGATAATACAAGTCTAGATTTTTTGCCAATGTTTCATATTGCAGTTTGGAAACTTTCCATAAAGCATATTTCACTGAATATAAAAATGGTTTAGTGAAGCATGATGGTAGAGCTGCTAATAAAGTATTACTATCCTACAACTGGACTGCATGAAAGTTTCAATTGTGAAGTTAAAATTAATGTTACCTCACATATTTGTATATACAGCTGTAGGACCCTAATAATAAAAAGCTACGGTTCCTTTTATTTCTTGCACATACTGCAGGAGATCCAAAAATAAAAGTGAAAAGACTAGAACAAATTTGTCTTGGCTTGCAAACCGTGAGTCATCCGCCAGCCTGAAAACACACACTCATGTACTGTAGATGAAGAAGTGATCTTGAGATGTATAGGAGATTGTGGAAGAGGGTGTGATGTGTATCTGATCACACAATTAGAAAAATACAGCATATGATAACGGGATTGGAAATTATTATCAAGCTCAGGAAGTGCAAAAGTAGACGAATGAATTTAAATAAGCATTCTCATAATCAAAGAGATAACACGGACACACACACAAAACATACACATTTAATAGGTTTCGTGTATCAGTGTATACACCAACCCCATCCCTAAACTCAACCCTCACAGGAAACTGTGTTTTACTTTGAATTAAAAACATTCATTGTGTAACATTTATAAAGCTTTTGATAAATTGGGACATTGACAATCCACACACACACACACTCTCTTTCTCTCTAACACACACACACACACACACACACACACACACACACACACACACACTCACACTCACACTCACACTCACAGTCTGTCTCTCTCTCTCCCTCACACACGCGCGCGCAAACACTCTCTCTTTCTCTCTATCACACACAGTCTCACTAACCATCTCTCTCTCCCACACACACACACACACACACACACTATCTCTCTAACTCTAACACACACACAGTCTCTCACACAAACACATGCACGCACACACACATACAAGCACGAGCACACACACGCACACAGACATGAAAGTACGCGCATACACACATACGCAGTCACACTCTCTCACACAAATACATACATGTACGCGCACACAGACACGCAGTCACACTCTCTCACATGAACACATGCATGTACGTAGGCGCATACACACACACGAGCACCCAGTCACACTCTCTCACATAAACACATGCATGTACGTGCGCGCACACACACACTCAAAGTCTTCAACAGCAGTTTCTGCTGCCCTCACAAGGTGAATTCTGAGATTGCAGAACTCAAATGCAAGATACGGTCTGATATGGCTGCTGTGCACCAAAATATGAGCATATGACAACGCAAAATAATCCCTTTTAAAGACCTTGAACTAGAACTGTTCAATGAAAATTGTGACTCCTCAACAGCCTACGTCACACTAAAGAAAATGAATAGGGCGCGTGGAAGATCTGACAACAAACAGTTTCTCTGAGGTTCTGCCTGACCACATAAAATACATTACAAAGAAATGTGGTAAAAACAAATTTCCATTAAGGCAGAATACACAGAGTGAACAGAGAACATCTCAGTTATAATCACACCCTTATAGCAGCTCACATATGCCCTACTTATTCTACACATACACTACCGGTCAAACGTTTGGGGTCAGTTTTTTTCTCTTTTTTCTGTCCATAAAATTTTTTTCAATATTTACTAAAGTTTTAAATAACTGTTTTCTTATTGTATGTACTTTCAAATTAAATTATTACTCCAGTCATTATTGCTTTTATTACTATTACCATTAATAATAATAATAATAATAATAATTAATATTAGAGTGATTTCTGAAGGATGATGTGACTCTGAAGACTGGAGTAATGAAGCTGAACATCTTTAAAATCACTGGAATAAATTATGAAATTAAATTCTAAACTACTTTTGAACAGTTATTTTATAGTGCAATAACATTTTACAATTTGTACTGTATTTTTTATGAAATAAATGCAGCCTTGGTGAGCAAGAGTATAAATTGTTTGCATCAGTTTGCAATGAATCATTTTTTTCAGTATAGGAGAAATGATCAGAGACATTATTATTAAACTGTGGGTGAGAAAAAAAGGTCAAATGCAACTTTATTAAGCTCAGTGGCTCCGAGCTGTGAAATTACCAATATGCTGCTGGCTATTTTTTATTTTTTTTATTTATATTTAAGTGCTGATCACTGTTTCATAGAGTGTTTGACAGCAGAATACACACAGTCTACCCCGATCTCTTCTGATTGGACCTCACGCTCCTCATTTTCAGTGGAAATATTAACTGCAGAGTACTGCATGTCAGCTTGATCCTACAAGTAAACACATAATTATTCTTAAGGTGGACGTTTGAATGTAAGACATAAATTTGCAATCTGAAAGCATATGGAATATTTTGTTTATGCACCATATTTCATATTCCAGCAATTACATGAAGATCTTTGAAAGCCGATATTAATAAAACTGTACCTGTTCATCTGATTCCTCAGGCTCGCTTGTTGTGTTACAGCTGAAGCAAACATCAATATAATTGTCTGATGGAAAGACAGAAATGTATGTGATATTTATTGCTAATGCGGTTTATTTTTAAAGTGATTAAAACGGATATGGGTTACTTACTATAAAAGGTCTGGCACTGCTCTCTAAATATATGCATGCAAATGAAGTACACATTTACAGCAATAGAAAGCAGTAGGACTATACAGAGGATTGTGATGACAGGTATATAAATATTTCCATGACAGTAACCTGAGACATAAAAAACAAACAAACATATGTTTGAAATGATGAATTTACACACATGCAAAAGCAGTCTTAATACAATTATTAATTATTATCATTAAGAACAAAGATTTAAAAATATTTTTAAATACAGTATAGAGTAATATGTTGCTGTTATGATCAATTATTAACGCGGTTGAAAGGTTGTGAAAATAACCATTTTTGTTTGAAATAAAATATTTTGTAATATCTGAGTGACCCTGGACCAAAAAAATCTTCTTATGTTAATATAAAGTCATATGTTGATTGGGCATATTTGTGCCAAAAATACACGGTATGGATCAAAATGATTTTCTTAGTAAAGATCATGTTCCATGAAGATATTTTGTCAATTGGTCATTTAGCAAACACTTTTTGAATAGTAATATACATGGCTAAGAACTTCATTTAGACAAATTTATTTTTTTTAATTCAAATCACAATTCACAACTCTCAGATTCCAGATTTGTAAATAGCTGTAGCCAAATATTGTCCTAACTTAAAGTATACATCAATGGAAAGCTTATTAATTCAGCTTTCAGGCCATGACTTCTGACTGGTTTTGTGGTTCAGGGTCACATACTCTAAATGTCTTTGCTGTCAAGTTTTATCAATTTAATGTGCTTGATGAATAATATAATAAATAAAAAACATTTGAATATTTTGAATAATAATAATAATAATAATATTATAATAATAATAGTATGAAACAGCACAACTTTTATCATCATTAATAGTTTCTTGAGCATCAACTCAACATATTAGACTAATATTTTAAGAATCATGTGACACCGAAGATGTTGCTGAATGATGCTCATTCCTGAATCAAAGCAGGAATACACTACATTTTAAAAATGTTATTCTAAATGTAAATAATATTTCACAATATTACTGTTTTAGCCTGGGAGAGCTAGCTAAATAAATAAATAAAGAAATAAAAAGTTTGCAAACCTGACAGATATACCATACATGCATAAACAAAACTACTTCTACAATTATACTTACACACATCAACGATATCTGAAAAATAAAAAATGGTAGACATCTAAAAGTAATAAAATAAAATAAAACACATCCTACCTGTCTCACAACACATCTCAGCATCTATAACAAGACAGGTCTGTCAAGATAAAAAGTCAGGCAGACATTTTGTAAGAAAACTGTACAGTTTTATTCTTCCTTACCTGGGATGTGATTATTACCTTCAGTCTGAGAACCTGAAAAGAAAACATTTTGTTTTATAAGAGTGTATTTTCTCATGCACAGTATTTTTTTTTTATTGTTTACAAATTTATAACAACGTATCTTTAAAACCAGTGTGTAAATGCTACTCCATACCTTGTGGAATAAAAAACACATATGCTTGATATTATAATGATTTGAATATAATAAAACAGTGTCATTGCAAAGTGGTCAAAAGATTAAAACATTAACATTTGTACTGTTTTACAATAAAGTACAAACTACAGTAATATACTTCTGTTATGATCAACTGTTATTGGTGCGGCTGAATCATTAATAATGGTTATTAGTATATAAACCATAAATAACAATAACAAGAGTGGTTTCTGAGCTGCAGATCTCATAATTTATTCGAACACAAATACATTCAATAATAAATCAACAGATCTTCATATCTGTGTAAACTCAAAAATAACAATAGATTTGAAACCATTTGAAATGAAGCGGGATGAAGCACAAGCTTAATAATGCTACAAATTCAGCTTTGCATCACCTATAATTCACACAGAAATTTCATTTTCAAATATTTTCAAACAGATTTCTTAAATTTATTTCACAATATTACTTTTTGTAATATTAAAACATTAGTTGATTAAATTAATTTGCTTCTTGTAACATTAAAAAAAATTACTGTGTCCAAACTTTTGACCAGTACTCTACATATAATTGCAAAAAATACTGTATTATTCTTACATAATCAAAGCTAGATGATAAATAATACTGGTTTGACATCGAAAGAAAGAAAGAAAGAAAGAAAGAAAGAAAGAAAGAAAGAAATACATTTTAATTAAATATTTAGTATTTTATTTTTCCTCACCTGAGCTGTGATTATTGCCTTTGGTCTGAGAGCCTGAAAA
>CAIGQV010016735.1:9262689-9277341 GCA_903798115.1 Danio jaintianensis | reverse complement strand
CCTTTGGTCTGAGAGCCTGAAAAATAAATGTTGGATTTATAAAAAATTTATTCTCATGCATTTTTGTAATTTCACAGTCATAACAATGTATATTTATAACAAATACGCATATGATATTCCATACAACATATTTAGTAAATCCTCGGTTTATAAATCCTCTAATCTAACACATAAAATGGTACTTACAGAAAAAGCTCAAAAGTAAAACGACACCGGAGAGTCTCATATTTCAGATATAAGCGTTGATGTCCAGTGAACTCCTCCTTTTCTCACTTCAGGTTAGATGAACATTTTCACAGAATCACATGATTGTTAGCAGCAGCATCAGGCAGAAATAAACATATGCACGAAATACTATTTAATACCATATATCAACAACAACAAATACACGCATCATTGCTCTTAAATGAAATGCTTTCAAATGGTCACTTAGACAGACCAAACCCACAAAAAGTAGGAGTGTTTTGATGATAACTTTATTGTGTCATAGTATGTTTTTTTTTTTTGCATTTTATTTTTAGACATAAGAGGAAGAGATGGTAGATGACCACACAAACAGAAACTGTAGACTCAAAATAAGATGATTATATTTCCTCATTTTCAATTATATGATACAATCCATTTTAAATGCTCAACTCACTCCTCTTCATTCCCCTGACTGCTGCTTTTTGTAACTGTCATTTGTTGATAATTTGACATTTTCAAGAAGACGTCAAAGCATTTGAGACTCTCTGTTCTAGTCTCTCTCGAAAGGCCAAAACAAAACAAATAGGCCCAAATATATAGAAGATCTGAATCTGAAAGCATTTTACACACTTATTTTTACAGAACTATATTTATTCACACACACGCACGCACGCACGCACGCACGCACGCACGCACACACGCGCACACACACACACACACACACACACACACACACACACACACACACACACACACACACACACACACACACATATAGGTCTTTTTAAAGCACCATTCATTTTAAATCAAGCACCTTTGTTATTCATTCCTCAGCATATATAGCGCCATCAAAGTCCTTGATGCAACATATGCTCATCAGTGATGGACAATTTACTTAAACTTAATATTTACGTTAAAAATGTTAGAGTCATTTTCAAACGTTTGACCATTTTAAAAGGTCATGTTCAAAGAACTTTATTAAAACTTGTTGAAATCTATACTGGTGATATTCAAATGCGGTTTCTGAAACATTGATAAAATTTGAATTATTTGTCAGTGTTATTGTACTATAGTAAATTAATTCATTCATTCATTTTCTTACGGCTTAGTTCCTTTATTTTTCTGGGGTCGCCACAGCAAAATGAACTGCCAACTTATTCAGCATATGTTTTACACAGTGGATGCCCTTCCAGCTGCAACTCAGTACTGGGAAACACCCATACACTCTTGCATTCACACACACACAGCTTATTCAATTCACCTATAGCACATGTCTTTGGACTGTGGGGGAAACCGGAGCACCCGGAGGAAACTCACGCCAACACAGAAATGCAAACTCCACACAGAAACTGACAAGAAACTCAAACCAGCGACGTTCTTACTGTGAGGCGACAGTGCTAACTACTGAGCCACCATGCATTTGACAATTGAGTACAATTGTTGAAATAAAACCACAAACACATTTAATTTAAGCACTTTCAAGGAAATATGTTTCAAGGACAAAGGAAATATCTTTCCAGGCCTTGAATCCAAATGTCTGAAATTCAAGTACTTAAGTACTTTCAAAAATGTGACAGGGCCTAACTTAAGCTTGTCGTCCTCAAAACAATCATACAAAAACAAGCATAAAATCATACAATTCAATGATAGAACACACCCTTGATCACTGTCAGCTTCTTCTCCGTCAAATGATGTCACTTCCAAGTCATAGCCTTAAAGGTGTATTGCACGCATTTTATGTTAAATTTAATGCAAATGTGACAGGACTGACCAAAACATGGGGACAATTGTAAATTTATTTGTATTATATATTTGTAGTATTTATTTATAATTTCATGTTTTTAATCAATTGATGTGGATGTAACTTAAACTTGCTATTTCTGAAGTATTTTTTCTAAATAATATTTTTAGCATAACAAACAGTTGTAGGTTCAATTGGGCTGTGACAGGGACAATGACCGGGTTTGTACATTTGTACAGTGTTTTTAATAAAGAAAAACAAAAACAGAGAACCAAATGAATGACATACTCCTTTACAGAAATCAACCATCAGTCCATTTTAGATATTTTTGGGATGAAATACTTTTTATTCACGGTATTTATGTTTTTATTTCAGAGACAGATAATGTACGTTTCTGCTAGAATGTCCCATTTAGACGGCATGTAAACAATATCAATGGTCCTAACGCATTTCCTGACTTACAGTTTTAATTGCCATAGCTTCTGAGAATCCAAAAAGGTACACATATTGATAAATAATGTTACGGCAACGATTTTAATGTTAAATTATTATTAAATAGCCTCTTGTTACAGTTATGAAATAGTTTGACAAAAAACAGGAAATGTTCATGGGCCAATGACACACATTGAAATGGTCTATATATTAAAAAAATTCAAATAATGCTTCATTATTTTTGTCAAACACAACAGTGTTTCTTTAAATAGTATTTTTATTTCATTTAAACTAAAACGTAAAATAAACAAAAATTATAATAAAAAAGAGCATATATAGCAATCAATTTGACAAATGTAAGTAAATAAAGCTACTTAACTCTACAGCAGGCGACGCGGTGGCGCAGTGGGTAGCACGTTCGCCTCACAGCAAGAAGGTCGCTGGTTCGAGCCTCGGCTGGGTCAGTTGGCATTTCTGTGTGGAGTTTGCATGTTCTCCCCGTGTTCGCGTGGGTTTCCTCCGGGTGCTCCGGTTTCCCCCACAAGTCCAAAGACATGCGGTATAGGTGAATTGGATAAGCTAAAAAATTGTCCGTAGTGTATGTGTGTGAATGAGTGTGTATGAATGTTTCCCAGTGATGGGTTGCAGCTGGAAGGGCATCCGCTGCGTAAAACTTATGCTGGATAAGTTGGCGGTTCATCCCGCTGTGGTGACCCCAGATTAATAAAGGGACTAAGCCGAAAAGAAAATGAATGAATGAATGAACTCTACAGCAAAACTATTGCACGTCGTGTTGTAACACCTATTCTGGCCTCTAGATGGTAGCCTAACCTTTTCTTACCACTAATATCACCGAAGGCGCTGACAGTCTGTCCGTCCACACAACTGATTCATTACTCTTAAACCTTGTAAACCTTTTCTTTGTTCGTGTAAAAGTTCATAATAAGCGCTCACCTCTGGTCCGTTTATGTTGGGCAGAGTTTTTCTCGCCTTCGTCATCCACGGGGAGAGCAGAGGAAATGCAGCCCCTTCTTTGTAACCCTACCCCAATATTAATACCCATCAAATCCTGCTGGGAATATTTCCCTACTTTCCTGGTGTCGAAAAGAATAACTTGATTTTCTCATTGCATTCCTCCGCCTGTTGAACTAACAGTGTTTCTGAGGCCGTGTGAGGGAAGGACGGAGGCCGCCGAGAGTCAATAACCAACCTCCAAATCCCGCCGAAAACACACACTCAAACCGGGCGAACTGGGGGAAAATAGACAATTATTTATTTCTTATAAAAATATTATTAAAGTACACTTACATGAGCACCAAAGTAAATATCGCAGCATGCAGTATCTCAGATAAACATGTTGTCACATTTATAGATTTCATATATCGGCTCATGAGGGGTTTCTGAAGACCTGCTGAACTGAAGGAATCTCTAAAATATATTATTATCACACAGTAACGCTTCCCTCACAAAAAAAGAAGTTTATTCAAGTGTGACTTTCAGTCTGCTTTTGTAGGCTATTTAATTTCATAAATGATAATAAATTATACTAGCCTAATAAAGTAGGTTACACTTGCAGTTTAAACGAAAAACATAGCTAGCTAATTGTGAACTCAAAGTTTACTGCTGTCTTTCTTAAATATGATTGTATAAACTACAAATTGTGACAGTTTAGTCTTACATAGTACAGAAACAGTACACTTAACAGTATACAATGAACATATATACTTCTTTTTTTGTAAGGGAGCTTTGTTTACAGCTCTATAAACCGCAATGAAATAAAACAGTCCTGGATTGTAATAATTAATAACAAACAGTAAGATTGCATTGAGACAGAAAGGGTACGTTACATAATACTGCAATTATCATAAAGTTGAGCTGAATACACAAAGACAAAGTACCTTTTAATGGTAATACAACAGAAACCTTTACCCCATTTCCATTTCGTCATCCATCTAGCTTCCCTGACATTTCCTTGCATAATTTCTTCACAAACACATGCCTCAAAACAAACAAAAAAATAAAACAAAACACCACATCTTTGCAAATTAGCTGTCCGGAACACATTGTAAACAGACCCACCGTACAAAAATATCACAGTTTTTCTGTATACATATATATATATATATATAAAACATCTCCACACTGCTCTTTCTGTGTGATGCTTGGCTTTGGAGTAGCGAAAAACCTTCGACTATTGTTCTTGGACTGTTCGTGCACGCTTTGATTTTTGAACTCTAAAAGACCCGGAAAACCCGAAGTCCACTTTTCTTTGACCTGAGACATTTCGAGGTCCATCAGAACTGCGATTGGGTTCATTTTTCCTGCAGTCCTACAGTACGGTTGTGGTCCTTAGCTCAGTAAAACAAGAGGCAGCAGCATCGATCACCTGATGGCAACCGTTTAACACTGGTAATGGAAATGCTGGTGCACTTTTCCCTCCATGTGTGCATGTGTGTGTGTGTGAGTGTGCATGTCTGTGTAGACTTTGGTGTAAATCTTTGGCGGGCCGCTGAGAGATGCGGGCGCCATTTCCATTAGTCTTTGGCTGGGCAGGTCAGGGTTGATGGTGTTTGCTGAACTGGGCTCTTTGTCGGATATGTGGTGGTCTCTGTAGGTCGTGGGTCGGGGTGGTAAAGCGCTTTGGCGTCTGCGGCTGTGGCACAACCAGAGCACGATTGTGCCCACAATGAGCAGGGCAGCAGCTGGGATGCCAATGATCAGCGGCCAGGGTAAACCAGGACTGATGTGGCGGGGAATCACATCCTTTTCCACCTTGGGATCTGCAAATAAACATGATATATCGTCGATTAAAGGTCCCATGAAGTGCTTGGAAATGTGCATATTTTATTCGTTGTTTGACATAATCTCAACTGAAAAATGAAGAGTGGGTGGGGCATAGAGTAGCTACTCCCCTTGGTGGAGCAACAGCCAATAGTATTTTGTTTTTAACACAGCTCTGCCAGTGAGTGTTGTTGAGCTCAAATCATAGATATTTACATTAGATGTCGCCTACGCTATTGCTGTCTATTGGAAGGAATGCGTCAATAGAGCCGCCATTTTAGTACAGGGTAGCGCTCCTTTGAAATGAATGTGAGACCAAGATACAGTGTAGGACTGGCCATCCAGAGAAACAGATATATACACATATACACATATATCTATGAACAGGAGTTTTCCCGGTGGTCAGTATGCAAATTTTTTTTTTTTAATGACGAAAATTATAATTTTACATCACTTTTCTACATCGATGGATAAGTGCCCCCACGGGCATTACCGAAAAAGAGCGTGTGTTTGTGTGCATGGAAATGTATTATCCTCCCTACCTGTTAAATTTGATCTAATCCGTGTCCTGAAACACACCCCCTCTCCCGCTTTCACTTCTCATTCTAATGGAGGGAGCGATTCTTTTGTGAATGAATCTCTGTTATGAACGACTCGTTCACTTAGCCGACAACAATACAAGTTTCTAGCACTGCAGCATCTTGTTGTCATATTTCATTTACATTGTTTACTGATTTTATTCAACCAAACTAGCATAAGCCTAGTATTTAGTGTGAATTGCTGCTACTTTGCCTTATGGTCAGTGCAGTGACTGTATTATCATCAATAACGTGACTTGTTTAGCACAAAAGTTCGTAACATACAAAATCGTAAAAAACGAAATCTTATCTATGAAATGTTCTGCCTTTATGCTTTGTTTTCTTTGTTTGCTCGTTACTACACCTTTACGCAGCGTAAAAGTCCAACATCTTCACATTGGCTTCAGTCTTGACTAGTTCGGTCGAATGACATTTTTCCTGGGAGCACTGTACAAATATGGCGGCGCTATTATCGGTCCGTATGCGATATCTAGTGTATATATCTATGAGCTCAAATGAAAAGCAAATGAGAAGCGTTTTGAAGGGGGCGGGGCATGTAAGATACTAGAGAGCATTTGATTGGTCAAGATTTGGTGAGAAACTGAAGTATGAGGCGACGTGAAAAAAAATCGTTGATCCATTTGGCGGAAGTGACAAACTGCAAGCTTTGGATGTTTATATCAGTTTTATATCTTCTAAACGTGAATTTTGTCACTGTTTTGGAGCACACTACCTTATAAATATCCTTAAAATTAATAGACTGAAACTAACATGAGACCTTTAAGGGTGAGTCGTAGTACCATACCTGTCAACACTGGCATGTGAAAATAAGGCATATCCCCCCGATTGGGAAACAGCGCCCCTTTATCACTATGGAGCGCGTCTGACAGTCACGCACTGCTATATGAATTGACTGATTTGACGGTTGCATTTATTGCCACATTTTATAGAAAGATTACAAATATGTGAGAAATATGGGAAAATACTTTAACGGGATGATTTAGTGGGATTTAATGGTAAAATACGAGAGAATCCTAGGAAAAAACGGGAGGGTTGACAGGTATGCGTGGTACACTTTTTATTTAATAAATTAAATTCATGTGCATATGAATGTGATTGACAGGAGTGGAAGCTCATGCAACATATCACAGCTTACATTTGATGAACTATGTAAATTTAAATTTGTAACACATGACCAAAAGAAAGTTTAAAACTGATCTAATTGCTGAATTAAAAGAAAGGCCAAATTAAATCTGCAGAACTGGAGCATTAAGCATGTCAGAATGGCTTAGTTTACTGTAAATCAAGTCATTTGGAGATGCCATGTAAAAATTAACAAATTTTACTTTAAAACTGGAATTTATTTATTTTTGCCAGCAACCTCTAAAGCTCAATAAAATTAGTACTGTAATTCTGCAGTAAAATGTATTACTCAAGTTTTTTTGTTTTTACAGTGCAATAATATTAATATTACAGTATTTATATAGTCTATTGTAATGTTTTATCTTTCTTTCTGATTTTGTTCAGTATATTTATTAAGACAGACCAAACAACACAATCATAAAAATAATTTTTTTTATAGTCATAATGAACTGGTGAAAAACAGTTTGCCTAAACAAACGTGAGTGGAAATAGATTTGTGTATATTTATAAACATATCTTGATTCATTTTATGAATCAATCTTTATTTTTTGGAAAAAATCAAAATTTTGTTCCAAACCATTGAGCCCAAAAAGGATTGCATGTTAAAAAAATACTATTTTATAATTGGGACCATTAAAAAAGTGTTACCAAACTAAATATTACACCATCACTTTTTTTCCAATCTCATGCAGCCTTCACACTGCAGTATTAGTGCCGTTTATTAGATACAAAAACCACATTAACTGACCAGAGAGAACGGTCAGGTAGGCGCTGCGGACGCTGTAGCCCATGGTATTTGCCCCCAGACAGATATACATCCCGGCATCCTCATCCCGGGCCTTCACGATGGCCAGCTTATTGAGATATGACCCGTCCGGCCTGGACCACACGTCTCCAGTGGGCAACACCACATAATGCTGTCCTCCAACCTCCAGCGTGGAGTTATATCGGTCCTCTGTGCCCGGATCAACCCGCTTTAGCCACTGGATCACTGGCTTCACGTCACTGTGGACTTTACACTGGAAAGAGGCCGTTCCTCCAAACTCCACAGTCGTGTTGACGGGATGAGTGCCGGTCAGGATAGGTTTGGAGTTTGTGCGCTCTGTGGAGAATAAAACAGATCGAAGCATGAAGCAGTTTGAATGTTCAGTCATTTTGCACATTTGGAACTGAGTGTGGTGTAATAATAAACAGAAACAGTGGTCAGAAACATGGCATTAGTGGTGAGTTGTTGAGTTGAGGTGTTAATGCACGACACAAGTTTAAGTCTGGCACATGTCATGATATCATATTCTCCTGTTCTGGCAACCACATTGGATCATATCTGAACTATTCTTTTCAGTAAAAATTCCATATATATTGTATATGTATAATTGTCCAGTTTTTATTAAGTTACCTGCTGTACCTCAATAAACTCCCCACTGGAAGGGTTTCAGTGCAAGCACGATGGATACAACTCGAGCCACTTTTGAAGTTTTATTGCGTACACATACACAATGTTCATCCACAAACAAGGCAGCCAGAGTACTAATGCTACACTAGTCATTCAATACTTCGACGTTCTTCTTCGCTTAATTAAACAGCTGCTAGGTTATAAACCAGCAAGCATACCAGCTCCGAACAATAACAGACTGAGAGAAAAGAAAAAAATGACTCTTGCGTCTTGACGTATACATGGACACAATCTATTGGCTAGGAACGATAATACACATATCTGTAATCTAGTAGAATTATGACATATATGAAATACAACATAAATGTTCCTGCATTTAAAATAACATGGTAAATATACACGCTTATATATTTTCCAAATACCCCGGAACATAATAACATCTATCACTTATAATATACATATGCAAACAATAGTGACACATACTGAAAAGTCCTACAATAATGATATGGATTTGATATATAGTACATATAATATAATATAGTAAATAACATATAATACATACATATAGTACAAACACGTTCCAGTGATAACCATCCACTTGGACACCACAAATTATTATTTATTCTAAAAAATGCACAAAGTGGCAAAAGGTTCAAAAAAATTGCATTTATCAAGAAAAATATTTTCACAGAAATATATCAACATTTTTCAAAATCAAGAAAAATGTCTATATTTTGTTGCAAATATATTCATGATTTCTGTACATATGATTGCAGTACATATAAGTTACATGTATCTGCAACAAAATATCAAACACGAGGCCATTATATTATTCATTCATTCATTCATTCATTTTCTTTTCGGCTTAGTCCCTTTATTAATCTGGGGTCGCCACAGCGGAATGAACCGCCAACTTATCCAGCATATGTTTTACGCAGCGGATGCCCTTCCAGCAGCAACCCATCACTGGGAAACATCCATACACACTCATTCACACACATACACTAGCTTACCCTATTCACCTATAATGCATGTCTTTGGACTTGTGGGGGAAACTGGAGCACCCGGAGAAAACCCACGCTAACACGGGGAGTACATGCAAACTCCACACAGAAATGCCAACTGACCCAGCCGAGGCATGAACCAGTGAGCTTCTTGCTGTGAGGCGATCGTGCTACCCACTGCGCCACCGTGACGCCTGCCATTATATTATAAGATATTAAATATTTGCTTTTATTATATTTAATTATTTGACACAGCACAAACACTTTTATTAAGAAAACAACTAAAATGTTTGTTATGTGTAAAATTACATTTTATTTAGAAATGATTAATAATAAAAACATATATGCTCAAGCAAACGTATGCATATATTAATATAAAATATCAAACAAGTGAAAAGTTTTCTTATGTGAATTATTAGAAATGGTGCAAACAGATTTTTCACTGCTATCCACCCACTTTGGCTTCCACAACTCACCAATGACATCCACTTTGTAGGTGGCATTGATGTGTCCGGCTGCATTGGAGACGTGACAAGTGTATTTTGCGCTGTCCTGTGGCTGCAGGTTCTTCAGTATCAGTGTCCACTGTGGCCGTTTGCTCTGCTGAGGATTGTCCAGCATGCTCTGGTCTTTCCACCATGTAATGACTGGTGTCGGGTTTCCACTGGACAGACACTTGAGACGCACCGAGCTGCCGACCGGCTGCTCCAGCACTCGCCTGCGCATCTTTGTGGGCTGACTGAAACGCGGCTTCACTGCGAACAGAGTAAAACATTTACAGCATATTTACAACACAGCTGGAAAACAAAACATGCTGTTAGTACAGCTATAGGTGTCCATTCACAGGTCCTGATTCAATTCTAATTCACAAGCTCTTGATTAGATTAAATTCTAGATTTTAATCTTGATTAAATTATTGATTCGATTCAGCAAATATGAATTTAGTACAATCACAGCAGGCACATTGATGTTAAAAACGGCATCAATAAACAAGTCAAAAGTTTGAGGTCCCTTTGACATCCACACATTGATGCCCTTTTGACTACCAAAATAACCACACAAAAGTATTACAATATAAGAAAAGGTTTATTCATCTGAAAGCATCAATTCCAAAATACAAACTGGATTTTCTATCCCTACAATGCACTTAAACATCCTTGATGTTAAATTGACATCTAATATTGGGGTAAAAAAACTCATCAAAACTCGCCTACTGGGAATGCTATTGATATTTCTAAAAATGGGTGAACAGATACATGTGTACATTAAAAGGCACCTTTTATGCAAAAATCACTTTTATAAGTGGTTTAAGCACATTTGTGTGGCAACAGTGTGTGAATATAGCCAGCCTCTAATTGTAAAAATGAATTAATTCTATATTTTATAATCACACTTGATAAAAACAGTCTGCAGAAACACTTTGATTGAGGGAGAAAGGCCCACCCATTAGTGACAATCTCTTTCTCATTAGCATAAACAGCCCTGAGTGAGAAGCAGCTGTCCGCCATTAGATTTTTCACCAGCTGAAGATAATGTCAGCGACTAAGAGGATTGTAAATGTGGAGTTTTAGGATGCAAAAATAAACACAGTAGTCTCCATACACTGCCTTCCTCTGAGACACTTCTTTTCAGATTTTCAGTTTTTCACAGAGATAACGTTACTCCTGTTTTGAATCTGCTGCTATGCTGACACATAGGCGTTTGTAGCTCCACCCTCTTTTGAAAAGAGCACAATCTCATTTGAATTTAAAGTGACAGTCACCAAAAAGGCACAATTTAGATCAATGGCTAAAAGGGGCAGTTTCAGAGAGTTCTAAAAATACATTTGTGAGGTATTTTGAACACACACACTCTAGGGACATCAGAGACTTATTTAACATCTTGTAAAAAGGACATAATAGTTCCCCTTTAAAACAGAGCCCACCTCTCTATTACAGATTCATGGAATATTTTGTTATAACATAAAATATTTGAATCGACCACTTTTAAAAAAATGATTAACTAAAAAACCCAGTCCTATATTAAGTAGTCAAAATATCAGTATTTAAATGAAGTATTTTAGGAGCTTTCTGGGCCCCTGCTGATGAGCTTGTGTGTTCAGTAATACAGATGAAAAATGAGGAGGCTGTATTTCATTTATTTACCCCACGGCTCTCTGGTCGGGTCCTGCAGGCTCAGATCTGCATTGGGTTCTGCTGCATCTGGAGGAGGCTGGTTCTGTGGCACAGTTGCATCATCTGAAACACAACCCAAAGAGATCAAGTTAAATACACAATCAAACACTGGCAAACACTGACAAGCATTTTAATGTCTTATTAGACGTGTGCTGATATTCAGTAATTCAATACTGCGGACACACATAATGTTGTTATCATGAGCAATTTAAAATACTGTCAGTAATTATGGTTATTTAAGCTTTATAATGCCTTTAAAAGTATTCAGATTGCTGTATTTATGGTGGCGTTTAAGCGCATTTACAAACATATGGCTCATGTAAACAAAACTGCATCTCATTCCAGATCCATTTTAAGCATTTTCCATTGCTTAAATGCTTAAACGTGATAGGGAACATTTCATTCTGTTACTAATTAGGCCCGGATAGCTGTCGGTAGAGCATCTCTGGGGCAGTTGTGGCCTAATGGTTAGGGAGTTGGACTTGTAATCAAAAGGTTACAAGTTCGATTCCCGGTCCCGGCAGGAATTAAAGATGGGGGATGAATGAACCGCACTTTCCCCATCTTCGATACCCAGCTGAGCAAGGCACCTAACCCCTAATTGCTCCCCAGGTGCTGGAAGCAATAGATGCCCACTGTTATGGCTATATGCTTGTGTATGTGCACTTGGATGGGTTAAAAGCAGAGGACCAATTATGAGCATATACAGTAAAACCATACTACAGGAGGCAGAAGACAGTCAAGTATAGTGGGATCTTTATAGTGGTGTCATTCATTCATTTTCCTTCGGCTTAGTACCTTTATTCATCAGGGGTCGCCACAGTGGAATAAACCGCCAACTTATCCAGCATATGTTTTACACAGCGGATGCCCTTCCAGCTGCAACCCATCACTGGGAAACATCCATACACACTCATTCACACACATACACTACGGCCAATTTAGTTTATTCAATTCACCTGTACCGCATGTCTTTGGACTGTCGTGGAAACCAAAGCACCCAGAGGAAACCCATGCGAACACGGGGAGAACATGCAAACTTCACACAGAAACGCCAACTGACCCAGCCGGGGCTCGAACCAGTGACCTTCTTGCTGTGAGGCGACAGCGTTAACCACTGAGCCACTGAGTCGCCTTTATAGTGGGGTCTTTAAGTAAATTTTTTTCAAGACAATATGTCACTAAATACACATACAAATATTAAAATTAGGAACAACTAAATAATTTATGTTATTATCCTTCATGAAGGTTTTTGCTTTTGAAAATGTATGTTGGAGACACAAAATGTAACTGGAATTCTAAAACAGAACTCTTCTAGAAAAAATAATACAAATTGATACTCATTTCTTTAAAAGTCTTTTGTTTTTGTAATAAATAGTTTAAGTTTTAAAAATGTATAAAGTTTTAATAAAACAAAAAAAAGAAGACAACAGATATCTTGTTTCAAATAACAAAACTTTCTGGTTGCCAAACTTTCTAACAAAGAAGATTTTTCTCAAACATCTACTGTATATGAACAGAATTCATAAAGTTGTTGAATAAAAAACACATTTGGTCCAGTTGATAAAAAAAACACAAAAAAACAATAAAGATCTCAGAAAAGCGTAACTCTGAGAAAACATCTAGCATGATTTATTTGATTTCTTGCTTTGGAATTTTGCATATAAACAATATTTTCTTACATATAAAGACTTTCTAACAACAGATGTCAGGTAAATGTTCCACAACTCACAGTTCAATTTAAATGTCACCTTGTTTTATAGTATCCATACCTTAAATTCAATAAGAAAGTGTTTATGTTTTTAAAGCACAAGTGACCACTAAAATCTTCCTTAAGCACTCTAGTCTACATACCCACATCAATCCAAAATACCTCAGTTTAAAGGTTAGTTCAGATATTGGTCCATAAATCATTAGTCAGATATTTCTCCAGCAATATGAGCTCTTTCATCTTCATATCCACTATTAACGTCAGCAAACGGTGTCATGTAAATCATGTTGAATGAGTGGGTCAACGCAAAGGCCGACACTTGCTGAGATTTATTTGTAGTGCTTTGAGAGCCATCAAAACCTCGAAAAAACAGACAGTTTTGTTTGGAGATCAGTGGACTGTGAGGTGTGTGTTTTGTTTCAGCACTGGTGACGTTTCAGATCTCCTTAGAAATGATAACCGAGTTGAAAAGATGTATTATTTTAGAGGGGTTTATGCATTGGGGTGAGCAAACACTGCTATATTGTTTCTTCTCTCCGGTTTCCACACTGTTCAAGATGCAACGACGTGTTGACTTAACCCTGGACAGGAAACCAATTAACTGACTTTAACCTAAACTGTGCAGACCGAGCTGAGAGCTGCTTTGTTTGGGATGAATTTCTCTGGCTTGGTTCACAGGAATGCACAGAGAAGCCTCTCAGTTCACTGAATCCACATAAACCGAGTACAGCATCTTTATGTACACGGCATTACTTATTCTGGGCGATCCCACGTCAACAAATGGGTAGGTGACAAAACTACGCAATAAATGGCCTCTGAATGCTTTTCGTAGCTTATAGTTTAGCCTGTATAATCAGCTTCTGGTACAGCTAGTGCTTGACTTAAGGAGAAAAAGTGAAAGATATGATCAAATTACACCATATTATGCCCTCTATGATAGATTTTAAACACCAAAGACCATGCACTAGTTGGTGGTTTACGTGTTTTAAAATATGTACACTGTAAATTGCTAATGGGTCAAATAAATGGGACAAATATGGACAAACACAACCATTAAAAAAATCCATATTTGGCCCAATGTTGGGTTATGACAACCCAGCATTTTTAGTGTAATGTCATGTAGAAAATATGGATTGAGGAAATATTTTTTTTAGGTATCATTTGTTTTTAGAATTATTATTATTATTATTATTATTATTAATTTTTTTTTACAAAATATGCAATAATACTTGTAATAATAATTAAAGTAAAATAAAATGTATGCATATTAATAAATCAATATATTTTAATAATACATGTGTATGATTCAATATAATAATAATAATAATAATAATAAAATAATATTATTTTTGTATAAAGGATAATAATAATAATAATAATAATAATAATAATATTTTGGTGAGTATCAAAGATAATAATAATAATAATAATAATAATAATAATATTTTGGTGAGTATCAAAGATAATAATAATAATAATAATAATAATAATAATAATAATAATAATAAT
>CAIGQV010016735.1:9218857-9253276 GCA_903798115.1 Danio jaintianensis | reverse complement strand
AATCAATCAATCAATCAATCAATCAATCAATCAATCAATCAATCAATCAATCAATCAATCAATCAAAATATTTTTCAAATGAACTTGAAAATGTAAAATGCCCATTTAATAAAATGCGGGAGTTCATGTCTCCCCCCTGGACTGTTTAAACAGGAGAAAAACATTTCCCAAAAGAGGAGCTGTCATGGAAAAATAGGCGTAAATCAGACTAAACATAAATACTGCAGCCGTGAGCCTGTTCTGCACTCAGGCCAGCCATAGCAAATGAGTAAACACACGTCTATTGGAATGGAAAAGAGCTTGTGTAAAAGCAAATCATCTCGAATGAATGGATGTCAATGCTGTGATTCCCGCTCAAGCTAAACCTGGCCAAGGTGACATGACCCAAATACTAGAAGACATAACCGTGCCGTCCCAAACCAGCCGCGCCCCTCCTTTATCCCACCTACCACGTCCCTCCACAGTCTTGGGTTGGCTTACAAGTGTAATTTTGACACAATTATCCATTTAGGTGAGGAGGACGCTGGCTTAAACTGCAACACATGTAACCCGTGGCCTGCAAGCAAAGAACAAAAGGCCACTGCTGGAAGCTCTCCACCAGTCGCCTCATAAAACAGCAGCCCAAACCACCGTCTGAGCAGAAGCCGCAGTCTCCCCTGCTGCGTCCCAACACAACACGGTCTCCTATACCATAGGTGATAAATGCAGACCAGAGGGAGCCAATGCCAGAGAACCAAGACTCAATGCAACAATGCAATGGTGCGAAGTGTGTTGCTGTTGGAGGAGAACTTGAGATCTACTCACTGATTCCCACATCCAACATCAATTTAAGCTCTATTATGATATAGACAAAAGGGTTGTTCTCCCAAAAAATGAAAATATGATGTTAGTTTACTTACATCAAGCCATCTACCAAGATATACAGTGACTTTATTCAGTAAAGCATTAAAGAATGGTTCACCCAAAAATTAATATTCAGTCATCATTTACTCACCCTTCACTTGTTCCAAACCTGTGATGGTGCGTTCACACCAGACGCATGTGAAGTGTCAAGCGCGAGTGATTTACATGTTAAGTCAATGCAAAGACACAAACAGACATCCTGCGGTGCTATTTACACAAATGAGGCGGTGCGAATGACGCGATTTGCGTGAATGAAGTGGAGCTAATTAAGCGTTTTGCGTGTTTAACGCATGAATCACTTACGTTGGAAAATCTGAACTTTAGTGGACATTCGCGCCGCATCAACCAATGAGGAGCTTGCTCTTGTTGGGGCGTGATTAAGATGTAGTGCCTGTTGTTGGTGTCCTGAGGGAAAATCCTCTTGCCGACACCGGACAACAGCTCATCAAACTGGGCTCGGCTCAGTCAGAAGCACAGCTGAAAGCTTCCATCATCCAGGTACAGTTTCTGGAGGAGTTTATTAACTCACAGAGCTGGATGCACCTCTGAAAAAATCTAGTGGACTCAGACATGGCGCTGAATGAATGTACGCTGTTTTTCAGCCTTCCTAAAGCACATAAACACAGCTATTCTCTCAATAAAATCCATGTTAGTCATTTAGCCATGACAAGAAATCCATGTCTATTGTGAAGTGAATTTGAGACTCGAATGAAGCGAATTTGACGCACGAATGAAGAGAGTAAATTCAAAATGTTATATATATTTATATATGTTAAATATTGCGATTTATTCGCACATGAATAAGAGTGAGAGTGAGTGAATCTGAGAGTGAGAGTTTCTTTCTATCTACTGTTTTTTTTCTACTATGGAAGTTGGTGGTTACAGGTTTTCAGCTTTCTTCAAAATATCTTCCTTTGTGTTCAACAAAAAAAAAGAAACTCATAAAGGTTAATAACCACTTGAGAGACAGGAAATAGTGAGTAACTTTTCACTTTTGGGTGAACAATCTCTTAAAATTGTTTTATTTAACTGAAACCATGTTATTCATATAATGCAAACCAATCATTACATCTCTTTTACAAAAACATGAATTAATAATACAATTCAGGCAAAACAAAACTGATACTTGTGGCTCCTAATGATACATTGAGGTCTTATGAAACAAGCATTCTTTCTCTGCAAGAAACCTAACATTATTCACTTTATCACCTGTAATCAGCCTGAATGCTTAGTGGATTTTTCTACTATGTACAGAACCTTGTACAGTTTTAGTAACACCTTGGTTGTGGTTCCAAGCGAGCCATGCTAGTAATAAAATGTGACGAGTAGACAACGCACATACTGACTGGCCTGTGAGAACTGTTACTACCTGCGTCACTGGCCTTGCATCATGAGACACAAAACTTGCTAGATTTAGAGGCACAATATGTCATTTTCGCCACTAGAGGGTGCATATTCACAACAAACAAAGACATAGATTGAGTGTGGCATGATGGGAGTTTTGGTGGGGATCTTCATTACATCATATGGGACTCCTGCAGAAATTATGCTCATGAATGAACTAAAGTATTCAACACTTATTATCATGTCAGTATGAAGCACAGTAAGGCTAAAAGCCAACGAAGTCAAACAAGAGCACTGAAGCAATTGCCAATGAGAGACAAGCATGACATGGCATGAAAAAAAGCGGACTTTTATTATGCCACAGTTGTTATTAGCGTGGCCACACAACGCATGTTCCATGTCACTAGTTAAAATGGCTTATTTTACTGTATTTGAACATCTTGGGATAATATAAGTACATAAGTCAGCAAAATATATAAAACTATTCTGGGTTTTGGATACTTTAAGAGAAACATCTAACATATTGTTTTTTTAAATAACTAGTAACAGTGAACATAGGATCATTTTTAACAACTTTTGCACGCATCCATGTGAAGCCAGTAATAAGTGCATGCATGAACCGAGCACTTGGATTAAGACTTCAGTTGAACGTTTTTAACGTTTTTTTTTTTTTTTTAAATGGGTGAGTTAATAAAGACTAGTTTATTTACTACATATGTTTAAGACATTCACAATTCACATCATTATTAGGTTATTTAATATTATAAATGTGTATATGTAATGTAATTGTACAATTATATAAATGAACTCAGAAATCAGAAATTAAAGAATCAAACCTCTCTCTTAATTAAAGGTACTATATTTGCAAACAACATTCGGACTGTTTATTCGGCTTCAAAAAATCTCAATATATTGTCAAGAGCCACAAGTATTAATTTGTTTTTGTCTGTATATTATCTGGGTTTTTTTTTTACTCTTAAAGAGATGGTATATCGGAAGTCTTTAAATAGTCTATATTTACCTTTATTTTCTATTGCATAACTTCTATTTCTCCAAATTTAGATTCTTATTGTTGTTATTATTATTTTGTTATTGTTGTTATTATTTTTAAGGTCATGAGCGGTTGTGTAAACATTTAGCTGCATATCATACTGTGTATGACTCTGTATGTGACAAATTAAATTTGATGGTAATCACTGACTTGCATTTATTATAATTTTTTGTTTTTATGCTTTACTGAAAAAATCATATATCAGTCATCTATATTCAAATACCATTAAGTTTGTTCTGCTTCATAAGATGAAGGCCTGAGGGTGGGTAAATTAACAGCAAAATTTCCTTTTTCGTTGAACTATCCCTCAAGTTGTGATAAAAAAAACATCAGATCTCTTGCCCTGGACTCCTGCAAGCCAGCAAACAATGCTGGCAGTGTGTGGTGCTTTTCAGAAACAGCAGGAGTGCAGGGTTTGGGACCACAGCGAGGGAGAGAGGCCCGGGTGCCGTGGGACATTTTAAACACAGCGATTTATGACTGATTTAACTTCACGACACATTAGTGAATGTGGGAATGGTCAACGTGAAACACTCTCCGGTAAACAACACCTTCACTGTGACCTTTAAAGCCCAATATGCCATTCTTATAACACCAGATTCCCATAGTCCTCCAAGCCAGATTGCAAAAAATATGTGCGCAACGTTGGAAAGCAAGTTAACAATCCTATTAAAATGCCTTAAAGCCATAAAGCTGTGCTAATCTCTGTCTATATTTAAAACTTGAGTTGTTGTTCTCATGTATAACTGCAGACATGATTTTGAAAAAAATAAAAAAAGTTTATATTTACGCATGTGAAAGCACAAAGACATTTCGGTGACTGTGGTCGGGCTTAAATTATAGCCGTTACCTCAGCCTAGGTTTATTGCCAACTGATTACACCAAGCCATCAGCTGCCTGGTTTGATAGGGGCAGAATATCAACTGAAAGCTAAAATTACACTTTCATGAGGAAATAAATGGGGTATAGATTGCACGCACATTAAAATATGAGGGCCCATGGGTTTTGCCCATGCTTGCAGCCAGTGGAAATCCTGATGCAGATTCAACCCGCTCTAATGACAACAGGTGCTATTGAATGTCACCAGATTCTTCTCTCCTGATACAATCAGTCCTGGCTGGAGTTTCCCCAGTTGTGTGTTTTGCTGTACATTAATCTACATTAAGTAGCTGCATGACAGGAGGATCTCTGAATATACCACATGTTAGGGGTTATTTGTTATACTTGCAAATTTGTTAAGTTGCCAAAATCTTTATTAAATAAATATAGTATTACTTTAACTCATCAATGTGTCATTCACATAGACATTTATATATTTTTCAGCCTATCTAAAAAGACTACCGATGATGCTTTAGCAATCATGTAGAGTAATTTATTAAGTTAATTAATTCTTATTCATTCATTTATTCATTCGGGTCAGTCCCTTTATTTATCATGGGTCGCCACAGCCGAGGGAACCGCCAACTATTCCAGCATATGTTTTACACAGCGGATACCCTTCCAGCTGCAACCCAGTCCTGGGAAACATACACTCATTCACACACATACACTACGGCCAATTTCGTTTATTCAATTCACCTATTGCGCATGTCTTTGGAGTGTGGGGGAAACCGGAGCACCAGGAGGAAACCCACACGAACATGGGGAGAACATGCAAACTCCACACAGAAAAGCCAACTGACCCAGCCGGGACTCGAACCAGCGACCTTCTTGCTGTGAGGCGACAGTGCTAACCACTGTGTCGCCCATTCTTATTCATATACTTGACAACAGGAGATTAATACATATTTTTTCTAAACATGTTACTAGAAAAGACAACTGATTAAAACTGATTGGAACTGTACAGAGGTTCATTTCAAATATGTAAAATTGACAAATTTGATGACAAAATTAACCAATTTTAGTTTAAACACGCTTAAAGAACATTTTGACACCCCTTTATCTTGCATGCCTTTGCTGGTGAATACACACACACGTGCAAGCGCACATGTACACACGCGCACACACACACACACACACACACACACACACACACACACACACACACACACACACACACACACACACACACACACACACACACACAAAACATTAAAGGATTTTACACAAAAAGTATCTTGTTCTATACATTTTTTTTAAACTATACTTATAATTCTATTAAAGGAACCCTGAAGTGATGTAAAAAGTGACCCCCAGAAGTGGTCCCCTTTTTTAAATGAGCAGTTTTTTGTGTTTCTTGTTTTTTGGTGATAAAAGAGACACAACTGAATATGAAAAATGAGGGCTAAGAATCTAAATCTCCTATGACAATTGAGAAAAGATAATATTAGGCAAAAAAATGCAAAGGCCACTGATAATAACATAACCGTTAACTCTTTAAAATACTTTAATCTTTAAAATAATTGAAAATTACATGTATTTAGCAAATCAGCATACAATTATATCATTATATCATTGTTGGTTTCAAAAGCCTATTCAGACCCTTTAAGATATAGCTAATTTTGTGTTTGTTTAACTAAAAAATGTTCCGCCAGTTCAAAAAACTCTAAATTCAATGTAAATAAAATCAATGTATGACTTTCTGTCGATGAACACAATTGTAAATTGTTTTAGGCCACTCTGAAGTGCGTTGTGGGTGCAAAATACAGTGTAATACATTATATCAAAATCAAACTATCTTCATCTGTATCCCACAGTAGAAAGGAAGTCAGGTTTGTAACAAAACAAGGGTGATCAACTATCCCTTTAAGTCTTTAGCTGCAGGGTCCACTAATCTTTACTGAAAAACAATGCCGCTGCTTAACCACTCTTCACTTAACTAATAGTTGGATTTCTCCCAGCAAAAGTCACAGCTTTAAACACTCAAACGCAGCAACAGGAGGGTCTAATGGGCCTTTTGTTCAGGGCTGTTGGTCATTGCAGTTAATGACTTCAGTAAACTCTACAACTATATTCCAAAGGGAGTAAACCAGTCCAATGCACCATAACTCTGAGCTCCACAGAGCCTTCGGGACGAAACAGGAAAACAGCAGGCCTCTATCACTCCCCATACAGGAGGCCCAGAGCGAACACATCAAGGGGAGTGATCCTGAAAACACTGGCTCGGCCAATTAAACAGCCGCCTCGCTCAGCAGTATAATCATGTTTGCATCCGCACACTAGCAGCCTCCTTAAACGTGGCCCTACAGGAGGAGCTGAGGGCTTCTGGGTCCTCCAGTCCAGTGGTTCACAACCTGGGGGTCAACAACCCGACTAGAGGTCACCAAAGATGTATGAGGGGTCACTCTTGTTTGAAGGTAAAAATGAAACAGATACCAGTTTGATGATAAAACAAATGATTGGTAAATGTTACCATTTTAATAATTAAAAGTTTATTTAAATACAGCTACTTGAAAAATCTGAGGTAATTACCTTCCAGCATAAAAGGCACAATGTGTAAGATTTGTGTCTGCTAGTTTTTTGTTGTGGTTGTGGTGGGGGGTTGTTAAGGATTTATAATGTTAAAATAGGGGTCTCCAGGAAAAAAAATACGTTGGATTCACTGCTCCAGTCCATTGGGCCAGTTGAGATTTATGGCACAGAAGGTGGCAGGTCGTCTCTGTCTCCTCTCCCTGTGCTGAACATTTTGGCTAGAAATGCCTGGCCCAGAGTCCCTCAGCAGTCAACCACACACTCTCCGAACACAAATATAACCCCCCCATTGCTCCAACCAGCCTCATAACAGCTACATGCCTGTACACCTCATTTTCTCTCTCCTTCCATCCAGGGAAGAAGCTGTATACTCATTTCCTTGCCTGTCAGGTTTTAGTCTCCACTATGTGGGTAAAAGTACGAAAACGGTATTAAATTACAGCCTACATAAACAACAGCAGGTATTGTGTGACAGACGACAAGAAGCCATCCTTTGTTCCCAAGATTTGATAATGCAATGGCATATGCTCCAACAAATGCTAACAAGTCATAAATTCCCTTCAGCACAATGCCCTCTTGTGTTGTTTCAGTTAACGTCACGTACTTCAAACTAAACTTGCATTGCCAGTTTTTGTCAAATATAATTTGCGAGCAGCACAGTTACCTCTTGTGAGGGAATCTGAAAGTTCTTCTGCTCTTTCTGGACTACATCTGAAAGCACATGCTTCATAGTTATGCTGTTTTCTGATGCCATCTGTCTAGATGGAGAACTAACTCACTGAAAGACTACTGTTGAGGGTGTGCAGCAGTGCAGGATTTGATTAAGCTCGGATGACTGATGTGGCCTAAGAATGCTCTGGGTGAGCAGAAGTATAAAGGACTGAGATATAAAGCGTTGTGGTGTATGGCGTGGGAGGGAGTCTTTACCAATTACTATGAGTGTGAAGTTGAGGGCGAGGCTGCCAAATCCATTGGTGACGCGGCAGATGTAAACGCCAGCATCCTCCAGCTCCACTTCTTTGATCTTCAGACTCTGCTTCAGGACCTTGTAGCGGCTCCAGCCTGGATTCACGTTACGTCCGTCCTTTACCCACAGCACCAGCGGAGGAGGGTCTCCCTCCACCGGGCAGGGAATTCGAACTGTGCGGCCCAGTTTTGCTGTGTGTCTGTTCTCTACCAGACGACTCACCCATGGAGGACCTGGAGGAAAAAATAACAATGTCTTGAGTAATAATAGGTTATTTGTCTATTGGGCAAACTTACACCTAGCATATCAGTTGAAAGAATAAATGCACATTAATAAATAAATAAGAAAAAAAAAACAACAGTAACAATTATTGATTTAAAAACCATATTATTATACATAAATAAGCATTTTTTAATTCTTTCTTGCTTCTTATTCCTCAATAAAATGAGAATTTTTCAATTCCTCATATTGTGAATATTTTTGAGGCGCATTTTGCTTTTGTGCATAGATATAATAATGTTGAATAATCAATGATTTTATTAGTAGTAGTAATAATAATAATAATAATAATAAAAAAGTAATAATAATAATAATAATAAAAGTAATAATAAAATTTGCTAATAGAAAAAAATAAAACATTTCAAATGATAGAAACTTAATTTTTTAATTCTTAATATTGTGAATAGTTTTCAATATATAACAACAACAACAACAACAACAACAACAACAACTACTACTACTACTACTACTAATACTTCTACTACTACTACAACAACAACAGCTACTACTACTACTACTACTACTACTAATACTACAACAACAACAACTACTACTACTACTACTAATACTACAACAACAACAACAACAACTAACAATAATAATAATAAAAATAATAATAATAATAATAGTTGTTGTTGTTATTTTTATTATTAATATTAATTTACTTGTTATCTATTTGGTTCATTTAACAAACTGCACACATTATGCAATATTCCTCTACCAGGAGAACAAGATTTGCCCTATTTTATCCCAGAGTAATCCTGCTTTGGGACAAAAAAAAACTAGCAAAATATGTGAAGATTCATGTGTTCTGTGGAATGAAATGTTCTTTCTCCTGCGTGTATTAGGACACAATAAGCACAAAGACAGCACTGCCAAAAAATGTCATGGCCACAAAATCTCTGGCACGAAGAAAATACTTTCTTCTCCAGCTTTTAACACACCTTGTCCCACAAATGTATGTTATGCAGGGGAAAGCCAGGCACTAGAATTTTATGGGGAATTTCTTTCCTTGCACACACAAGGTCCTTTTCATCCCCTCCTAGCAGCTTTGCGAAGACTCCCATGAGCACTTGCTTTCCATTTCCTCCGCACATTGGCGTATGTGTATGTTGGAAGGCACCTCTCATTCATGCCCGGTACTGTCACATCCTGTTGCTGCTGTAAGAACCAGCAAGATTATAAATCGAAAAATGACACTGGCCCTTAATGTACTTTTTTTTCTTTCTTTCTTTTTTTCCACCCACTTCCCTTCAAGTCTCTCTGCTGGAGTGAAGTGTTTTCACCTGAAGTTGCTGGTTGCCATCCAGGAAAGTGCCAGTAGAACAAGCGGGATGGGAAGAAAAAGAAATGGTTGTTTTGGAGCAGGAATTAAATTACAGTAAATTCCAGAATGGTAAGACTAAGAATGGCAGAAAAAAATTCCTCTCTGGAAATAGAGCAGAAAAAAGGTGGAAATGAACATCCACGGCTGGAGAAAAGGCTGCAGTATGGTTGATGAATCATGCGCTTAATTCACATAAAGTTAAAGTCTGAATTATTAGTCCTCCTGAATTATTAGCCCCCCTGTATATTTTTTCCCACAATTTCTGTTTAATTTTTTCAACACATTTCTAAACATAATAGTTTTAATAACTCATTTCTAATAACTGATTTCTTTTATCTTTCTTGCCATGATGACAGTAGGGGAGAGCGGGGACAAAAGTAACATTTTTCATAAAAAAATAATTGTAAAAGATAATGTTTTTAGCAGAAATAAGAGTGCTCTATCAAAATCAGCTGTTATTTTGTATCAATGTAGAACAACTCCAATATAACAAAAGTTGCACATTGTTACTTTTGACCCCATAGGCAGGAAGGAAAGTAACACACGGGTGAGTCAAAAGTAACACAACAACATTTGCTGGATTTACTAGCTTAATCTTGTTTATTTTAAATATATCTGACTATGAGCTTGTTAATGTTAACTGCAAACATATTTTGTCCTTTGTTTTTGCAAAAACATTAAACGGCATTTTCATTTTAAATTTCACTCCCATCAAATGTTTCAAAAGCAACCTAACAATGCAAAATGCTAACATTTTCTACAATCTTTGAAATTTTTTATTATTATTATTGGCAATATGCATTACATTTTTTAAACATCTGAATCCAAATACTGCAAACTCTAATATGGAGGCAAAAAATAAGGTGTGGCTACTAGCAGTGGGACATAAATAGCAGTGTTACTTTCGTCCCCACAGGAACTCTTGCCATTTAAACCTGATTTACTTTTAAACTGAAAATTCAAGGATGTGTTATTGCACTAAATAACCTGTAGATTGGTCTTAAAAACAGAAATTTAGAGCTAACTGCGGGACATGGTCACGAAATCACATGATATTTGGCAGCTCCATCAAGGGTTGCATGCTGAATGTGCTGTTATAGCTTGGAAAGAAAATGTTGTCAGGGCTTCGAGAAGATTGCTTTGTTGCTTTCGTCCAACGTTACTTTCGTCCCCGGTCTCCCCTACATAATATTTTACTAGATATTTTTCAAGATTCTAGTATTTAGCTTAAAGTGCTATTTAAAATCTTAACTGGGTTAATTAGGCAAGCGATTGTATAACACTGTTCTGTAGACAATCGGAAAAGACATTGCTTATAATATTGACCTTTAAATGGTTTAAAAAAATTAAAAACTGCTTTTATTCTAGCCGAAATAAAACAAATAAGACTTTCTCTAGAAGAAAAAATATTATCAGAAATACTGAGAAAATTTCCTTGCTCTGTTAAACATCATTTGGGAAATATTTGGAAAAGAAATAATTTTGACTTCAACTGTATGTAAGTGTATAAAACTATCAGTGGGTTAATAAACCTTTGGGAGGTTTTGGGAGTTTGTTTGTTTGTTTGTTTGTTTAAAAAAATGAAGATTCATGTAATTGGTGGGCTCTGTGTGCAAACAATGGATCTTTTCAGTCCCTGCGTGGACCATGTGAGATAGATCTTATGAACCTGGTGGCTGAATGAATGGAAAAGAAGAGGGCAACTCTTGAGCATCTGTGTATTAAAACAACCTGGTGGACTGCATAGAGCACAAACTGAAATGTTCCCTTTCCATCCACAGGTCACGCTTTACACCACGCACATGATAAAGAATGCAAAAGATGTGAATCAGAGAAAGAAAGCTTGGGACTGTCATTTGAAATTGCTTCCTTCTATCACCTATTTGTCACACAGTGTCTTAAGCAGAGCGAAAAGCTTTGATGCGAGGCGGAGAGAGGCATCATACGTGCTGACAGACTAATATTGCCCATAACAGTGGAAAAGCCAAAAGATGACAGAGGCCACACACACACGACCCATACAGCAAAAACACGTCTGGTTCAAGCTGATGGCAGACAGGGTGGCAAAAGAAATCTCCTGTCCGAGCTGGAAACAGTCACACATGTGCTGAGAAAATATTTGTGAATCAGTGTCTCAGAGATAAATATATATATATATACACAAAGGGTTACTTTTTAGGCATTGTTTAGCATGCCATTATATACTGCAAGCTAAAGAACAACACACTAAAACCCTCTTTGAGAAGTTGGCTCAAAATGTATCCTCACTGCAGCATCACAGTTAGAAATAATATTAATAGAAAAATACTAAAAGTTCATCCACACCCATTGTCACATATCCATAACCAAAAACACACAAACAAGTCAATTCAATTCAAGTTTATTTGTATAGCGCTTTTCACAATAATTATTGTTTCAAAGCAGCTTTATAAAAGGTGCACATTATTACAATCAAATTCAGAAAAGTTAAGGTTAATAGTTACCATAACTTTATAAGTTACTAATAACTTTAACTAATTAGCTAGTTCCTAATAGCTTTTAACAGTTATAGTTATTATATATAAACATAGTTATCCTGCAGTTATATAGTATATACTGTAGGTGATGTGTACATATTTAATGAAGTATTTATGAAATATTTGTGTATTTGTAACCATTCAAAAGTCTGCATTTAACGAATAATCCTAGAAAATGATTTCCATACCAATATTAAGCTGCTTAGCTGTCTTCAACATGGATGATAATATTAATATCAATAAACATTAATATGAATCAATGAACATCAATAAACATTTTCAACAGCAACTATGGAATATTAGTATGATTTCAGCAGGATCACGTGACACTAAAAACTATGCATCATGTGAATAAATTCATTCATTAATTTTCCTTCGGCTTAGTCCCTTTATTTATCAGTGGTCGCCACAGTGGAATGAACCACCAACTTATCCAGCATATGTTTTATGCAGCGGATGCCCTTCCAGCCACAACCCAGCACTGGGAAACACCCATACACTCTCGCATTCACATACATACACTGCGGCAAATTTAGCTTATTAATTTATTAATTCATCTATAGCGCATGTCTTCAGACTGTGGGGGAAACCGGAGCACCCAGAGGAAACCCACGCGAACACGGGGAGAACATGCAAACTTCACACAGAAATTCCAACTGGCCCAGCCGTGGCTTGAACCAGTGAACTTCTTGCTGTGAGGTGACGGTGCTAATCACTGAGCCACCGTGCCACCCCTGGGAATAAATAACATTTTTAAAATAGAAAGTTTTAATTTATATTAATATCTCACATCACTACTGTTTCTCTGTCATTTTGATCAAATATGGATTGGCGGTGAGCATAATAACAAACAAACAAAAAAAATATATATTCTGATACAATTTGCTGAAAAATAAATCCAGTTAACTTCCATTCAGTATTTTTAACAACATTAATGTGCATGTCAGACTAGTGTTATCAATTATGAATAAATCAGAGAGCTAGACCAAAAGAAAGAGAGAGAGACATCATCTTGCATCCATGTGGAGGCATCACTTAAAATGTGTTTTTGACAGACCTCCCAAGAATCACCCTCAGCACATTTGAGACAATGCTGAAGACAAGATCAATGGATTAATGCTCCATAAATGTCATACACATTTATCGCCTCACTGACTGTACACTAAATGACTTCAATGAGCATGTTTCTACTCAAAGAAGAGCATTTAACTTTAAGAAGTCATGCGTTTTTAGAAGATCTGAAATGAAAGTTGCAGGTGTCTGTTGAATGTTTCATTTATTAATGGATAATTATCACATCATGATATAGATAAGATAAAGCTAAAAGCTAACTAGCTAAAGCAAAAAGAAATCTACAACTGCATGGCTATTTTTGTTTGCCTCTTTAAATGCAAATGAGCTACTGTCCCCCTAACAGAAGAAGGCAGAGACTTTACAGCTTATACCCCAGTTACTCTGGTAAAACAAGCAAAACATCTGCACTCATTTTAATATTCAACTATACAATTTTCTGTGAACATATAGACACAGTGTGCATACACAGAAAGCCAGCTGTCAGACGCACCATGTGAATATATAGGTCTGTGAAACATATTTCACAACTGTCACACACACACAAAGGCTATTTCAAAAGTACCCCAAAACACAAACAAATCCACATAATGTTGGCTATAACCGTAAACATAAACAGCTTAAGGTCTTTGCACACTGAAGTCCAAAATTTTCGTATTCGGTTTTTTCGCATTCATATGCGAAAAATTCGTAATGTAAACAAACCTAGCACATTGAGTCCAATGCGTATTAATTAATCCATTACGAACAAACGCAAAACATTTCAGAGTCAGTTCAAGCAGTGTTTTTTTGTTCTGCTCTCTTCTCCAAAGTAGAAAAAGAAAGAGGAATAGGCTGCATATTGTGTTCATCCAATACTGCATAGAGGAAGGAGAGCTCAGCTCATTATCAAAGAGCTGCGCTGGATTATCCAGCAAAGTTTATTTCAGGAAATCAGTGGAATTTTGATACATTGCTTGTGATACTTCACACATTCACGTACGTAAACAAATCCTAAACAGAGACTGGGAGTACCTACAGACATTATAATAGATGGTGGCTGCGTTGATGTGTTGAAGCAAAGGACCGTAAGCGGTCAAATGTATGGAGACACACACACACACACGCACGCACACGCACACACACAAACCAAGCAGCAGCAGGGGAGAGGTGCGCCAGTCACTGAATTCAGCATATAGTGGTTTTCAACTGTCCACCACATTCTGTCTTTATTTTATGCACTGTGTTTGTCATAAAGTTATCTTTAGCTCAAAAGACGGCATTCTGTATTTAGCTTTTTGTTAGTATGGTGGCTCTGAACTGTCAAAACACCTAATCTATTTTTTTACGTGTAAAAATTACAGACGAATTCAGTGTGCAATAACCTTTAGGAAGTAATTTTATGTGTATTCTGCAAATCAAATAACTAATTTTGGAGTGTCCTTTGTTACTTTTCAGATCTATTTTATCTTCAAAAAGCAACATTATGCAATAAAAGAAGTTGGAAGTGTAAAAAAAGGCTTATTAGGACCTCTTAAATTTGCGAACAAGCACAATTTCCATCTCATGCATCTAAAAGAGCAAAATGATCATCACTTCCTGGTGCACATGATCAATAATGAAAATGGACATTCACTCAAAAAATATATCTGCTGTTTGTTCAAACTACTTATTTAAAATGAGTTGAATCAACAATTTAATTTTTTCAATTTTTCTGGGTCAATTTAATTGTTTTCAATCCACTTAAATTTGCAAAAACAATTAAGTTAACTTAATCAATTAAAGCACGAAGAAATTGTGTGGAACCCAGCATTTTTTTTTTGGAAACTGCTGTAGCTCTTTTTTTCTGACCAAAAAGCTCTTTCGCCTCAGTGTGTGTCTATATCTATAGACTGGACTGGACACATGACCAGTTAAATGTCAAAACGAAGTCCAAGTTATATGGATTACCATGCATGCGCTCCATCACTGGCTCATTTTGTCTCAGACATCTTGATATAGTTTTTTTGATTTTTCAAAGGATTTATGAACAGGCTTTACAGACCGCAGTGGAAGTACTTTGAAGCCCGGGCAGCTTTAGATGAGCATCGCTGGTGTCACAGGGAGAGCTTCAAACAGACCCTGACAGCAGGCTGCATGGATAAATGATTAGTATGGAGGAAGTGACATGACCATCAAAGGCCAAGAGAGATGGAGAGCAGTGTGTAAATGAGGAAGGTGCAGGAGTAACAGGGAAGATTTGGATGAAGGACCCAAGCTTGGCAGCTAGTTAACGAACTACTGCTGTCAAAGACACGTGTACACAACACCCAAACTGTCCAGCTCACTGTGAGAGAGAGAGACTGCGCTGCACATTTCTGTCACGGATTATTTTAGATGTAAATCATCTGCCGCTGTTACCAATTTGCTCTGTGACCACATATTAAAATAAAAAATTGAGCATAACATGTAACAGGATTTTAGTTCCTGTGACTTAACTTGGCACTTCTATCATTAAAGTCATGGGTTCAGAGAAAAACAACATATAGCTGATAGAACTTAGATAATAAAAGTTTAATTTGCTATGAATTAGGCATGAAAAATAAAAAATATATATTTATAATTTTACAGCATTTAATAATGTATATTAAAGTTACAGAATTTCTATAATATACATGTGCTGATATTCAATAATAAAACGTGTTTTTAATCATGAAAAATAAGTATATAATACAGTATATTGCAATTAATGATTGCACAATTTTGCTATTGTAGGTTACTTCAAAACAGAGATTTATTCAGACTGAATATTTAAATAATTTTTAAAGCCCATTATTTTATTCTTTCTGCAATGGAGGAAAAGTACACAAAATAAAACTGGATGCAACGCTGCATGTAACTTGCTATTCAAAACTAAAACCCAGAAGAAATTACATAATAAAGGTTTGGAAGAACATGAGGGTGAGTATGACCTTGTACACACCACACTGTAAAAAAAAGTTGACTCAACTTAAAATTTTAAGGCAACCAGCTTCAGGACATTTTTGAGTTGACTCAACTTTCAACCCAAGTACTGCACTTGACTCGATTTAAGTTGAGTAAAATCAAAAATGTCCTGAAGCTGGTTGCCTTAAAATTTTAAGTTGAGTCAGCTTTTCTTTTTTTTTTTTTTACAGTGCAGGTACTATGTTTGTTTCTATGTTTGTTAATATAACTGCTATTTTCATTTATAGCACTTCATTTTTGCATTGTTATTTAATCTCTCTTGTTTAAATACACTATGAAGAGCAGCTACGCTAATTATTTTCTTTGTTCTCTATTTCCACCTGGGGATACTCATCCCAAGGCCTCTAGAGATTGTGCAGTGCCATTGATGTGATCCAAGACCTGTGAAGAGATGATGCCAACCATAGAGGACTTCAAGGACAACACATACGAAGACATAAAGAGATAATGCTAATCATCGAGGACTTGGACAACACATACACTTAATACACAAACACACTTCATGAAACATATACACATAGACATCACCTATGCAATAAAATTGCAGGTTAACTATGTCTGTATATAATAACTTATATTTGATTGCAACTTTAACTTAATTTGATTGTAATGCAGAGGCGACACGATGGCTCAGTGGTTAGCACTGTTGCCTCACAGCAAGACGGTCGCTGGTTCGAGCCCCGGCTGGGTCAGTTGGCATTTCTTTGTAGAGTTTGCATGTTCTCCCTGTGTTCACGTGGGTTTCCTCCAGGTGCTCCGGTTTCTCCCACAGCCCATTGACATGCGGTATAGGTGAATTGAATAAACTAAATTGGCCATAGTGTATGTGTGTGAATGAGTCTGTATGGATGTTTCCCAGTACTGGGTTGCAGCTGGAAGGGCATCCGCTGTGTAAAACA
Organism: Danio jaintianensis; assembly: GCA_903798115.1. Lineage (NCBI taxonomy): Eukaryota > Metazoa > Chordata > Actinopteri > Cypriniformes > Danionidae > Danio > Danio jaintianensis. The sequence goes on along the minus strand of CAIGQV010016735.1, from coordinate 9,236,544 downwards.
TATGCTGGATAAGTTGGCGGTTCATTCCGCTGTGGCGACCCCTGATGAATAAAGGGACTAAGCCGAAGGAAAATGAATGAATGAATGAATGAATGAATTTGATTGTAATGCAATAATGTGCACCTTTTGTAAAGCTGCTTTGAAATAATAATTATCGTAAAAAGAGCTATACAAATAAACTTGAATTGAATATTATTCATTCATTCATTCATTTTCTTTCGGCTTAGTTCCTTTATTAATCTGGCGTCGCCACAGCGGAATGAACCGCCAACTTATCCAGCATATGTTTTACGCAGCGGATGCCCTTCCAGCTGCAACCCATCACTGGGAAACATCCATACACACTCATTCACACACATACACTACGGACAATTTAGCCTACCCAATTCACCTATACCACATGTTTTTGGACTTGTGGGGGAAACCGGAGCACCTGGAGGAAACCCACGCCAACACGGGGAGAATATGCAAACTCCACACAGAAACGCCAACTGACACAGCTGAGGCTTGAACCAGCGACCTTCTTGCTGTGAGGCGAACGTGCTACCCACTGCGCCACCGTGCAGCACAATTGAATATTAAATAAATAATTTTTTATTTGTATGGTGCTTTCACTGAGATGCATTTTAGCCAATCCAAGCAGAAGATATCAAATTAAATGTAAATGGAGTGTAAAACATTTTAAGCGTGTCCACTATTGAGCACCTACAGAGGCACACATTTGACTTTCAAAGTAAAACTGCACATGGTTATAAATATATTCAAACAGCCTTCTCTCCTCTTGTTATAAGAAAGTGCACCAAAACAATATAAGAAAACTTCACTGCATACCAAAACACATGGATTAAGATCAAAATCAAAGTTGCCATCCACATGGATTTGTCCATTCAGTAGTGCTAATAAGTCAAACTGCCCGGGCCCACAAAAGTGATAAAGAATCCGACAAAATAACAAGCAATGGTTTCCAAAAACAACTGTTCAAAAGAGACATAATAGTGTAATAATGACATTTTAATTTCTTGGTGCAATGATTATAGCTTATTTTAAAGTGATACCAATTAAAACACTCACTCACTCAGGTGTTGCCACAGTGGAATGAACCGTCAATTACTCTGAGATATGTTTTATGTGGCAGATGCCCTTCCAGCCGCAACCCAGTACTGGGAAACACCAATTAAAGCAAAAACAAAACAGAAAAACAACAACAACAACAGAAGTCTTTGTGTTGTGTATATCATTAAAAAACGCATTCAGGCACATCTAGATGGTCTGAAATAGCACAAATAGCACTTGCGGCCAATCAGAGCACGTCTTCTGGTAGGTCATCTAGAGTTTGATCTGTCATGTGATCTAGAAAGCATCTTTATCTTCTTTTATAGTGAATCTCCTGAAAAAAGGAGGAGGAGAGCTGGTATAGGTCTCAGCATGTGATCAATGATAGCAAGAGATAGACCAAACACTGCAGTGCTGGTCTTGGCAGTGGAATGCACCTCTTTTATCAGCGAGAAAGATAAAGACCAAGACTTGATGCTGTTTGCACTGAGACTCCTACTCTGACACAAACAGCTAGGTAAACAGGCTCACTTACAATTTCCCTACCGTTTAGCTTTGGTAATGTGAACGCTGAGCTCTGCATTGTAAAATATGGATATGATTTTGATGGAAAAATACTGTAAAAATGCTACTGTAAAATACCTGCAAGTTGACACTCCCAGAATTCTTTACATGACACGTCACTTTTTATGTTTTAATGACATTATTGTTTTTAAAATAGAGTTTTATTTTACATTTAATGTTGTTGATTTAATGTTTATGGGATTACTTTAGTGTTGTGTGTTACCATGGTGTTTAGTAGTTGTGTGAATGACATCAAGCACGTTGTACATCTTCATATTAATATGTTTTAAGCTTTTGGTAGTGTACCTACTGTGAAGTGTTTTGGGTTGACTTCCAATTTTATTGAAAAATTCTTATTTCCTTTAACTTCTATATATTCTTAAAAATTGTATTCTTCGGTTAATCTCTGAACCTAGACACCTCTCATTGTAAATTAATTATTAATTTATTGCTTTTTCTGGCTAAATTTTACATCCATAACTGTACATTTTCAAAGAAACACTCTTAGTTTTTGTAATTTCAGATAGGATTTTGATTTATATGAACTCCTTAAAAGACTCAAATAATTATATTGCATGTAAAACTCTTTGTGTAAATCTTTTAAACTTGTATAATTTGCTGGGATTTATTTATGTAACCCTTTTGGTCTCTTTGTTCATATTGTGTCTTTGAAAATGTTCTTTCTTGTATAATAATACAAAAAAGATGCAAAAGCGTAAGAGAATGATTTGTCAATAAACGTTCGTTTTTTTTTTAAATTTTAAGTTTGTGGAAAAGCTTTTTGTGATGAGCTTTAGTTCAGCATGTAACTTTCTCACCAACCTTTGCTTTTGGTGTTTTTGTCAGTGTAATACAGATTAAGATGACAGCACTGCACTTCAATAGATTAGTGTATTAATTAAGTTAATGAAAAAGCAGTTTGTCCAAAACTTAAACTGTTGCTACCGTATTTTTAATGATAATGTTCTGGCAATAACAGCTGTCAGTATTTGCCCCACATTATATGGATTTTTTTTTTTTTACAGTGTGTCATCGCCACTGCTCACAGCTGTCTTTATACTGTGCGTAATCAGATCTTGAGACAGACTTTGTACCTCAACCAACTGCTGCCTCTGGAGCCATGCTAACTCAATAAGCACTGCGGAAGCCTGACATCATGTGTGCAAGTCCACACAGACTTCCTTGTGAGTTTTGAGGAGGACGCTGAGCAGCTGCCCTTCATCCATTGACCCATTCATTCAATTAAACACAGCAAAGCCCGGGCTGTCTGGTCTCACTTTGTCTTAATCTTGATGACATTCTGTATGTCTGACCAAATTAAGCACCAGAAAGTTGTCAGTTATGCTGTTGAAAACTGTTTTTTCTTTAACATTTGAGTTTTTGTGCTCTTCAATGCTGCATTTATTTGATAAAAAATACAGTAAACACAATAATATTATGAAACATGACTGAAATTTAAAATAATAGTTTATTTTAATATACAGTTGAAGTCAGAATTATTTGCCCTCCTGAATTATTAGCCCCCCTGTATATTTTCCCCTGAATTTCTATTGAGCTTAAAATGGTAAAAAAAAAAAAATGCTTTTATTCTAGCCTAAATAAAACAAATAAGACTTTCTCCAGCAGAAATAAGTATAGGAAATGCTGTGGAAAATGTCATTGCTTTGAAAAATTCACAGGAGGGCTAATAATTTTGACTTCAACTTATAATTAGACATTAGGCAGCATGGTGGCTAAGTTGTTAATATTGCCGCCTCACAGCCTTTATGTTTGGAGTTTGCATGTTCTCCTGTGTTTGCAGGTATAAAGACATGCAGTATAGTATAGATGATTGTTTGTAGTGTTGGTTGTAGTGTCAGTGTGAATAGCAGAGTGTAAAGATGCTTCCCAGCAATGGGAGTTGCATAGAGTCCAGGCTGAGTGTGTGAGTAATTAGTCAGTTACGCCAGATTTCAGGGTCAGGGTCATCTAATATTTACATTTGGTGCATGAACAGCCTGAGAGAAGCCTTTTCTTGGAAGTGTAAAAAAAACTAGCAAAACCAGCTAGTTGAACTTTAAATCAGTACAAACAATCTTACTTTAATCAAATGGCATCTGCAGGTCATGTTTTTAAAACAGACAAAGATATGAAGATAGAGTTCTTAGTAAGGTGTATAATAATGATTTATAATATAATATAATACAATATAATATAATATAATATAATATGACCTCTGAAATAGAGACTAAGCTGAAGGAAAATGAATGAATGAATGAATAATATAATAGTTAACTTTGTGGCAGTTTGACCATGTTAAGCCCACTCGCCAGAAAGTAGCTGATGCCAAGGATTTTAGATGAACCCCTGACATTTAAACAGCCAGCTGGGGCATTTGGTTCAAGACTGTCCAGCCTCCTGATGAACCCCCGCCAAACCCTCACCCCAAAAGAGATATTTTAAGAGCTGGAGATGAGATACAACCAGCATCCATGGCTACAAATGCATGTAAAAGTGTCCCTGTCTGTCATCAAGCTGCCACGGCGGCATTTATACGCCAGCGCTACATTCTGCAGTTCAACAAAATGATTATTGCTAATGGCTTCAAACTACAGATTGCCAGTGGATATACAGTAGAAGGCTCTAATTAAGTATGACTGCGCTTCATTGTAGGCTGTAATTACAGGGAGGGCATATACAGTACGATTCATTATGGATACAAAGCTTATCCGAGATCTATCTGGCCAAAATTATAATAGCGTTCTGCTTTGTTACTCAGTATTTCAGACCCCCCAAAGTGAGGTTGCGATCCAACAACCTCAGAAACCCAATGAAGGACAGCATCTCCAATTTCTTGAGTGTAGGACAGCATTCCCCTATTTGTTTCCTCCTCATATGGACCACCAGCAATTTAGACCACAGGGAAGGGCACCGATTCGCGCCAAACCCGCCCTCGTAAATAGACCCGCAGCTCTGCAGGGTTTCGGGGGTAATGTTGAGTAACCTGGTCTCCAGCACCGTAATGAGCACCTGCTTATTAAGCTCGGCCTTTGTGTCAAAAATCCCGGCCGACAGCCATCACACACAAGGCCTCTAATCCTGCCTTGGCTCTTTTTGCTGCTTCTTTTTTCTCTATTTCACTCTCTTCTTTCTTTCTCATTGAGTGTGTTTACTCATTGAGTTATGCCTTGCAGCATGAGCTACTGCTGTTGCAATGACACTGACAGAATCGCGTGCCAGAGCCGACCCAGCTGTTCGCGAATAGACAAGACTGCACACAACGCATTTGCAGAGCCGGTGTTATTAATCTCATCTGACCCTACATTACACTAACACAGAAAGTTCACCCCATTTCCTTTTATCTTGCCTTTTTCTTTCCCAGATGCTAGAGTTGCACAATTCCGAACTGACACTTGACAACTAAAATAAATAGCATGGAATTTATTAGAGGTTCTGAAAAAAACTTAATAGCTGCAGTCTGCTTACAAATATTTAAAAACATTTTTTAAAAGACTGAATGGTTCAGTCATGAACACTTTGACTGGATGAATCAGTGTTTTTAAACTAATCTTGACCTAATGACTAACTCATGAAGACTTTTTTTTCACACTTAGGTAGGTATTAATTGATTTTATTTATAATAAATGAGCAACATTCACTTCCTCCACTGCACCTCTGACTTGTAGTCTTCCACAAGGCTCTATTTTATCCCTTTCTCTGTTCTCTCTGGATATATGTTACCGTTGAGCTCCATTCAAAGGAAACGTCATTCTGTTTCAACGCAGATGACACTCAAATTTATATTTTGTATCAATATAAACAATCCTGTGGTGATTACTTCACTCTAAATCGCCTGGAAGAGGTTAAATTATGGTTATCCCCAAATGTTTTATTTCTAAATGAGGACAAGACTGAGGTAATTGTCTTTAGCTCAAATGAGAACTTCCAGTGTTGTAGTCCTTTTGGAGAGTCTATCTGTTTTTAAATCTTCATGGGTGCACAATAAATATGAAATGCACACCAAACAAGCTTCCCTACAATGCTGAAAAGATTGGTCTGTGTCCAAACAAACTCTAATGCAATTTGACTAAAATATGAATGCAACACTGACCGAAAACATCTTAATAAACAAGCATAGCACTTTCTGCTCATCATAGTTGTGATGATGCTCATTACAGTTCAATATAGACACAGAAAACACATCACGTCTTAGAAACACTTCATGAGTTCTTATTTAATAAAAATACCATCACAAGAACACATACCACCAGCGTTTAACACACTGGATGTTCATTAAGTTCTAGAGATGTGAGTGAAATCTCATAATTGCCATTTCCTGTAATATGTATGATATATAATATGTATCGCAATAATGTATCCTATAATATGTATCCCAAAATCAAAAGTGAAAGTACAATGCATATGGACGGCAGCTAAATGCTAATGATGCTTTGGATAAAATCATCTGCTAAATGAATAACATGAAGGAAATAACCTCAAAGAGTTGAGTGTATTGAAAATCTTTAAAGGAATAGTTTAGTTGAATATTCTGTCATCATCTACTACATGTGCCAACAAACCTGACTGAGTTTCCTTCACACATACAAAAAATATATATAATTTGAAAAATACTGGACACTGGACTTCCATATTATCTGTTTTTCCTACTATGGATGTCAATGGCTACCAGTTTCCAACATTCTTCAAAATATATTCTTTTGTGTTTAAAAGAAGAAAAAAAAACCTCCAAACAAAAAATGGATGGAACCATTTGAAGGTAAGTAATCGGTGAGTTTTTTATTGCTTGTATACTGTTCTGTTATTTATTGCATATTTTACTTCATACAGAGAAAGTGATATTCACTACAAGACGATTAGTTAAAACATTTCAAAATGCACTTGCAGACTATTTGGCTATTGAGATTTTATTAAAAACACATTGTAAAAAGCTTGCCTCATTCGTTATCATATCATGTCTGGACCAAAGGAGCCAAGAGAACAAGTGTGAACACATCCTTACTCTATTTTTACCCCAGTCATTCTGATCAGTCATGACTTTCTAGCACAGAATTAAAAATAAATTGAGGTTAAAAAGACTGAACTCTGAATCAGTTTTATAGCTATAAAGCTCTGATGAAGATCTCAGTTTCCACTGTGATCATATTCATTAAAGATTTAATAGGCATAGCTAAATCATTGTCAGTAAGGAATGAGCTCATTTGACAATAAATCAGTGAGTTCTACCAGATGCTGAAACAAACTAGCCTGTTTTATGACACCTATCTTTATTTATATTCCTGCTCTCTGTCCCATTCTTATCCTCAACCTTTAACCTATTGCAATGACCCAAGGAAAAGTGGACCCGTGTTACCAAAAAGGCTGAGAAAAGAGGCCCTTCCATCTAAGTTTTAAATTCCTGGAATGCTAGAGCTCCCAAAATGGGATTCGGGATTCACTCTGCAGGACTAAAGTGCATCTCTCGTAGCTGACAATAGAAGGTTGATCCCGGTTGTTTTGGACACCTGTAATCCTGTAAAATACAAGCTAATCCTTCTTTTAAACAGGGGATAAAGAAACTCCCAAGACGCCTCCTATATGGAAATGGTGAACCTCCCATACAGAGCAAATTGCACATGACGAACGTATCGGCCTGGTCTTGCATGAGGACACTGCTCCGACAAGCTCAGTCCACTGGAATGGGGAGAACAATGGTGGGATGGCAGCTCTCCATCTCTCATTCAGTGCGGGTTGCCCTCTCCCACCTGTGCAAACACTCCAGCTTGGTATGTCACAGGTACATAGACAAGCCTGGGATGAAACACTGCTGAACTCCCAGTACTATTCAAGCGCTGAAACTAAGCCGTGATTATATATATAAAAAACTGTTCAAAGGCTTGGCGCACTTCCTTTGTGTTTTAATACCTCCTCCATAAATACCGACACTCAAAGAGCCGCGTCGACACAACACAGCACCGAAATGCAGCTCATTAGCCGCTTTGTTTACGTAAATGGACTTTTCACCCACAAAACCGACGGCGTTTGTGATGTGAGCGCACGTTTAACATAGATCACAAACTACAAAGAAAAGCCCTCAGACTTCAGAGGAGAATAATGGGCTAATGGTTCTGGTTTTCATCTGAGATTAAAAAATATGAGGTAAAATGCAGCTTTCGTTTCTGCCAGACTGAGTTCAAGCTGTCCTGACATTAATGTTGTAGTGTGTGTGTGTGTGTGTGTGGGTGTGTGTGTGTGTGTGTGTGTGTGTGTGTGCATTTGGATTCACTGCGGGACCTGATATTATGAACATCATGTACAGATTTAACTGCCTTATTTCCCGTTGAAATGTGCTGGTTAACTTTCTCAGAATAATCAAATATAATCAAAATTCACAAATAATCTTTTTCACACATACAGCTATCTATATGGGGATATGGGGACTTCACATAGACGTAGTGATTTTTATATTATACAGACTGTACTATTCCCCTGCCCCAATGTGATCCTTAAACCCAACACCTACATTAAAAACAATCTGCGTTTTTACATTTTCAAAATACTTCACACTGTGTGATTTATGAGCCATTTTTATCATTGGGACCAAACAATGTCCCCACAAGGTCAATATTACTGGTATTGCAATACTTGTGGGGATATTTGGTGCCCACAAATTAAGGAAAACAAGGTACACACATATGCACGAACACGAACACGAACACACACACGCACACGCACACGCACACACACACACACACACACACACACACACACACACACACACACACGTTTGTTTTTGTGAAAAGGGGCTACATTATATAGGTTTCCATTGATTTTATACAGCACAAACCGTATTTTGTATTGCCCTAACCCCACCCTACCCCTAAACCCAACCATCACAGGAAACAGTGTACAGCTTTACTCTCTGAAATAAACTCATTCTGTGTGATTTATAAGCTTTTTGAGAAATGAGGACATCAGCTGTGTCCTCAAATTTCACCTCCTTTTTGTAATACCTGTGTCATACCTGTCATTATACAGATTTGTGTCCTGACATGTCACAAAAACACGTACACACACACAAAATAAAAATAAAAAAACAGCATGAAATTGTGTACAGTCGTGGCCAAAAGTTTTGAGAATGACACAAATATTAGTTTTCACAAAGTTTGCTGCTAAACTGCTTTTAGATCTTTCATTTTTAGATGTTTCAGTTGTTTCTGTGATGTACTGAAATATAATTACAAGCACTTCATACGTTTCAAAGGCTTTTATCGACAATTACATGACATTTATGCAAAGAGTCAGTATTTGCAGTGTTGGCCCTTCTTTTTCAGGACCTCTGCAATTCAACTGAGCATGCTCTTAATCAACTTCTGGGCCAAATGCTGACTGATAGCAACCCATTCTATCATAATCACTTCTTGGAGATTGTCAGAATTAGTGGGTTTTTGTTTGTCCACCCGCCTCTTGAGGATTGACCACAAGTTCTCAACGGGATTAAGATCTGGGGAGTTTCCAGGCCATGGACCCAAAATTTCAATGTTTTGGTCCCCGAGCCACTTAGATATCACTTTTGCCTTATGGCACGGTGCTCCATCGTGCTGAAAAATGCATTGTTCTTCACCAAACTGTTGTTGAATTGTTGGAAGAAGTTGCTGTTGGAGGGTGTTTTGGTACCATTCTTTATTCATGGCTGTATTTTTGGGCAAAATTGTGAGTGAGCCCACTCCCTTGGATGAGAGGCAACCCCACACATGAATGGTCTCAGGATGCTTTACTGTTGGCATGACACAGGACTGATGGTAGCGCTCACCTTTTCTTCTCCGGACAAGCCTTTTTCCAGATGCCCCAAACAATCGGAAAGGGGCTTCATCAGAGAATATGACTTTGCCCCAGTCCTCAGCAGTCCATTCGCCATACTTTTTGCAGAAGATCAATCTGTCCCTGATGTTTTTTTGGAGAGAAGTGGCTTCTTTGCTGCCCTTCTTGACACTAGGCCATCTTCCAAAAGTCTTCGCCTCACTGTGCGTGCAGATGCGCTAACACCTGCCTGCTGCCATTCCTGAGCAAGCGCTGCACTGGTGGCACTCCAATCCCACAGCTGAATCCTCTTTAGGAGACGATGCTGGCGCTTGATGGACTTTCTTGGATGCCCTGAAGCCTTCTTAACAAGAATTGAACCTCTTTCCTTGAAGTTCTTGATGATCCTATAAATTGTTGATTTAGGTGCAATCTTAGTAGCCACAATATCCTTGCCTGTGAAGCCATTTTTATGCAACGCAATGACGACTGCACGCGTTTCTTTGCAGGTCACTATGGTTAACAATGGAAGAACATTGATTTCAAGCATCACCCTCCTTTTAACATGTAAAGTCTGCCATTCTAACCCAATCAGCCATAGATTGTGACATAATGATCTCCAGCCTTGTGCTCGTCAACATTCTCACCTGAGTTAACAAGATGATTACTGAAATGATATCAGCAGGTCATTTAATGACAGGAATGAAATGCAATGGAAAGTTTTTTTCAGGATTAAGTTAATTTTCATGGCAAAGAAGGACTATGCAATTTATCTGATCACTCTTCATAACATTCTGGAGTATATGCAAATTGTTATTATAAAAACTTAAGCAGCAACTTTTCCATTTTCTAATATTTATGTAATTCTCAAAACTTTTGGCCACAACTGTATATTTCCTGCCTTCCAAAATCCCACATATACACAAAAAATGGTCTCTTCCTCACTGTCGTTGATTATTATTAAAATAATACATTTATAATTACTATTATATAATATTATAGTAGGGAGGCGCGGCGGCGCAGTGGGTAGCTCTGTCGCCTCACAGCAAGAAGGTCGCTGGTTCGAGTCCCAGCTGGGCCAGTTGGTGTTTCTGTGTGGAGTTTGCATGTTCTTCCCGTGTTGGCGTGGGTTTCCTCCAGGTGCTCCGGTTTCCCCCACAAGTCCAAAGACATGTGCTATAGGTGAATTGGGTAGGCTAAATTGTCCATAGTGTATGTGTGTGAATGAGAGTGTATGGGTGTTTCCCAGTGATGGGTTGCGGCTGGAAGGGCATCCACTGCGTAAAACATATGCTGGATAAATTGGCGGTTCATTCTGCTGTGGCGACCCCAGATTAATAAAGGGACTAAGCCGAAAGGAAAATGAATGAATGAATGAATATTATAGTAATACTGACCAGCTTCATGGTGCTTTGTGACACTCATATCCTGCTGAACCTTTTTCCTTTGGAAGAATATATCTTTTTTCTGAAAACTCAACTGCCATACTATAGGTACACATAAACAGATATTTCCCCTCAAAAATTACAAATCTGCCACTATTTACTCACCCTTGACTTGTTCCAAACCAGTTAAAGTATTTTTTTTGTTCTGCTGAACACAAAAGAAGATACACTGATGAAGGTCAGAAACCTGTATCCATTGACTTCCATAGTAGTTGTATTCCCTACTATGAAAGTCAATGGTTACAGGTTTCTTCAGTATATCTTCTTTTGTGTTCAGCAGAACAAAAAAAAAAAAACTTAAACTGGTTTAAAACAAGTCAATGGTGAGTAAATAATGGCGGAATGTTCATTTTTGAGTGAACTATCCCTTTAACCAACACTCCCTTCCTGTGGCAAGGCAAACATCAGCAGGAAAATGTGTTAATAGTCAAATCACCTCCATCAACATCATAATTATCCCTGAAACTGAGCCAAATTACAAACACATGTACATATGCATGCAAACACATACATTTAACATAATGATCCTTTCAAAAGAATAACACTCTGACATTTCCAGATTAATCTCTGTGTATAGTTCTCTCTACTACCAGACTGCCATATTTAGCTGATATAGAGTTTGCAGCTCATTCAGACAGACAATAACTCTGTCTCTAGTGCATGCAGACAGACAGGCAGATAAGAACAGCTCTGGTTACAGCTGTTTGTATCTTTAGGCATTTTCAGCTCTGTGCCAGGTACATCATTTCTCTAGCACAGGGTACTGTACATTAGGCGCAGACCTCAATCGCAGGTCATTGAATTAACATATATTCGCAGTTTGCAAAATAACTTTTATTTCCTTTTTTATTGTGAGTGAAAAAAGGTATGCATAAAACATTTACCCAAAATATGTGCTACAAATCAGAGATGCAACATAGTGAACACACATTTGTGTGGTACACCTGTGCTAAAACATCAAATTAAACACAGCGATAAATTATAGCAATAAAACTGCAAAGCCTATTATATTAAATGTCTGATCACTAATCACATACTGACTTTGCAGTCTGTGGAATTAAAGTTCACCAAAACAAAAAAACTAAAAATGATGTGAGATTAAATACAATAAATGGTGACCAAAGGACACACACACACACACACACACACACACACACACACACACACACACACACACACACACACACACACACACACACACACACACACAAACGCACACACGCACACACGCACGTACGCACGCACGCACACGCACACACACACACAGTTTCGTATCAAAACACACATTCTTACCGTTAGCCGATAGCAGAACCAAAATATTTCATAAACACATAATCAGCAGGGGGTGTGCAGAACTACCATTAGAATCGTCATTATAATGCAAGCGCAGTCCTACAAATCAATAACGAGGTGGCCTATGTTTTTCCATCGCATTTGGCTTCTCTCTAACATGGCCAGAGCATCCAGAGACTGACGCCTGCATTACTTTTGTCCTGCAGAGGCAGATCACAGACACAGCACGGCTCCAACAGAGCAGCTCCATTATCATTTGTTTGATAAGCAGAGCCACATTATCAGTCTAATAAACCCAGAGATCCTGACACCTGCTGAGAAGCCAGCTGAAGGGAGTGCTGCACAACCCAAGCCTGTTTTCCCTGTTCTTATCAAAGCCGTTTCTACTTTAAAAGGTAGATCATTGAGGTAAATGGAGCATGAGGGCCAACATCTCCTGCTTACAACCCCAGAGTCTGGAACTGATTTAAATATCTAAGAAGAAAGGGGAAAAAAAAAACCCTTAAAAGAGTGAAAGTCTTTTCCTGATGTTTGTGTGGCTGCAAATTAAAAATACACCAAGTTTTATCGTACCTGACCCTCCTAAAAGAGCATGACCCAGGCCTTTGATACTCGTGCCACTCTAAACAGCTGGTAACGGCTACACATTTCTGTCTTCAATCGAACTTCCAGAGTGTGTAAATCACTGAGCTATATTTATTAGCATGGATACAGTTTGTATCGCTTCAGCTTCCAAGTACACGCTCCACAGCGGCAATCATCTGCCAGACCAGAACAAATGTAAAAAAAACAGCCAAATGTCAAGCTGAGGGGCTCATAACAGCCAGGCGCGGTGCCACAGGAACCTGAACATTTTCTTGGGAGAAAGCAGGCGGCTTCTGCCCACCAGCAGGAACGTTAGTGAGAAACAGGAAATATCTGACCACACAAGAGAAGCGCAAAGCCAGAGCATTTCTCAAACCGCTGTGTTAACACTTTGTCTGAGCTGACTGGTGTGTTTGTGTGTGTAAGAACTGCTGGAGAAGTGTCATGCCAACCTGAGTGGTTCAAACTCATAAGTTCTGTTTACCATTGGTATTGAGTTGAGTTTTGGGCGATCGGCTCACAAGCAGAAGAGTGAGACACATTTTAAACACCTGCTGTTTTCATCTAAAAACCATTTTGAGGGATGTAAGCAATAACAATGGTCCTAATGTATTTCCTGTTTTACATTTTTATTTTCCATAGCTTCTGAGAATGCAAAAAGGTCCACATATGGATAAATAATGTAATGACATTGGTTTTAGGATATGATTGAATTGCCTCTTGTTACAGTTATGAAATAGTTTGACAACAAGCAGGAAATGTTTATGGGCCAATGACATCACCACATTGAAATGGTCTATATTTACATTTACATTACGTTTTTCTCAGTCGCTTTGGTACGTTTCTCAGATCAGAATAGAAATTCTCAAAACTACCTGTTCAATCTTCACATCGTGTCACTTGTGCACATCAAAAAAGCAGTTTCTCGTTCCTTTGAACAAGTTGCAAATGCTTGCGTACATCCATGCAAATGATTATGTGCAATTCTCTAATGTTTCCTACATTATTAATTGCTTATGTCATGATGTCATGTTGATCAAAATGTATTATTTTGGTCTCTGTTGAATAGTCTCATTCCCCAAAACATTTAGAAGTTTGTTCACGGCATAAGTCTTTACATGCAAAATGGCTGAATAAGTTGTCATAATATTTTGTCATAATGCATTTTTCTATACATTTTCATTAGACTTTGTAGATCTGTCTAGAATTGGTAAATTTCTCCCAGGTAAATCTTGACTTTTGCTAATGAAGATGCATCTGAATGGAGATTGTCCTATGTTCACATTTATACTTTTGTTTAGTTTTTTCTTTGTGCTATGCAGTGCTGTCTTTTCGTGCTGTGTATTACAATCACATGATCTGTCAACAAATTACAGTACAAACAGCAAAAAAATAAATAAAATAAAATTGCCATATTTTACATCAGAATACCCCTCCAGAGTACACTGTTATACTGACAACTTGACTAAGTAATTTGACTGTCTTATTCACACTCTCTGAAATAAAGGTACAAAAGCTGTCACTGGGGCGGTACCTTTTCAAAAGGTACACTTTTATATCTATCAGGTCCACATTACAAGGTACATATTTACACCTAAAAAGTGCAATTGTGTACTTCATAGTACCTTAAAGGTATAAAAGTATACCCTCAAGTACAAAGAAGTTCCTTTAAGGTACCAATGTGCCCCAGTGACAGCTTTTGTAACTATTTTTTAGTGTGCAATGTGCACACACAATGACTTGTCATTGACGGCACTGACACTGAGAGATTAATTAGGGATTTTAAGCAAGAGACTGGCTTTTGCAGGTAATCCATGATGTTTTTCTATTTGTACGCACTTACTGTTTTGCAAATTTCAATTCTGATCTGAGAAATGTACCAAAGCAACTGAGGAAAAACTGTAATTTTGAATGGTTTCTTTAAAGGGATAGTTCACTCAAAATGAATTTTTTGTCATCATTTACTTACCCTTTACTTTTAAACCTTTATGAGTTTTCTTTCTTTTATTGAACATAAAAGAAGATATTTTGCAAAATGTTGGAAACCTGTAACCATTTACTTCCATAGTATTTGTTTTTCTTACTATGTAAGTTAATGTTTTTTCAGCTCTTTCAAATTATCTTCTTATGTGTTCAGCAGAAGAAAGTAAATCATAAAAGTTTGGAACCACTTAAGGTTGAGTAAATAGCGAGTAACCCTTTATACACTTTACAATAAGAAGGTTCTTTTTGTGGTACTTGATTGTTATCTAACTAGAAAGGTTTTAGTGATTTTTTTTTACGTTTAGTGAATCACACAACTAATATGATTCTTTCTGGTCTAATGATTCAGTGACTCGATCATATGGACATATTTTAGTTTCTGAATGAATCACAGTTGTGAATGCATTATTCGAATAAACTGAAGTGACTCACTTGTCACTTGTAGGCTGACTTATCACCAACTGCTGGTGAATTGATAGACAATTAATGCAATATTCTGGACAAATAAAAAAATTAATCAAGAATGAAATGAATATCTGTAAGAAATGTTGATGTTTGTCAGTGCAGATACTCCAACTCCATTTCAAACGTCAAGCTTTGTACTGTGTTAATGTGTAAATGTAATCAGGAAAGATCTGCTCTATTTAATCTTTACAGTGAAGTCGCGTCTCTGCTCTTCCAGAATTCTAGGGAAACAACTGCTTATGTCACACAGAAATGATCTTGACACATGTTGAGTCAAAGTCTCATTGCAAACACATCCAGTAACTGTCTTGCCTCGAGCTCCATAATGTATTTCTCTACAGCACAATAGTCACTTCACCCAACAGTGAACCTTCTTAAATGATCATGAGACACTTCTGTGTGTCTGACATAATCTAAAATCTAAGACATTTCAATAATGTTTTCCCCAAAACATTTCATAATTGTTTATTTATTATAAGCAGTAACCCTTTACTCAACAAATTACTTTTGCTGCTTGTTCAAACTACTTATTTAATGAGTAAAACCAACACAATTCTTAATTTCTTTTAATGTTTGTTTTTTTGGGACAACTTAATTGTTTGTGCCACTTCAATTTGTAAAAACGATTAAGTTAACTTAATTGATTTGTGTTGGGACAACATGAAGGAACTGTGTGGAATCCAGCATTTTTTTTACAGTGTACAATAAGGTTCCATTAGTTAATGTTAGTTAATGTATTTATTAACATGAACAAACAATGAACAATACATTTATTGCAGTATTTATTAATCTTTGTTAAGGATGATTAATGAAAATAATGTTGTTAATTGTTAGTTCATGTTAACTCACAGTGCACTAACTAATATTAACAAACACAAATTTGGATTTTAATAATGCACTATGAAATGTTGAACTATGATTAATAAATGCTGCGTAAGATTGTCCATACTTAGTTCATATGTTAGCAAATACATTAACTAACTTTAACCAATAAAACCTTCTTGTAAAGTGTGGCCATAAAATCTTATAGAATGCTACTGTTTCACATAAAACCACAGAGAGGCTGTCATATATCTCACTCCTGTTTCCTCGTTTTAACACACAGATACTGAAAACTGGGATTCAGCATTCCAAGAATGGCTGATAAGGAAAAGGAAAAGAGCAATCCAAGGACAATGCAGATCGGGAACCCCCTCAATGGCACACAATGAGGGATCGAGTAAACAAATGGACCAATAAACAGAGAAGACAATAGATTGTTTACTTAGCAGAGGTCAGGCTCTGACTTGTGGATTAACCTGGCATTCTTACGGGTGCAATAATAGTTATCACCTTTAACAGAGCAAATACTGGAGTAAACTCATCCAGATTTATTATGCCATGTTGTTTCAGATAATGGTAACATAAATAAGACCATAAATGGCTTAGGCACCATAAAGCATAAACAGGTCTGGTGTCCCAGCATGAGTTCTCTAATCAATGCATTCATTTGAAAGGAATTTTAATTAAAAACAGAGCAAGAATAATTCATTTATTTCCTTAGAGAGACAGTAAAATGTCCTTCGGCCTCACAGTAGGGTGATGGCACCTCTCTGAATCAACACAATCTCCAGCACAGTAGGTGTCATTAGTTAGACTTTGATTTACGGAAATTTCTTTTCAACTTGGCGGGGAACACTGAATTATGTACCTCTAAATTTCTGTTACAGTTCAGGGAACAGGGACCTCTTGTTTGGACTGAGACACCCTAGTGCAGATATAGATGTGGGACTTCAAAAGAATGACTTTGTGAGACTGCGGTTAGTCTGCTGTGTCAGTAAACACAGCACATGGCTGGCCTGTTCCCCGATGTGCTTAAAGTAGTCAATAAACAAATTGGGCAGCAAAAGGTCACTTTTTAATTTCTTCCTAACATTGCATCGGTAGCACTGTAAAATGTTGATGTCATTATGTAATAATAACAGGTTTAACTTGTTACAATAACTTAAAGGATATTCACTTAAAATTGAAAATATGCCTTTAAATTATTCACCCTCAGGCTGTCTCATTTTTCAGTAGAGCATATAAATACATTTTTAACTGATATAGTGGTACTTGGGGATTTAGAAAATGCAAGTCAACAGCTTCTGGCACTTTAAAAGACAAAAAATAATATTAATAAAATAAATAAACATACAGGCAATTATTAAATAAATAAATAATGAATACCTGTGGGGATACACTAAGATCTGTGCAAAAACTAAAAAAAGTATTTTAACCAGCCCCAACTAGCTTATTCATGACAATCTGGATCACAATTTTTTTGTTTCATAATGACTTATACACAGACGCAAACTCACATATACTCACGTCTGGAGCAGTTTATTTACACTACTTAATTATTTTTATATGTGCTGGAGTAGATAGACAGACAGACAGACAGACAGACAGACAGACAGACAGACAGACATATAGACATATAGATAGACAGATAGATAGATAGATAGATAGATAGATAGATAGATAGATAGATAGATAGATAGA
>CAIGQV010016735.1:9185791-9195878 GCA_903798115.1 Danio jaintianensis | reverse complement strand
AAAAAAAAAAAAAAAAAAAAAAAAAAAAAAAAAAAAAAAAAAAAACATCATTAACAACAGCAGCCAAACTGTTTCACTCTCAACAACACAATGCGATCTTAGTACCGAAATATCAAATTATCTTGAATGTCAAATCTAAGTGGTTATAAACTGCAAACCGGGCTATATATTATATAAAACTTCTCCACTTCCACTTTAACTACACGTGTCACCTTTTCCAAAGCAGAACTCCAAGGCATTTCTTCAATCCACTAAGTAGAGGAAAGTCTTTGGGCATCTTTCTATTTTAAAGCAATTACATGTTTACTCTGTAAACAAAAATCTATTAGCCTGCATTTTCTTCCATTAAGGACTCAAATTACAAGCTATATATGCAATAAACATCATTTGGCCTCCGCAGGAACAATTTCTCCAGTTAAATCACAAATTAGTTCAAAATCCACCTTCCAGAATGTTTAACACTCACGCAGAACTGAAGGTGTTATAATGATTTGCTTAAACGCATGCTAGAATGAAAGAATAATCAATTCAGCTTGAAATGTTATCCAGTTTTCATCTCTCACTTTACATCAGACCGTATTTACTATATTAAAGCACCCTGTTATGCTGTTTTAAAGGTTCCTAATTCTGTTTTGAAAGTCTCCTACAATAGGTTTACATTAGTGCAAGGGCAAAAGCACTTTTAATTTTGACATAATATACCAACATTGGCTCATTCTGAAAACGTAGCCCTATATACATTTCTGGAGATTGTGAATTATGTAGCCAGAAGTACGTATGGCTGCATTTCATCTTTAAAACGAAAGCTACGGGGCGGTATGATGCCGTTCCTTTTTGCGCTTACCAGCTGACCACTTACCTCCGTATGGACGGCTTTCCCGCTGTTACCAGTTTGTTCAGTGGCTCGCCGTGTACGTCGGTGGACTTGAAATGCAGAGAGGAGTTGACCACGATGACAGGTTCGAGTCTGGCGAAGAATGGTTCCAGAAAGCAGGTAAGACAAAAACAAAAGCCAAAAAAACTAAATAAACAAGTAAATAATAGGGTGAGAATGTGGTAAAATCTGAAAAGTGGTAAAAATTAGGCGAGGGCTTTTTTTTCTTCTGGATTGCATGGGTGGGCGCTGGTCAGTCGCAATATTGGTTGGGATTAGGGAAGGAGAAGGCTGGGTCAGTCGATCCACCAGTCAGTCAGTCGACAGCGGCCTCCGGTGGATTTACGCATGAACAGCAGGCACAAATGGCACTCGCGAGAGAAACTTCAGATCTAAAAAAAAAGTGTACACAGCGGCCTCTGGTGGATTAGCAAAAACAAAAACTGCAAAAAAACGTAGCTCCTGGGACATATTTGGCGCTCTCCAGAAATGTATATAGCGGTACGTTTTCAGAATGAGCCTGGGTTGCAATTTACATTGCAGTTCATTGAATAAAAGCTGTAGAAACCACACAGTTATTAGTTAATTTAAACAACTCATTTATTCTCACATGGCAAAAATGAATGTTTCCTATATATTTATCCCAGTATAGTTTCAGTATATTGTGTTTTTTACTCATTTAAAGTTGTAAGTTGCATTGTGGGATTCTGATCTCTGCTCTTGCGACTTTTGATGTTGAAAATTCAACTTTACAGTTTAACAAAGTGACTTTTATTGACATTTTAGTAGTTTGAAATAATATAATGTATATAAGAAATAATATATACAGAATTCTGTAAAATAACAGAAAAAATGTACTGGCAGTTTATTACAAGGTTTTTGTACCCTTATATACAACACCAACCCAGACAATATATCACTTTAAACTATTAAAAATGTTAATAAAAGTCACTTTTTAAAAATTTCCGAGGTTAAAAATTATTGGAAGAAAAATCAAGGTCCCATAATGCGATTCAAAAGCATAAATAAATGGGGAAAAATTAAAAAATTAAACATGAATCACAAAATACAGAAAACTGCTAATTTACGTCTATATATTTTTTTCAGTGTAGAATAATGAGAAGGATAAATATTTGACATTTTTTTATTGAATAAAACATTGAAATACATTACTACACACTATTAAATGACATTAATAAATTTGTGTTTGATATTATTTAATGGACTTGAAGTAAGTGTGAGCGGTTGTATTTTTATTCACATTAAGAAATCTTAATATTTTATTTCTCATCAAAAGTGTGTGCATTAAGTAATAGAGCTTTATAACAATGTGTAAATGCAGATAACATTCTTGATTTCTTTTCTTTATTATGTTTAATTATATGCAAATGTATCAGAGATTAAAAGAGCTTTTTTCAAATAAAAAAATTGAATAAAACATTAAATATAACATGTTTTTTAATATATTAAATATACCTAAATTATATTTAAATTGAATTAAAATGAAATACAATTAAATATATTTAAACACAAACAATCTTACAAAGAAATATTTTTAGTTTGTGCATTTTCTAATGGGTGATTTGTTTTTCTCCTGAATCTGAGAACACAATGAACAATAACCATGCAAATGTATGTTGAGAAAAACAATAACAGTTGTCAGAATTGCATTTAAATGTCATGTTGCATGGGTACATTTTTAGAAATAGCCAAAATACTGTACATTGTATACTGATTTTTATTTGATGCCAAAAAACATTAGCATATTAGGTAAAGACATTTAGTACATTTTTTTTCCAGAAATCTATTAAAACTCATTTTTGATTATTAATATGCATTGCTAAGAATGGATTTTGGACATTTTTAAAGGCAATTTTCACAGCATTTAGATTTTTTTGAACCCTCAGATTTCAAACTTTCAAATAGTTGAACAAATATGGCCATATAACATTCATTCATTAATTTTCCTTCGTCTTAGTCTCTTATTTATCAGGGGTCGCCACAGTGGAATGAACCGCTAACTATTCCGGCATATGTTTTGCGCAGCAGATTCCCTTCGAGCCACAACCCTACTAGGAAAGGCCATATAACAACAATCATCAAACATCATACATCAATGGAAATCTTAAGTATTCAGCTTTCAGATGCTGTATAAATCATACTTAGTCACATAAGTCACATACTTAGATTTGTATTTCATTAAAATTAAACATTGTCATACCTAATATCATACATTTAGATCATCGGTAAAACCATGCAAACCGCAACTTATTACCATGTTGGTTTACCATAATAATTCTATGAAAAGCACTAGCCTAATACAGTACATTAGGTATAAACACAAATGCACACATTCTGTAGTTGAATTCTATCAATTACCACAGCTACACATCATTACTCCTTTAATACATTAATACAGTCTGATGTGATTGGTCTACTGGAAAAAAACATTCATATGCATCCTGATTCTGAATTTCAGCCTAAGGGGCTTTCTCAGCACTTGTAAACACAGGAATATGATGACGTTGGTTTGACCGTATTCAAGCTCAAGCCCTCTGGAAGTGACTGCAAAGTGAATCTGCTTTTGCAATGCAGAAAACAGCATCTTCTCAACATGTCAACAACACAATCCAAACTGATCATTAACTACAATTATAGTTGAGGGTTTTAGGGTCAAAACTGATGCTGTTTATAGGCAGCCAGTAAAGAGCATAATCCAATATTATGTAAATTTTTTATAAACCTATGTAGGTTTGTGAAGAAAGTAAGACTGGAATTACTGATGACTCGTTTCACGGAGATCGAAATCGATTCTTTCTTTTGGTGGTAGACCAACCTATATTGAAATTTGATATATGTAAATATATGCAAATTTTTATATACGACATACAAGTTCACATTTGGATTTTACATATATAAAATATATGTCATAAATGCAACATATATTTCAAATTATTGCAAAAATAACCGCTTTCATATATATTTTTCAACCACTGGAATTTCAAATATGTACATATATTTTAAAATATACATATATATAATTAAATAGTCAAAAATACATTGTATAACTGATTTTTATTTTATGCCAAAAAACATTAGCATATTAAGTAAAGATCTTGTTCCATGAAGACATTTACATTTATTTCCAGAAATCTATCAAAGCTACATTTTTGATTATTAATATGCATTGTCAAAAATGGAAGGCAATTTTTTCAGTATTTAGATTTTTTTTGAACCCTCAGATTTCAGACTATATATATATATTTCTAATTCTACCCAATACTTAAACCTAACTACATTAATAGCTATTAATAAGCAGCTAATTGGTACTTCATTGAGCTATATATATTGATTGAGCTACATAAAATATAAAATATATAGCTCAATCAATATATATAGCTCAATAAAGTACCAATGAGCTGCTTATTAATAGCTAATAATGTACAATAGTTGGGTTTAAGTATTGGGTAGGATTAGGGATGTAGAATACAATCATGCAAAATATGTACTTTATAATTACTAATAAACAGCCAATATTTGATAAATAAGCATGCTAATAAGCAACTAATTAATATTGAGAATTAATCCCTATACTAAAGTTTTACAATGTATATTTGTAATTCCAATGACTGAAAAAAATATGAAAGTGCCATTTTTTTGGAATATTTTGAAATAATATATATAAACATATATGTAATTCGCATATATTGCCATATATCAGATATCTATGCGCGAAATCACTGTTTAACCTGCACTTTTTTTGCAGACATTTTCCACTTACTGTAAAATTTCATGCCTGTTTTAAAAATGTGGTATCTAAATCAAGTATCAAAGTTTTGAGACTAAATCAGGAGTCTTAAATCTGTCAGTTGGTTTGACAAACATCTAATTAATTTGCATTGCCTGTTCAATTAATTCTTACAGTATGCCTAAGCATTTCGATGTGATTCATGGAATTGTCATTCTAATTATAGTCCTCTCTTCTCTGCCACGCCAGTTAAAACATAACAGCAGCTAATCCCACTCATGTTCAGTGTTTGCACATCCATCTACATTGACAGTAATAGGTTTAGAAGTGAATGCTTAGAACATAATTTCAATTCCACGACTTTCATTGTGCAAGTATTCATCATAGATTTCCTCATCTTTCCCTTGGAGCATCTCGTTTGCCAGACGATACTAATCAATGATGTCACTGCTGACCTTTAAAATGCCAAAGAGTTTGCGGCTGAGGGTCTTCGCCTCTCCTTCTGGCCTCACACACATAAACAAACATGCACAAAATACTTCTGAAGTAGGAGAGCAGAACCGATCACCATTTTGGAGCCTGTCATATGCAGTGCATAGACTGACAGAGATGTAATTGCTTTGTTTATTAGAATGTCAGAGTGGATGTCAACATACTGTGCGATTTAGCAGATAAGGTGGATATCAAAATCCCTGTATTGCCTGAAAGCAAACATTAATCACCGAATGATAAGGAGTTAATGGGATTCACAGGTGACAGTGTGGACACCTCCTAGCAGCCACGCTGAAACGAGACCAATATCAGCTCATAACAGACACACACATGCGCACACACATAAAGCACACTCAATAAATCTTATTACATTGCAGATAAACTTTAACGACAGAGAGCAGAACTTGTATTAAGGACCACCTTTAGAAGGGAAACGCACAATAAAAAAAACGCCAGTGAACAGGCAAAACATGACCCACTGACATTCACATTGTACTGGAAGAGTAAGTTTTGTGCTGGAAGCCCTTTATATGGCTTAATTCTCTACAATTTATATAATGGCGTACATACTGAGCCGGAATGTGCTAGAAACACTCTTAAAAATAAAGGTTCTAAAAGCTTTCTCTCAAATTAACCACTTTCTTCCATAAAGAACATTAGTGCTGTGTCTCAATTCGCATACGTATACTACGCCCTAAAAGTATGTACTTTTGTTGTGAAGAAAAAAGTATTTACATTTGAGTGTGTAACAGAAGAGTATGCAAGCTTTGGGACATACTACTTCCTCGTCAACAGAGTGTTAGTTACATCCCCTGTCAATCATCTCGACACATCATCCACATTTCTTTCATATTTAATTACCTAGCTTACTAGAGAAGCAGCAGCAGGATAATCTGCCATTTGCGAGTCTTTCATGCAGAGAAATCTCTGCAGGTCTTTGGATAATTATACATTCAGAAGTTAAAGTCCAAACATATCTTGATATAAGTTCACATTGTTGTTGCAGACGAAATATAACACGGAAAACGTGATTTGGGAAACGCGCCAGTTGGCTAGATATTAATTAATAGTCATTCAAAGAACTTTACCGAAGCCTCTCTACTTGATGGTTGGTCTCGTGTGTCCGCCATGTTTGTAGTTTATTTACACTTTTTATCTGACTTTGTAGTTCTAATCAAATTCACGTCCAACGCGCAATGTATTGTGGGCAATATTAGCGTTAGAGTATGGATGGTTCTACACTTCGATTTTTTTCCGGAAAGAGTAAACCATCCGGGAACCTTTGGCATACTCTTTTCAACTACTATGGTTTGGGACATACTAATTCTATTTTCGAATACTATTTAGGATGGATAGTGTGTGAATTGGGATGCAGAATATGTGCAATTTAAAGGTTCTATGAATGGAACTTATGGAACACTGATGCCAATAAAGAACTTTGTAGTGTAGTGTTTAGATAGAAACTTTCATGCAATAGACCTAAACAAACCTTAAATGTGGTGAGTTTATAACAGCATGATCGTTCACCAGAAGATTGTTCACTGAACTGGCTTATACCAAATTAAAAGTTCCTGTGCATATATAACCCATTGCTGTGAGATTGCATTGGAAATACCCAGTGTTTACTGTTGTGAGGATTTTAGCTAAATATGAGAAGTTTTAGGATTATTAGAAAATTGTTTACAAATATATTTGGTCGTGATTTGTAGCTCAACGCATTCACCATCAAAAGTGGAGGGAAAACCTTGCCCTTCATCTTTAAGGACATCAGGGGTTTAGAATCTGAAGTATTTCCAGAGGCAAAAACTGAAGACATCATATGTGTTTGGCCATGTGAAGGGCTATAAAGTAAAAAAAACATACGTTAAAAGATTTACATGTGTGCAATATGTCTGATGCTTAATATGATCATTTTTATTATTTATAAACATTTGAAATTTGCATCTTAGTTCAATGAGGAGCAATTGATTATGAGGATTATGATTATAAGGATCAGCAGTTTCTCAGAACCCCAAATTCTCAGACCCATATTTCTGTCTGCTTTGCATAGATGGAAATACAGTACATAGATGATCAACTGATTAAAAAGTTGAAGATCATCCACAAGAGAATCGGTGATAAGAGTAAAGCTGACCCTGAATGTTTTAAAATTATATTCACGAGCTTCTCCTTCATTACAACTTTTCAGTTTGAGGTTTACAGTTTATGAAGACCCAGAAAATTGACGTGGCTTAGTTATGCACATATGTATATAATGTAATGGTAGCAAGGCCAGACATTTTAAAATCATTTGATGTTTGTTAATTGGAGTGGACCTCAGTGCTAAACTAAACCTCAAGGACATACTTTTACAGCAGGATAAAAAATAGGAATGGAAGTTTCGATCAAAAGTACGAGACAAAAATACAGTCAAACTTTATTATAAGGTACAATTCTCACTATTGACAAGGCATTAACTATGACATTTAGTTTAATAAAATCTTAATTTGCTGCTTATTAATAGTTACTAAGGCACCAGTTACTGTAGGTTTAGGTATTAAGCAAGGGATGTAGGGATGTAGAATAAAATCTTGCAGAATACTTACAAAATAAATAGGCAATATCATAATAATAGGCAGCTAATAAGCCACTAGTTAATAGTGAGAACTAGTATTTAAACTGAGTTACCAAAATACATATTGAAAGTAAGACTAAGTTTGAACAAGCGTTGATTTAAAGACTCATCAAATGTAAGCCACAATAGATCACATTTATTTATGTAGAGCATGTGTTCTCAATTTAAACAAGTCCAAATAAAACATTATGTGAAATAATGTAGATCTTGAGGTAATCCTCATAGAGTTGCATTCAATGCTGCTTTTCTAAAGACCATAGGACATGCACGATAACTTCCCTCCGTCTCGTTCACTCGGATGTATGTCATTGATTGAGCTACATTACACAAGTGTCCACTACTGGCGGAACATCTGAATGGGTTTAAATTAAAAGCTTTAAACACTTGAGCACTTGGGAACTACACTGTTGTGACGTCACAATCACATTGCATTCTGGGACATATAGGGAATGGAGTGGACATATGAAGACGATTAGCTCCCAATGTCAAAATTGAGGGATCAAGGGTATGTCCATGTAAACTTCCCTCATTCACTTGACGAAGTGGAACACACTTTAAGATGACGGCGGAGATTTTCTTGAGGGAATAAGGGAAGGGAAGGGAAGGGAAGTTTGCGAGTCTGTGTCTAAAAGTGGACTGGAACGCAGCACTCATTTCAGGTATAGTGGGTAATAGGGACTATTAGTAAAAACCAGCAGAAGACTGTTTGACCGTGAGAGTGGATTAAATTGATCAGTTACATATCCATCTGCCATAAAATAGAAGCATACATGTGGAAGATTAGATGTTTTATTATTTTTCATTTTTTTCATGCATTTACTATGGAAAATATTATATGCAAAAGATAAATAAATAAATACTGAACCTTTACATAGCATCTTTTGTCAACCCAGGCTCATTCTGAAAATGTACCGCTATATATATTTCTGGAGAGCATCAAATACGTCCCGGGAGATACGTTTTTTGCAGTTTTTGTTTTTGCGAATCCACTAGAGGCCACTGTGTATGCATTTTCAGGTCTCAAATTTCTCTCGCGAGTGCCATTCACATCTGTTGTTCTCGCATAAATCCACCAGAGGCTGCTGTCGACTGACTGACTGACTGACCAATCGACTGACCCACCCTCCTCCTTCCCTAAACCCAACCAAAAGTGTTTTCCAAGGCACCAATTGACCAGTGCCCAGCCACTTCCCTTAACCCAACCGACAGTTTTAAATAGCAATCCAGAAAAAGAAGGTTTCATTCCCAGCGTCTCAGTCTAGTTGGTTTCGGTTTTGGTTGGCGCTGGGATGAAACACGCACGTTGCATGTGTGAGCGCACGGTAAGGTGTTTTCATTTATCGTGTGCTCGTGTCTTGTGTTCAGTCTTCTGTTGGTGTTGTGTTTAGCACGTGGTGCATGTTTACATGCACCGCGTGCTTTTGTCTTGTGTGAGCACGCGGTTAATGAGTTCTCTCATTGGCTGCGTGTTCTAGTCTCGTTATGTGAGCGCATGGCTTGTGTTGTTTCTATGTGTCATGTGCTCTCGTCTATTGTGTAGTCCCACCCTCCTTGTTAACCCATTATTAGTTTATCCTGTTCACCTGTCTGTTTGTTAATTATTTCAGCTTATATTCTCCTCATGTCTGCTGTCCTGTGCCAGTTCGTCACATCACATCACGTCTCATCTTGTCGTGTCCAGCCCTGTCGTTTCCTGCCTTGTCCTGATCCCTGCCAGCCTGCCCAGTCTAGTTTGTTTTTGATTGTTTATTTGTTTGGTTAATGTTTTCCCCCTCGGGGTAGTTTGTTTTTGCATTTTTGTTTTATTTTATTTAAAATAAATACCCATTGTACTGCAATTGAGTCCTCGCTCCTTTCCCCACCCACCGACCTTGACAGTACGAACTGGCCAAAAGAGGACTCAGCAGAAATGGGTTTATTTCTGCGCCCAGCTCTCTCCCAACAAGAAGGACCCCAAGACCAACCCCTAGCCAGAGGACTGCCTCACCAGCAGAACCATCGCCCCTTCGGCATCTTCGCCGAAGGTCTCCTTGAGGCAGTCTGGGGGCTTGGGTTCAGCGAGACCACCCTCATCCACATCTTTCTGGCTGGATTGGATGAGCCATTTGATTGGGAGGAGCTGGGTGAACTTGGAAAGTGGACTTATTGGGAGGTGGTGGATTATGCCTGCCTCAGGAAGGAGAGGGAGATCCTGCAGGGGGAATGGACCCCTCTCACCACCACCAGCACCACCTCCCAGCCCATGACCAACCCCCAAGGGTTGACCCGCACCCAAAAGCGGAGGCTGAAGAGAAAGGCCTCTTCAGTGAAGGCGGCTCCAGCCCCAGAGCGCCCGCCAGTGTCGGCTCCAGCCCCAGAG
>CAIGQV010016735.1:9169529-9183641 GCA_903798115.1 Danio jaintianensis | reverse complement strand
AAACAAACAAACAAACAAACAAACAAACAAACAAACAAACAAACAAACAAACAAACAAACAGGTCATCTAATCTAAATGTTGAATCAACATAAATGCTTAAAAGGATAGTTCACCCAAAAATGAAATCCCCCCTACTATATTTACTCACACCAAATTGTTTTTTTTCAACAAAGGGGTCATTCTGAAAACCTAGCCCTATATACATTTCTGGAGATCACATGGCTGCATTTCGTCTTTAAAACGAACATTACGGGGTGGTATGACACTGTTCCTTTTCTCGTTTACCAGCTGACCGCTTAACTCCGTGTGGACACCTTTTCCGCTGTTACCAGTTTGTCCAGTGACTCGCTGCGTACGTCTGAGGATTTGAGATGCAAAGTGGAGTTGACCATTCGTGAAAACAAAAACTGCAAAAAAACGTAGCTCCTGGGATGTATTTGGCGCTCTACAGAAATGTATATAGGGGTACGTAATCAGAATGAGCCTGGGTTTTTTCCCTTTCTTTTGTTAAAGACAACACAAGATATTCTGAAAAATGTTGAAATCCAGCAGCCATTGACAGACATAGCAGAAACAAAACATACTATACTATAGAAACTGCTGGACTGTAAAACATTATATGATCAATTAGTCCTGACAGCATATGTTTTTAGGTCATTTTAACTTATTAAACTAAGTTAATCATGTTCTAACTTAATTTTATAAGTTACACAGGCTGTTTTAAGTCTTTAAGTTTAACATAATATAAGTTCAATGGACTCATAAGGTTAATTTGATTCAGATTAAAAAATCTTAATTTGTGTACATCAAAAGAAAGAAACAAACTGATTTGGAACAAGGTGAGGGTGTGTAAAATGATGAGAGAATTTTCATTTTTGGTTGATCTACCCCTTTAATGAATACAGAAATCCCTGTCAAACATCACAGTATTCCCATCACTGATTATCCAAGCTAGCACTAAAGTACATTTTATAACACCATGAACAGAATCATCTCCTGTGTGTTTCTGAGAATATGGAGAGATCAGAAATAAGCCTGTCGGTTTCTTTGACGGTGTCTTAAGTCTTTCACAAGGACTGATGATCAGCCCACTCAAGCCATAAGCCATCAGACCATCATTTCTCAGCAAGTGAACGGGAGGAGACTAACCTTCACAAACTGCTTCCTTTTCTCTTTTCTCTTCCCTAAGCCTCTCTCTCTCTCTCTCTCTCTCTCTCTCTCGTCCTTGTTCTCACGTTAGTGTTATGATTGACAGCCTCTACGATGGGTTTTTAATGATGTCTCATAGCACATTAGGCTGATGGCTGTTAGATTGGGACAATGTGACCTCCTCTCCTCTTTTCAGCACCTGAACTCTTTATGCGTAACACACATATGCTCCTGTACACACAAACACAGGCGCACAAAACTAACTCATCGAAACACATCGCACACCCCATTTCACCTCAAATGAGCGAAATCTATATTTGACCGAAATGATTTGCTTCCCATTCTAATTTTAATGACAATCCGTTTTCTTGGAAGGCGCCGAAGTTTCTCTTTCTAATCTAATTATAAATCTGATTCTTTCCCCTCTGTCAGGTTTGCTGGTCCAGAGCGCTCTGTCAAGTGTTTGCCACTCATTTTCTTTGACGGTCATATTGACTCATTTGTACTGTTAGCTATCAAATGCAGATTCCTGTACAGGCCAGGGTTAGTTTTACTCATTGGAGCACTAAAATGAGTTGAGCAAACCCAATTTAGCTAATGAACTCCTCAACCGGTTTTCAAATTAGGGCAGAACTTCACCTCTTTCACGCAAGGAGGCTTATGATGGCTTTAAATAGACAACTAATGCCTCTGGTTCAAATTCCCTTGCGCTGAAACTTTTATAGTTTAGATTGAAGTTTTAGTGTTTACACTGTGTATCTTATTTTAATGGTGTAATGACTATATTGTGTTAAAGGGACTTTTAGTTTGTACTTTGTAGTTAAGTTTTTGCCTTGTTCCTATTCACTTGCTTGTTTCTATTTGGTTGCACATTATGTTTACCTTTGTAATTGCTTATTCCATATTTAAAGAGCCCCTATTATGCATTATAATAGGTCATATTTTGGTTTTGGGAGTCTCCAACAGCAGGCTGATATGCAAGCAAGGTAAAAAACCCTTTGATTGTCTTATAATATGCATTTATTTTTACCTAATTATTCCAACGACCCCCATATGATTCGTTCAGCGATTCATTTGTTCCAAACGCTTTCCAAACAAGATGAATCATTTATTTGACTCTGAGTCGACTCTTTCCTTTGAGAATCAATAGTTTTAAACACGGTACACTTTTTTAGATTTAAACCTCAACTGGATGCTTTCATTCACTTAGAGCTGTGTTACACACTGCATGGAAGGTCATTTTCAAAAACCCATAATAGGATCTCTTTAACTTTTGTTTGTTTCTGTTCATTGTGATGTATTCTTGTGTTTGTGTTTATCACACTGGCATGTGTATTTGCTGTGGATTATCTTTGCAGTGTATTGCTGAAGAAAAAGATCTGTTTCTCTTGCTATTGTCATCTTATTTTGCCTGGACATGATATATAGTTGGTCTGTGCTGTGAATTAGTTGGAGAGGCTAGTTTTCACCAATGGAATGCTGTTTAAAACAATATTCTGATTCAGTAAGGTTTAAGCTCAATCAATGGCTTTTGTGCTGTAGGGCTAATTATCATAAAATGTATTTTTTTAATTATTATTATTACTGTTATATAAAACAAAATAAACAAAAGAACAATCATTTGGGATACATTTGTCAATTTAAAAAGAAGTAAAAATACAAATTTCTTCAATAGTATAGGATGTTCATACTATATATGCACAAATTGCTATCTTATTTTAAAGTTTTATTTCAAAATTGACAACATGAAAACATAGGCTGATGAAAAATGTGATTTATTTTGTAAAAATGAATTATGTTGCTTCTTTCATGTTTTGTGGCTATTTCAGAGATAACCCAGACACAGTTAGTGGCACTAAAAGGAGTACTTCTTTTTAAAAAATAACGATAAACATGACTGCGGCAACATTTGAGTTTTGTTGGCTCATGCACGTATCACAGCAGTTACACTAAACTATAACCTGTAGAGATTAACAAAAAATTAAATAAAAATGCTTACAAAAACATGCCATTCTACTATATATATAAATATATATGTATTTTTTTTCCTTTTAAAACCATTTCTTAATATTTGTAGTTTGCATCACATTGCCTTATCAGTTTTTTTCTTTTTCTTTTGAAAAAAAACAAACAATATAGGTAGATATACAGTAGGGCAGGAAATTAATGCAAATGCTAAAATGCACACTGTAAGGTTACAAATTATGCTGTCTTGTGATAACACAGCATTGTGCAAGGAACCATGGGTGAGTCTTTATTAATTGATAATCTGCCCCATAATTACAATTTACATAAATAAAAAAGAGGTGGGGGTGGGTGGTGTGCTTTACTTCCTCTATATTATTCACTGTAGCATAAAACTTCAGATAATTGTAAGTAGAGGCACGTTTTACATTGAGTTGGTTTACATTGACGTTTTACAATTGCAACATGTTGGTCAAAAAGCAAACAGACTGCCTGGCCGTTCAAAACAATCTAGCCTGGTGTGTAGGCCAAAATATAATCCTAAAAAATTAATTCACTGAAATAACTCTACACACCATTAAACATAAAAAAAGAGATGGATTTACTGAAAAAAGGCAAATGTTTTGGTTATGCTGACCATTATCAATGGCAAACTAACAATGCTAGAACTGTAAGCCATCTTGGTAGCCAAAATATTGGTAGGCCACGATATCCAATAAGCCTGTGTAGAAAATATTGTTTAAAGAGCTATACAAATACAATTATCTACATTTAAAGTGAATAAATAAGATAAATGCTTTCACATTTCTGCTTTTAAATCCTAAAAATCTGACCCCATTCAATTATGATCACATTATTGCCCTTGTTTTTAAAGAAAACAATTAACATTGAAATCTATTGAAGTGGTAATCAACACTATGCCACAAAAGCTGTTGATTTAACTTGTATTAACCAGATTTGAACTAGAGCTTAAACCTGGAATACTTCAGTGTAAAATCTGAAACACATTTTCACACTAATACTTACAAAGAAACCAAATGCCTATAAAGCAAGGCCCCAAAAAAGAGCATGATGGACATACCGTCCCATTTAGGGATTCATGAATAATTTGATGTATAACATTGATTGTACTTCATAATTGCGGTGATGATGTGTGCTGTGTTTTCCGCTTGATTTGACAGGATGCAGAGACCTGGCAGGTACTTCTGCAGCTGTGGAGCAATTCCCAATCACAACACACTCCATTACTCACTCTGCCATAATTATGCTAACCGTGATTTTCATCTCAAAACCAAATTAATCTCTTATTTCATGCTGGTGAGCCCTTAATCAATTCAGAGGCACTACTTTGTTGTGATGTGTATACGAGTACTCAATCATTACGAATATGTGTAGCGGATACATTCGAGTATTGATGTGCATATGTTGTGCACACTTGTGCCTGGGAAGTGATTTCTGTACCAGTTGTCGCTCAGTATTTTGTTCCAGGAGGTTTGTAAAGTGTACACACATTTCTTTTTTGAATTAAAGTTTGAATAGAAGGTGAAAGCTACACACTCAAAAAAAATTATAATTTTGCTGCTTGTTCAAACTGCTTAGTTAAAATGAGTTAGAACAACACAGTTCTCTAGTTTTTTTTGGCACAACTTAATTGTTTTATGTTCAATCCACTTAAATTTGTAAAACAATTAAGTTTTAACTTAATCAATTTGTGTTGGGACAGCATGAAGGAATTGTGTGGAACCCAGCATTTTTTACAGTGCAGTATGTTATGCATGTACAACTTAAAAAAAAAAACATTCACTCAAAAATATTTCTGCTGCTTGTACAAACTACTTATTTAAAACAAGCTAAAACAACACAATTCTTGATATTTTCTGGGTCACTTGATTGTTTTATGTTTAATACACTTAAATTTGTAAAAACAATTAAGTTTTAACTTAATTTGTGTTGGGACAACATTAAGGATTTTCTTTTTACAGTGTACTGTTAAAAGCGATTAGTTGACTTTACTTAATAAATCAACACAGGCTCATTGGGGATATGTACCCCTGTCTACATTTCTGGAGAGCACAAATTATGTAGCCAGAGAGTTTTTTTTTTTTTTTAAATGAACAAGACAAGCGATATGATGCCGCCGGCGGTTTCTGCTCCTTTTAGCACTACCAGCTGACTGATTACCTCCGTATGGACGGCTTTTCAGGTGTTACCAGTTTGCCCAGTAGCTTACCCCGTACGTCGATGGATTTGCAATGCAGAGAGGAGTTGACAGGGATGACAGGGTTCAGGTCAGTCAAAGAACAGTCACAGAAACCAAGCAAAAAATAAATAAATAAATAAACAACAGGCTGAAAAGATGGTGAAATTATGCGGTCGCGACAGCTTTTCCTTTTCTACATTGCTTTTGAAAACACTATTGGTTAGGTTTAGGGACGGGTGGGTGGGTCATTCAGTCAATCCGCAGTCAGCCTGGGTTGCAATAAATTCATGGCGATGGGTTTACTCACTTTTTAAAAGTAAATTAACTTTGTGCATAATTGTTAAAGTTAAGTCAACTTAACAGTTCTAAGTTACAATGAGTTGACTCACCATTTTCAGTAAAGTAAACTTGTTGCTTTTAATGTAATGTAATGTGCTCACTTTTTTTAAGGTAAAGTAACAGATCTCTTTTTACAGGGTAGAATTCTTTCACAGCTAGCTTTCAGATAACTGCTAATGAGAAGGATGCCATTTGAGTAAATGTTTTGAAAACTTTCTGCCAGAAATAGCTTTCTTAATTGCAAATGTATAAATCACACTCTGGTGAGAGAAAAAAGAAGAAGTTGTTTTTATTTAATAAAACAGCACTGCTGGTGTTGTGATAATGTTATCATATTAATAGACATTAATAAAATGTGTATGATGTATATAGTCACAATCGTTAAAGAATTCTAATGTTAATTTACTTAAATGTGTAAATGCATATCAACAATCTAATTAGATTATACTGATGATAAAAGCTGATTATTAAACTAAGATTCACAAACTTTGTAAATATCCTAAATGGCTTCATATGTAAAATAATGAACATTTTAGGTTGTGCCAGTGCATTGAAATAGATGTTTCAAGTATGGCTGAAATGTCTGTGAATATAAACGAGGTAAGTGTTTGTTAGCACTCATAAAGAACGCTTCATTTTGATATTTCACTCTGAAATGTATGTTTACCCAAGCCTCAGCCAATTTAACCTATCCACAACAACAAAAGCTTTTTTATTTAATAGAAAGAAAAGAGAAGTGCACTTTTCAATTGTTTTGTTTATTCACACACAGTGCAATCTGATTGTTTTGTAGTCATTGCATTTCTATGTCATTCAGCCTCTTATTTATGAATGCGTATCTCTGTAATTCAATCTATTTAGATTTTTTTGGCTCGAGCATTTTTTTTTGTAGTATGAATGCTTTTGATCCGGCCACTGTCTGCATATGTTCTTTCAATATTCTCTCTGGGGGACACAGTAATGACTACCCTGGTGTACAATCAAAGTAAAATGATTATGCTTTATATTCTGAGAAAATCTTGCAAGTTATGGTAAAAGATAAAACCCCTCATTGTCAGCCCTTCATGTCTCTAGGTACTCGGCGAGTGCAGTTTTCATGGCTGCCGCCTCTTAAACGTTTTCTTGCTGATGACTGTCAGAAAGAAAAACACAAACAACAACACCTAATTAGTGCATAAATGTGCTCATGGGACGAGATCTCCCTCAGATGACCTTGGGAGAATGCTTACAGTATGTTAACATGAAAGAACGTTTACTGCCAAAACAAACTAACCACATCGTCAGCACCGAGACGATTTCTGCCGGTAAAAGATTTACATATTCATGCATAGAGGTCAAATGTATGTAAAAACACCTCTGTTTGCTGAAGGTGCTCAATACACCAAGCTAAGCTACCAGGTACTGTATTTTGCAACACAGGCTCATTCGAAATGTATGCTTCAGCCTATATTTTGTGAAACCACAAAAACATACTTCATTATACAGTACACTTGACTTCAGTTTCAATGTAAAATGAATGCTACGGGGCAGAATGACACCAACAACTTGTGTTCCTATTCACACTAATGATATTTACAGGGACATTCATTCATTCATTCATTTTCTTTTCGGCTTAGTCCCTTTATTAATCTGGGGTCGCCACAGCGGGATGAACCGCCAACTTATCCAGCATATGTTTTACGCAGCGGATGCCCTTCCAGCTGCAACCCATCACTGTGAAACATTCATACACACACATACACTACGGACAATTTTTAGCTTACCCAATTCACCTATACCGCATGTCTTTGGACTTGTGGGGGAAACCGGAGCACCCGGAGG
This sequence comes from Danio jaintianensis, assembly GCA_903798115.1. NCBI lineage: Eukaryota > Metazoa > Chordata > Actinopteri > Cypriniformes > Danionidae > Danio > Danio jaintianensis. Next base: position 9,176,166 of record CAIGQV010016735.1, on the reverse strand, counting down.
AAACCCACGCGAACACAGGGAGAACATGCAAACTCCACACAGAAATGCCAACTGACCCAGCCGAGGCTCGAACCAGCGACCTTCTTGCTGTGAGGCGAACGTGCTACCCACTGCGCCACCGCGTCGCACTTTACAGGGACATATTATAGACAAATGAAGGATTATTTTTGTGCAGTTCTTTGCACAACGCCAAATAACTAAATACTACAAAACAACTTAACGGTGTCTACAATTTATTATCAAATTTGTTTGCCTCACCTGTCCGTGTCAACCCAGGCTCATTAGAGATACGTGCCAAGGGCTACATTTTTGGGAACCATGAAATATGTGGTTGAGCCGACATCTGCTTTTTTTTTTCAAAAAAGGAAAACAAACAATCTCGCACATTATCAATACTTTTTACAGAGTAGTATTATCAATACTACGTAACAGAAATAATAGTGGAATTTGCTATAGAGCACACTAGTGTCTAGGCATGGGCCGGTATAAGATTCTGACAATATGATAACCTTGAATAAAAATATCACGGTTTCACAGTATTGTGATTACTGCTCTAAAACATATTCTTTTTAAATGTCTGGGTAAAAATCAAAAACTTTTTCCCCCTTTGAACACAATGTGATTTATTTTGAGAAACATTTAAGATATTTTGGAACAGTAAACATGTCAGGCTAAATAATTCAAATAAATCTATGATTTCTGCTGTCTTCATTAGTGTCAAAAACACAGATTTCTTTACAATTGAAAACAGCATCTTTGAAAATCTTTTTTGCTGGAGATACTGTTGTCCTAAAATACAAAAAAAACGAATTAAAAAAAATCTTAGATATATCGTATGGTATAGCAGAAAATATTGGCGGTTTTAAAACCTTGACTTGTCCAAACTGCAGTATACCTTGAAAATGGTTATCGTCCCATGCCTACTAGTCTCCACACACTTGTTCAGCAGTGCTGGTTCCTGAAGTATTGATAGTATTATCAATACTACTTGATAAACTATTTGAGTAGTATTATCAATACTATTCAAAATCTTATTATAAATGACGTTTCGGTCCCATGATCTTCATCAACATGTCTTATGAAGGTCATGGGACCGTAATGTCATGTACAATAAAATATTCATATAGCAAGTATTAACAGTTTGTGTGAGTGTTTGTTTCCCATTGGCACATTTTCACATGGTTAATTTTTCCCATGTACCTATTGTTGCTTCAGGTGTGTTCAGTTTATTTTATTGATAGCTTTTTTTTTGTGCAAATCCACTAGAAGCCGATTGTATCTCAAATACATTACTGAGCCACGTTTGCTCATACGTGCCATTTATGTGTCTTTCTAGCGTGTGTCTGTGAGAAGCCGGGGCTTGTCCTGTATATATATCACCTTGCTATTGACTTGACCCACACACACCTTTACCTAAACCCAACCAATAGGGTTTTCAAAAGCACTCTAGATTACTTTCTGAAACCACCCTTCGCCAAACTCAAACCTGGTCCACTCCGTGTCTCATGTCCAAAGCTGTAGCGAGCTACCGAGAAAACTGATAAGCGCAGGTCACGTATTTCATGGTTCCCAAAAATCGCCCTGGGCACGTATCCACAATGAGCCTGTGTTGGTCTATCTCCATATGCATAACATTTCTGGCATGCTCATTTAGTTTGGTAGCCCATTTTGTGCGTAGAGCTAAAAAGTACAATTTAAATTAAATTAAATTCATCTTTATTTCTATAGCACTTTTTACTATGTAGATTGTGTCAAAGCAGCTTAACATAGATGAAGTTTTAGTATACTGCTTCAGTTCAGTTGTCACAGCTCAGTTTAGTTCAGAGCAGTGTAATGCAAATTTCACTGCTGAAAGCCGAAAAACTGAAGAGCAACTCCACTGATTCGATTCACAACAAAACGTACACAAGTAATGTATTTAGATTGATGTAGATGTAGACAGTGCCCTCTAGTGGAAACATACCAAGAAATATACTCATAGCAACATATTTTTATGTTTCGCAAACATGTAGTCTGAGGCACGTATTTCCAACGAGACCGGGTTGATATTTTGTGGTATGGAAAAAATTAAGGAAGCACCTGAAAATTCTCTGTTCTGGATTTGAATATATTTATTTGCTTTAAATAAAAGCTTGCATTTTTTATTTGTTTGCATTTCTGTTCATCTTCCAGCCTGGTTTGGTTCATAACTTGTAATGATTTAATCTCAATGAAAATATGCACAACAAAAATACTTCAGGAACAAGCACTGCTGAACAAGTGTGTGGACACTAATGCACTCTATAGCAAATTCCACTATTATTTCTGTTTGTATATATTTTAATTATCATTGCTTTTCCTATTTTAAATACTGTTGCATTTAAAGGATTTGCTATGGAGTCATGGGAACAAACGTCCAAGTAATTAGCCAGTGTATAGTGGACCACTGAGATGTTTCTCTAAAACAGCCCTCATAATGAACAATGTATATTTTTATTTTAAGCTGCCGTTGGTTTTCACACATGTGGTATAGTAATATTCAGGTTGGGCAGGAATGCACTCGTAAAGACGTCAGCGAGTGTGATGAGCACTAATCACTGAGAGACAGTGACGAGAATCAATATTCCAAAAACAGACAGCCATTTTTCTGCATTAGCAGCTGACAGGGTTGATCCGCATTAACCTTGCTCGCAAAACTACATTGTTCAACTGTGAACCTAACTGTCAAAAAGCACAGCAGAATACAACTCATCTCCAAGTCACAGTAGAATCATAGAACAACACAGTAATCTTGCCAGCTAGAACAACAACATGGCAAAAATGAGTTTTTGTCATCAAAAACACATTTGACAAAAACATATCAGGTCTTTTTTTGGGGTGAAATAATGACTTTGAAAATGCTGCAGAAAATTGTTATTACAACGCCACATTTGATAAACCTTATTACCACACTCAAACTGCAACAACATTTGTCAGCATTAACATGCGTTTGCCACATACATTTTAAATATAAAGTGTTTTCCAATAATACAGAAGTGTCAATGAGAAAAATAGAGTAAAACAGAAATCCGGTATGAAACTCACTATTGTTTTACACACTTAATTCATTTTAACTATATGATACATGAATATTTAGAACTTTTCTAGATTTCTACAAAATAGATAATACAGAAGTGTCAGTGAGAAAAATAGAGTAAAGCAGAAATCCGGTATGAAAATGCACTGTTGTTTTGCATCCTTAATTCATTTTTAAATAAAAATATCAGACTATATGATTCATGAATATTTACAATTTTTCTAGTTTTCCACAATAAAATGAAAAGCACGCACACATTATATGTGTTGCGAAGCAGACGCTGACAAAAGACTTGTGGATATAAACGCAGTTATTATAAGCGAAGGTTGTACAGGCAATGGTCATAAACAGGAACAAAACAGTAGCACAAGGGTAATCCAATAGACGTGGTCAAAATACAGGCGAGAGGTCAGACTAGCAAAGGATCAAAACGGGAAACAAAGCAAGAATCAAAAACACAGGAAAATCAAATAATGAAAAACGCTTTCGTAATGTTCAAGGAGAAACAAGACTCTGCAGTGAAAGTGAGGTGTCTTTATAGTCCTTGTAATCAGTGAAAACAAGCAGCAGTTGTGTCTGTGTGTGAATGTCTGGATTATTGTCAGCTGTTGCAGGGGTTGATGAGTGCAAAGGGTTCTGGTAGTTGTAGTTTGTTGAGAATACCGGAAGTAATCTCCAGTGGCAAGCCCAGACTGGATCAGTTGGCATTTTTGTGTGGAGTTTGTTCTCCCCATGTTCGCATGGGTTTCCTCCGGGTGCTCCGGTTTCCACCACAGTCCAAAGACATGTGCTGTAGGTGAATTGGGTAAGATAAATTGTCTGTAGTGTATGTCCTGGTCCTCCAGGTTGGGGGTTGAGCGTTGGGCTAACAACCAACCTCATAAAAACTAAATGTTACGAAACACCAATATGGTGCGGCTAAATATCAACTTCGATATAAATGGCCCTGGGAGTAAGTAAGTAAGTAAGTAAGTAAGTAAGTAAGTAAGTAATAAGTAAGTAAGTAATCTCCAATGGAGAAAAACACCACTGACAATCACAACAATATGACACTTATATGGAAACTGCATATCTAAAATGTACTTTTAATTCAAAATATTTAGGAAAAAAAATATCAAATCAGTGTATCTGTATCTACAATTTTGTCTTTTTGAAGACAATTTTGAGGGATGTAAACAATAACAGTGGTCCTACCGTATTTCCTGTTTTACATTTTTCATTTCCATAGCTTCAGAGAATCCAAAAAGGTCCACATATTGATAAATTATGTTATGACAGCTGTTTTAACATCAAGTTATGACTGAATTGCCTCTTGTTAACGTTAGGAAATAGTTTAACAACAAGCAGGAAATGTTTATGGGCCAATGACATCACCACATTGAAATGGTCTATATTAACTATAAACACATCTATATTTAAGACTTTATTGCCAGAATAAACATGGCAAAAACATAAATGCGAATCACAGAACATCCTACATAATGACAGACAGATTTTACTTTTAACCATCCAATCATATCCATTTTTGAATTCATATATCCTCCCATTGACTAACAGAACACAGACATACTCCTTCTAAACAGTAAAACAGAAAGGAAAGTGTCCAGAAAGCCATCAAAAAAGGCTGTTTATGATTCAGGGAACACTTGGACATGTGGATGTGCAACGTTTTTTTTTGCATTAGAGCATGAAAGGAAATGGCTTTGAGTTTATCTGAGCTCCTTTCCGTATAGAGGAATGGAAAAAAGGCCTGCCATTTTCATCTCCATAAGAATTGCTAACCCTAAAAATGAGGCAGCGCTGCTTCTGACACAATACTCCATCTTCATTCGGACCACCCTTGCAAAACAATTCAGCGGCGCTGGAGAAGAATACTAGTGCTGGAAACACACGACAGCTCGTTCCTTTAAAAGCCGCAGCGCAGGGCTTGAAAAACTGATTTAGTTCTAAGCTTGATTTCACCGCACCTTCAGACTCCCTGCCATTAGACATTAAGCTGTTTAATTCATGGATTAGCATTTGTTTGTGAGCCACAATCTGTCTCTCTTTGCTTAAATTCTGCAACGTCCACTTGGGAAAAACTGAACTCTCTCTTCGGTGAGATTAGTGACACATGAATCAGACAATTCTGGAAAAGAAACACAGACGAGTGTCTGTGAAAAAAATAAAATAAAATCATATTGTTTACTCACACTCACCTGCATTAAGAAAACACAGATTCCAACCTAACACTGGACACTTTTTAAGAATTGTGGTTGTTTATTTATTTTTTATATTTTTTTAATCTATTTATTTTAATTCATAGTAATGTAAATAAACAACCACAACATTTATACATGACATTGGTCTTGTATTATATTATATTATTCATTCATTAATTTTCTTTTCGGCTTAGTCCCTTTATTAATTTGGGGTAGCCACAGCGGAATGAACCGCCAACTTATCCAGCATATGTTTTACGCAGCGGATGCCCTTCCAGCTGCAACCCATCACTGGGAAACATCCATACACAATTTAGTTTATTCAATTCACCTATAGCCCATGTCTTTGGACCATGGGGGAAACCGGAGCACCCTGAGTTAACCCACGCCAACACGGGGAGAACATGCAAACTCGCTGTGTAAAACATATCCTGGATAAGTTGGCAGTTCATTCCGCTGTGGTGACCCATGATGAATAAAGGGACTAAGCCGAAGAAAAACGAATAAATGATTATATTATATTATATTATATTATATTATATTATATTATATTATATTATATTATATTATATTATATATGCGTGTTTGTGTGTGTGTGTAAATTACATATATATTTATTGTTTTTATTTTCATTGCTTATATCCTTTTACAGTTCTAGTATTATAGACATTTTGTTATAGTTTAGTTTTATTTGTTAATTATATATTTAAGTTTTTTATTTAAGTATATATTTAATATTTCAATTTAATGTAAGTTTTTATATATATTTTGTACTTAAAAAATAGTAAAAACAACAATATATATACTGTAAATGCATAAAATAGTTTTTATTATTGTTTTTAGTATTTTTTAAGTAAAAAAAATCTATATAAAAACATTTTTACAAAATACAAACATTTAATAAAAATAAAATGAAATTAAATACATATTTTTTCCTTTGAATTTGTTTATTGCAATCGACAGAAAATAAATAAAATAAAATGTGCATAATATTTCATTAAGATTAACCCTAATTGCTATAGTTCAAGTCCACTGAAACATGGTTATAATTGATCAAAAGTCATACCCTGTATATAAAATAAATATGTAAAATAAAAAAATCTTTCATATATCGCAGAATAAACAGGAGTCTGAATTGGCACAAAGCTCAGAGTAAACAATGACAGACTTTTCATTCTGTAGGTGAACTACAGCTTTACACATTGTCTATCGGGATGTTGCTCCAAATTCCTATTCAGATTATCGAAATGAATCTCACTCTATAGGTATCCGAAGTCATGAACTGTTCACGTCTCCAGTGATTCCCTGAATCTCTGATGGTCACACACACATATACATACACACACACACACACACACACACACACACACACACACACACA
>CAIGQV010016735.1:9145301-9169429 GCA_903798115.1 Danio jaintianensis | reverse complement strand
ACACACACACACACACACACACACACACACACACACACACACACACACACACACACACACACACACACACACACACACACACACACACACACACACACACACACACACACACACACACACACACACACACACACACACACACACACACACACACACACACACACGCACACGCACACACGCACACAAATGCACAGCCACAGCAGTAATGGAGTTGTGGGCTCTTGGCAGCGGGACGATTACGGAAATGAAAAAGCTCCATCTCTGAGTGCGGCCTGAGGCGGAGGGGCGAGAGGGAAAAGCCCCCCGGGGGGTGATTTGATTTGGGAGATGATGTACAGCCGTAAACTGATAATATCACTCCATAAACTCTGCTTGCCTTTCCCAGCCTGCACTGCTACGTCAGAGACCACAAACCATTACAGAACACATTCACATCCATACACACACGGTGAGATCTAATCACGATATAAGCCCATTCATATGTATATTTTTTGGAAGCAAGACTGAGTTCGGATTGTATCTTTCATCCTTCCTTTGCTGTGATTGAACGTAAATCTGTATTCAAGAGACATGGAGTGTTCTGATTTAAACCCACTGCTTTCTGCCTTTGCCATTGTCCAGATTTATGGCATCAAATTTGTTGCGCGTTTGCATATGTGTGTGTGTGTGTGGTGAAAATAAACCGTAAAGGGGACATATTATGCCCCTTTTCATAAGATGTAAAATAAATCTCTGATGTCTCCAGAATGTTTTTGTGAAATTTCAACTTTAAAATAGCTCACAGATCATTTATTACAGCTGGTCTAATTCACCACTATTTGGGTGTGTCCCTTTAAATGCAAAAGAGCTGCTTCGTTTTGTAAAGGCTCCGCCCTCTTATAAAACAACAAAACAAGAAACAATAAAACAAGTAAATCCCTCACAGCTAAAATGTCAGGAATGACCAGTGGTGGATTAAAGCCTTGCATGTTTAGACCAGAGTCAGACAATGTTAACCTGAATATACAGTGCATAGCAAATGTGCATTTATGAATTATGTGCAGATTAAGGGGTTGTAATACCTAATAAGTAAAAAATAATAAGATTTAGTGGCTAATTTGTATGAATTTGTACGATCTCATTTGTACATTCATTTCCCTTCGGCTTAGTCCTTTATTTATCAGAGGTCGCCACAGCAGAATGAACCGCCAACTATTCCAACATATGTTTTACGCAGCGGATGCCCTTCCAGCTGCAACCCAGTACTGGAAAACACCATACACTCTCACATTCACACACACTCGTACACTATGGCCAATTTAGTTCATCCAATCCACCTATAGCGCATGTCTTTTGACTGTGGGGGAAACCGGAGCAACCGGAGGAAACCCACGCCAACACGGGGAGAACATGCAAACTCCACACAGAAATGCCAACTGACCCAGCCGGGACTCAAACCAGTGACCTCCTTGCTGTGAGGCAATAGTGCTAACCTCTGAGCCACTGTGCCGCCTTCATTTGTACATTTTAGTGTGATCAAATGATTCACGGAAATTGGTGGTCTTCTTTTTATATTTTTTTCCAGTATCGCTAGCAAACTGAGCCACGAACATCCTGAAGAAAACGTTGAATCGGTCGGGATAATCCTGCAGCTCTTTAACAGCTCTTTAACAAGGAGATGATCTTTAATAAGGATGGGATGGACCCAATATTTTTCTTTTGTTAAACAGGGAGAAGACAACAAAATCATCTTTTTGTATTATTATTATTTTTTTTAATTCCCAGGTTGTGCTGGTTGACGCATTTCCCGAATTTTCATTGCCAATCTTAAGCCAACTGTAATAATTTAGGTTCAATTTGGAATTTCCCCAACCATTGCAGAGCCCGGGGGATCAGAGAGAGACTCCAGCTTGGCCCCACCCTATTCCATCTTTTTGTATTGTTTTGCGAGTTATTTTGCAATGGATTAATTAATACGCATCACACTCAGTGTGCAAGGTTTATGTGCATGATGAATTTTGAAAAAGTGATATGAAATATGAAAAAGACTTCAGTATGCAAATATCTTAAAGAGCCCCTATTATGGGTTTTTGAAAATGACCTTCCATGTAGTGCATAACACAGCTCTAAGTGAAGTGAAATATCCAGCTAAGGCTTAAATCTGAAAGTGGGCAGTGTTTAAAACTATTGATTTATCTATAAAAGAGTCGACTCATAGTGCTTCAAATGAATCGTCTTGATAACGAGTCTTTAGCCGTGCCGGCGTGATGTCGATACTTAAGCCCCGCCCATTTGCTGCGTGCGCAATCCCGGGAAAATTAAAACCTCCGGCCCCGCCCACAAACAGAGTGGCAGGAAGAAAAACACTGTAGCAGACCCCGGTTGAATCATGTCGCGAAGACGCTGTGCTCAGCTGGATATTATTGGAAGTGTGAGGGAAAATTAGTGTTATTTTTGTTACCCAAAGATGAGGCTGTGAAGAGTCGGTGGTTGAAGTTTATTTTTGCAAAAATACCTCAGCATTATAGCCCAAGCCTTGTGCTGTGCTTCTGAAAGAGTGCTTCAGAAATCTACACGCTTACAATGGGGGATTCGTTTGTTAAAGGAAGGATCAGAAAAGACTATTGATGTATGGGACTTTGCAGAGCTTGACAGGAACTTTACAGTACACAGTTCATGGAGCAGTTTCTTCCTAATTTTCACAAGTGTAAGTAAGTGGGATTAAAATGGTTGCCTCCTTGTTTTCTCTAGCTTGCAAATTATGTATTTAATTGTGTTTTGTTACTTGTAACCACTTGTACTGTATCTGGTTGACTCTTTATATTCTCTTATCGCGTCTAAAGCCATGTTGAAAACGCGACGCGTGCCGCTTTGTTTACGGATTTAAATGCGTTTGTGAGCTCGCGTTCCACTGCCGTTTGTCGTTGCTATGGCCACCATCAGCTTTTCCTACACACGTGTGGCGGTCAAGTTTCAAAATAGTTCAGCTTTGCCACTGTGTGGAGTAATACTGAATGCATGTCACTGTTTTTACTTATGGTTAAGAATAGAGCAATATGCTGGTGTTTAACTGCATTGCTTTAATGCATTCCTGCATTGGGCTCACACACATACCTGCCAACATTTGTCCCAGAAAATCCGGGAGACCAGGGGGGTTAGGTTCAGGGGTGAGGTGTCTGAATAACACTGTTGAGAACCGGGTACTGTGTTAGTGTACTATGAAGCGTGGCGTTGAAATTACGGGAGTTTTCCGGGAGAAATAACAAAACAGGAGGGTGGCGGGAGATGGGTCTGAAATACAGGAGACTCCCTGGAAAAACGAGAGTGTTGGCAGGTATGCTCACACATACACTCTGCACTCTGACTACTTCAATGTTGTTGAAGCCGTGGTGGGCATTTCTCTCATGCTGAACGCTGGACCAATCGCAACAAACTGTCATCGGTCCAATCAGCGCAGATTAGCATCGCGCTAAGGAGGGGTTTGGGAACAAATGAATCGCTGAACGAATCATATGGGAGTCGCTGGGATAATTAGGTAAAAATAAATGCATATTATAACACAATGAAAGTGTTTTTTGACCTTGCATGCATATCAGCCTGTTGTTGGAGACCCCCAAAACCACAATATGACCCTTTTTAATGCATAATAGGGGCTCTTTAAGAGTTGTTTTTCTTAATTTTTGCTATGTCACAAGGACGTATTTAACATACAGTTCAATAAAACAAACAAACAAACAAACAAACAAACAAACAAACAAACAACTAAAAAACCCAGTTGTTTCCTCGTGAGACTGGTCTGTAATGGCTTGTTTTTCCACATGTTTGCAGAAAAAGGCTTACCAAAACAAAGCATTTTCTGTATTGATAGATGATAGATGCTCTGCGGATTTGATTATAGCACTTAAACATAATATATTATCAAAATATGTCCCCTTTTAAAGAAGAAGACGGAGGTCATACGGCCCACTGAAACAGTTTGCATTTGTGGACAGCGCTCACATGGAGATATGTTACACATTACTGGCTTCATTTTCAAGACTTATACAACACATTAGCCAGTCCTTTCATGAGGGCTGACTGTTATTACCCTCCCACAGTCACTCTCAGCTGGACTAGTTTTGAAATAGACCTCGGTGAGTGGCGGTGGTTTATGTGTGCTGTAAGCATGTGTAATAATGCTCTCCATGAGCTCTGAGTGCTGCCTTAGATCACACCAGAGCATGCACAATGTGATTTACTAATGCAATATCACCGTTCCATGCAACCTATAATCAAGTGAAAAGGGTTTAAGTGAGAATGTGTGTGTGACCGTGTGCTTACACATCTTGCTGATATCCTAAAGCACGGTCCACACAAATGTCTATATCCTCTATAACTAATACGACGTAGTTATGTCAGAAGAACTCTGTAAATGAAGTCACACAGCAAGTCAGTAAAGAAATTAATGTATAAAATATCATAAAAAAGACTTGGATTTTGTACGATAATTTGCATGAGCAACCCAAATAATGTATCATTTACACTAATTTAATTAAAAGGTCAATAAAAGTAAATTTTGTTAAACTGCAGTGACATTTACAATAATAAGGCCCGGTTTCACAAACAAGACTTATAGACTAACTTTCTACCGTAGTTCAATTAGGACATTAAGGTATTAAAAAACATTATTGGCATCTATCTTGAGACAAAACAAAGGCATTGATGTTTTCAGTTAAGTTCAGTCAGTAATCCTTCAGTTTCTTTCAGTCTCAGACTTACAAAAGTTGTCATGAAGGTTAACGTTCCATGATGCAATACATAAATTAGTGTGATATTTATAATATACTATCTAAATAGATAAAATATGTTTTTCCTAATGCATCCCACAAGAACAAAATACTATATTAATTTATAGTAAATACTTCAGTGTTTTTGAACAGTGATATACACTCAAAAATGATTTAGTTGCTGTTATTTAAAATGAGCAGAAACAACACAATTCTTAAGAAAACTTAATTGTTTTATGTTCAATTCAGATAAATTTGTAAAAACGAATAAGTTTACTTAATTCAATTATGTTGTCCCAACACAAATTGATTGTGTTGAACCCCGTATTTTTTACAGTGTATTACAACTGTATAGTTGGGGCTTTATGGAAATTTCTGTATAAACCTCATATTATTTTTGGAAAGTTTTTATACATAAATGCAAATATACTCAATGTAAATCAAATTTTGTATTTTTTAAATGAATTGGATCTGGAAAACCATTACAGAGTCTCATAACAAGAAAGCAGTTAAAACTTATAAAACAAGTGCTTTATTTAATATTCTGCATTAATTTTTATTATTTTTTTCATGTGCCCCATATTTATTTTTTATTTATTTCTTCTTTTTCTTTCTTATTGTCTTTCTTTTGCTTTACCATTATTATATTTCTTTAAAATTGTCACATTTCTTTTGTTGCAAAAAAAGTAATATTTGTATTGTTTGTACTATACTTCTATCTGTTTGTATTTCTATCTGTTGTATTTGCCTATTGTTATTGCATAAAAAATTGCATGTTATAATAAAAAAAAGAATAGTAAAAAAAAAAGGCAGAACTTAATGAAGACTTCATTTGAAGTCTGTCCAATCTTTCTGATGACCCAAATGTAGCCTTGTTTTATCCTTCTACTAGATATCTATTAAACATAACATTTGTTGGCGAAAAAAACAAAAACAAAAACAACTGTATAGTTGGATTACTACAGAAGCTATAGAATTACCACAACAGATAGTTTTAATGTGGGAATTACAGAAATCTGGATATAATTGCGAACTGTGAAACACTTAAATGCCTTCACAAATGTCTTTTCTTTCTGTAAAACTGCATACCTGTTAACACTAAACCAAGACCTCATTATTATTTGATAAGAGAAAAAATAAAATCACATAGACTACCTGAATGAAAGCATTTTTGTAGCAATTTACTCCTTTTCACCCACTGAAGATGTTCCACTAATGTGCTAAGTATTGTTTGGGATAGAACTATTTTCTAAATACAAAAAAATTATTTGTGGTGACCTGAAAATGAAAAGAGCTACAATCATCCAAATTCATTCTCTACAGCAACTAACAACTTGAAAGTTTTAGCATTTCCAATCTTTTTGTTCATTCGGACATCTATTCATCACCTCCTTCAGCCCAGCTTCGAGAATAGTTTTTTTTTTTTCCATCATCCAAAGCCACAGGTGTCCCATTGACCTTCCCTATCCTTTCAGTCTCTCTTTCCAAACCTCTTTTTCTCCAGTATTGAGTCGGAGGCATGCTATTATCCTATAAGACCGAGTTGGAAAAGGGGAAGAAGGGCACCAGAGATCACTTAGAGAATGCAAGGACATCATGTTCACATCACCTCTTTTATCTCTCTCTTCTCCTCTTCCCCTCTCTTTAATGGAGTCTTGCTGCATGGGCTGGCAGGGAAATAAGGATGGACGTGCTCGAATGTGAGCAGATGCAGACCCTCTTCTCCTCCTGTACAAAACAGGATCAGGTCTTTTCACTAACCTGCCCTCCCTGCGAGCTCCTAGCGCACTCTTGTCCTCTCTCTCTGTCTCTCTTTTTAAAGTGGAGAGGAGGGATCATTACCTCTGAAATGAACTGAATGCGGTGCAGGGAGGAAAACGGGGGAAAAAAGGGGACAGGTGCTTCAGTTCACTTTTTTCATCCTCTCAGTTATTACAGAATACCTTAAGGCAGGTCTATCAGAGAGAGAGAGAGAAAGAAGAAGAAATTGAACTGAGCCGAGGAAAGAATTTTAGCAATGCATTCATGGAGAGATTCATATAATGCAGAAATACTCATCTAAACATGACTGATTACGTAAAGAACAACTCATTTATGAAGTTTTCTCAGCTCTATAGTCAAATATAAAGTGACTGTTCAAAGAGGTGCAATGTTAATATATCAAACAGGGGAATTTTTACATAGGGCGACCATATTTCAGACAGAGCACAAAACCAACTGCACATTAAATCTTTTACATTTATGTGCCTACTTCAAATCATTGTTAAAATATCAATATTTAAATAGTGGCTATCATAAAACCTTTAAAGACCAACTGATTCAAAAATGAGACCTCACTAAATGTAAAATGTACAGTAATAAATGTTGAATATAGTGCATTTATTATACGGGAATTTCTACTTTCTAGATTTCGTTCTTTCTTACTAACTTTTGGATTTCTAATGGTTTTTCCTAAGGTGTTTTTTCTTGCTTTTATCTCAGCTTCACTAACTGAAGGTTAATCAATATAGAAATGTGAACTAGGAGTAATTATGTCCTTTAATACTCTTTAAGAAAAAAGTTCCAAAGGGGAGTTTCTGGAGAGATGTCAAAGTAAAACTATGTTTTGTACCCAAAAGAATATTTTAGTTCTTCAAAGAACCATTTTAGAGAGAGGATTATTTTAATAATTCTATGAAAGCTTAAAGAACCTTTTGTGGAATGAAAAATCCCATTAATATTTAAGTTTTTTTTTTGTGGAACCACTGATGACACACCCGATTCGAGTGTTATCATTCGATTGAATGGGTGTTATCAGTGGATATCAGCTGATAGATATGGGCCAGTAGGGGCCTTCTGCACCAACTAGTAGGCTCAGAAGGCTGTAATCATCCATCCACATGATTAATCAGCTATACTAATAGAGAAGACTCCAGATCCAGATCTGTGTTTACATTACTGTGACGGTTGGGTTTAGCATTGGGGTAGGGGTAGACGTTAATAAAATACAAATAATGGGAAATTTAATAAATAATATAAATAATTCTCATTCACTTCTGGCCGCAGCCATATGTGATCTATAGCTGATTAACCATGTGGATGGATGATTACAGCCTTCTGAGCCTATTAGTAGGTGCAGAAGGCTCCTTCTGGCCCATATCTATCAGCTGATAACCACTGATAATGCCTATTCAATCAAGTGATAACATTCAAATCGGCTGGATGACACAACTATCAAAACAAACAAAAATCAGGGAAGATGAAATACAGAACACTAGAAATGTAGCTAAAATATGGGAATCTCCCAAGGAAAGAAAACAGACTGGTTTTCTGGTCATCCTAGTGTTAAATAATGTTTGAGTTTATGTAAAAAGATTTTAAGCAGAAAGTCTAATGAGCTGACATACTGTTGGAAAATTACTCATAGTCAACAGAATGTCTAAAAGGTAACCTCAAAATAAAATGTATTTTTTAAGTATTTTAACTTGATTTTTTTGTATGAAAATGAAATGTAAATTAGAAACCATAAAGTCTTCAAGAATGGACAATTCACCATCAATGTGTCCAAGAATTTAGAGCTCGTATCTGTTCTTTAAAAAAAGTTTTAGAGAAACTTTTTCTCAAATGCAGAGCTGAAAAGTGTCCTTTATTGTGAGAGACCTACAAGTTTTGGCCTCTCCAAGGTTTCCAGATTTAAAAATAAAACCACTCTATCAAATTGTCAAGGAGTTGTGAAAGGAAAGATTGCAGAAAAAAAATATAATGCAGAAAGAAAAATACAAGATAGTAAAAAGTTTAGGAGGCACCAAACAAACATTTAAAGGGGTCATGCAATCTAAATTATACAATAAAAACAAGCTGTAAGCCTCATGGGATATGAGGTTCAAATGTTCTCATTAGTAAAAAAGTAATCAGTAAGTCAATATGCAAAAATGACAGGTTGTGGAATGTGCCACCCCAGCAGGCACAGGACATCAACATGACGTCAGATTGATGTTGTACCCCAATGTTGTGAGTCATTGCATTTTGTTTTGGAAATGAAAATCGGGTTGACGTCAGAACTCAACGTCAGGCCGAAGTCAATGTCCAACATCCAACCTAAAATCAACCAAATATCAACGTCTGATGATGTTACAGCTTGACGTTGTGTGGACGTTACCACTATGACATCTATCAGATGTTGGATTTTGGTTGCCATACCTGATGAATAAATGTCAGTTTTTGACGTCAGTATGTTGTTGGTTTAAGATGTTGGCTCTATGTTGGATCTTGATCACTTTCAAACACAACCTAAAATCAACCAAATATCAACGTCATTTGATGTCGTTATTGGACATCAAAATAACGTTGTCCTTAGATGCTGGCTAGACATTGGTCACCTGATGTCACAACCTAAATCTAACCTAACATTAAAGCTGCTTTATCTAAGTTTTACCATAATACCATAATATGTTTGCAGGTATTTAAGAAACATGCTAAGTGAACATTCTTGTTTATCTGAAAAACAATGCTGAAGTTAGATATTCTGCTTTGAAAATATGTTTTCCGTGCCGGAACGCTGTCTTTGTTTTGGTTATTTTAACCCGCCTAATGCCAGTTTAGCCACTTATATTTCAGCACCCCGGGTTGCCTTGATGAAAAACAGAGTATTTCATTCATTCATTCAGAAAGGCTCTCAAAGCACGCACTCGTGACTGAAATATGACCTCTGGTGGACAGTAGAAGACTCCGAAATGAGACGCAGATTCAGAGTTCCACATGAGGTTAGCAAATAATATAAATATTACGAATGTAAGCATTAAGTGAGGCGGTTACATTGTAACCCCGTGTCCTAACAGCACACTACCTGACGAGATTTGCAGTGATAAGCAATTTGGCTGTTTGCACCAGACGAAACATGACAGAAATTTAAATACAGCCATTCAGAAGCCCAGAATATGCACTCACTCACAAAATGGTAAGGTTTATAATCTAATTAATACATATTAAACCTCTTTAACATTATTAAATGTAGATGCTGAATCACAGATGTGTTTGTTTGCTTTAATGTTCAATTTGAAACCGTTTATTTTATTTTCAAGATCTGAGGTGAACTATCTGCTGCTGCTTTCAGTAGTATGGCAATAAATGTCATGCAAAATGGCATTCAAACTCACATTGTTAGCATTTAACACTGAATAAAGCACATGAGGTGTACCTGAGGTGATCATTGTCAGTTTTCTGTTGTTCAGCTGCAAGAAATAGAAGCCGTTTCTAATATATCAATTCCAGGTGTTGATTAAAACAAAAACTCCTTTTAATATGGAAATATTCCTTCTATTGCGTGTCGTTGCTTTTATGTAGAACACAAATTAAATCAGCCTTTAGGCTCGCTCGTCAGACTCACTCCTTTTGGTCCTCAATCTGGCAACCTGCACTTGCGTTTGTTTTGATCCAGGAATGCAATACCTAGATCAACCACTGAGTGTCAAACTTACATACTGCACCTTTAATGTCTTATGACATTGTGTGCATGATGGGACTTTATTATGCAATAATGTGGCTAAACTCCACTCATCTCAATGGCTATTTCTACATCAGTTTGGCTCCACCCACAAACTCACACTGTAGGTAAATAACCATCTAGTCAAATGCAGGTCTGTGTAGAAACCAAACAATTAGGACACTCTGAAGCCAACAAGATGCAGTACAGTGGCAAATTGTGGAAAAACTGTTTTTGCATTGCTTTAATTCTGATCCTAACTTTAGAAAGAAGTAAATGACATTTATTTTATGTCCCAGACCATATCAGATTGAACTTAATCTTTTGTTCACTTAATTTTACTGTTAGCCAATCCTTCTATGTTATGATGAATTTGGTGTAAAACTCTTGATAACATAAGTGGACCCTCAGACAATACATTCATTCATTTTCTTTTCGGCTTAGTCCCTTTATTAATCTGGGGTCGCCACAGCGGAATGAACTGCCAACTTATCCAGCATATGTTTTACGCAGCGGATGCCTTTCCAGCTGCAACCCATCACTAGGAAACACCCATACACACACATACACTACGGACAATTTAGCTTTACCCAATTCACCTGTACTGCATGTCTTTGGACTTGTGGGGGAAACCGGAGCACCCGGAGGAAACCCAAGCGACCACGAAGAGAACATGCAAACTCCACACAGAAAGGCCAACTGACCCAGCCGAGGCTCGAACCAGCAACTTTCTTGCTGCGAGGTGACAGGGCTACCCACTGCGCCGCCCCTCAGACAATACAAAATAATATATAAGGCAGCTCATGATTTCAATCAGGTTTTGTTTTTTTTTTGCATCAAGGTCTTAAAAGGATAGTACACTAAAACTGACTCACACCAAAACCTGTAACCACTGACATCCATAATAGGAAAAAAACAAAAACATTAAAGTCAATGGTTACAGGTTTTCAACATATTTCTAAATATCTTCTTTTGTGTTCAACAGAAGAAAGAATGCCAATCCAGTTTGGAACAAGCAAAAGCTGAGTAAACGATGACAGAATTTTCAGTTTTGGGTGAACTATCCCTTTATGTTAGAAACCATAAAAACTCCACCACAAACTTTTACCACACTCGTAAGCAATGATGTACCATAAACTGTTAAAATGGAAGCTTATTATTAATGTCAAAAGAAGCATGTCATTAAGAGTCTTTTTCCCTGTGGATGTTGAACTCGGGCTGGGCAGAAGAGGCCTGTTGCCATGGCTCTGTGACCGCTGGAGCTTCTTCAGTGGATTTAGAGGATGGTAATGACTCAAAAGGAAGGAAAGTGTGCTGTGTCATTAAATGCATTACACTGACAAACAGACATTATGTGATGCCTCCCAGGTTTAAAAATAACAGTGGAACAGAAGAGAGAGCACAGCGGACGCACACAGACAAGTGTTTACACACGCTTTCCCTGGTTCTTCCATGGTTAAGACGATGCCTATAGGCTACAGACTGGGGATGCTACTTAAAAATACAAGCCAGTTCAAAAGGTTTGACTTTCTCTCATCCATGAGGCAAAGCACAATAAATTCTTAAATGAGAAATAAAAGAGAAATAAAGAAGCTGTCACCATGTATTTGTTTCTTGTGCTGTAAAAAAATGCAGACACAATACATTCATGCTGTCCCAACACAAATCGATTGAGTTAAATTGGATTGAACATAAAACAATTAAGTTGTCCTAAAACAATCTCAAGAATCGTGTTGTTTCAGCTCATTTTAAATAAGTAGTTTGAACAAGCAGATAGTGTTGTCGCGATACTGGAATTCGGTACCAATCGATACTGAAATTTTAAAAACATTAATTTTCCGCTAACATTTTAGCGCTGTTGAGCATGTTCTTCAACAGCGCTGATTTGCCATTGTGTTCATGTGCTCAATTGGCCGTGAAGGTCATCAGTTCACCGAATTCACTGATGTTTACTGAGTGTAACCACAGATACAGGGACACTGGAGCATTTTAAAGCTGCAATTCATCAGCGGATCGCTCGTATGTCCGCTTATAGACAAACCAGCTGATCTTTGCAGCTTTAAAACACTCCAGTGTCCCTGTATCTGTGGTTACACTCAGTAAACAGCGGTGAGTTTGGTGAACTGATGACCTTCACGGCCAATCACAGTCATTTCTGTTGAGCATGTGAACACAATGGCAAATCAGCGCTGTTTAAGAACGTGCTCAAAAGCGCTTAAATGTGAGCGAGAAATGGACGTTTTTAAAATTTCACTACCATTTGAAACCGAATTCCAGTATAGTGACAACCCTACAAGCAGATTTTTTTTTTTGAGTATGTTTTCTTATACTGTATACTGTTATACTGTTTCTTATACTGTATTTTCTTATAATGTATTTTGAGAGTGTTTCTAAATCAGGCTCACTGGAAATACTGTACGTACACTTCTGCAGAACTGCAAATGCATAGGGGCTGTGTTTAAGAATTGTCAAGTATGAATCACTTTTTTATTGCCAATGAGTGAATTGCTTGTAACAAAATGTAATTATTTATTTTATTTATTTTATTTAATTTATTTATTTATATATATATTTTTAGTTTTTTCTGAAGTTCACTTAAAGAGGTAATATGGTGCCTTTTCATGTTTATTTTCATTCTTTAGTGTATTATTCAGCTGTTTGTGTACACTCAAAAACATTTTTTCTGCTTGTTCAAACTACTTAATTGCTTTATGTTCAGCCCACTTAAATTTGTAAAAACAATTAAGTTAAGTTAATCGATTTGTGTTGAGACAACAAGAAGGAATTGTGTGCAACGCAACATTTTTTACAGTGTATATATAAGATCTGTCAATTCATAAAGCTCAAAGTTAACTACCAAACAGTTAAATAGATTTACTTCATGAAAGTAATTAGTTTATAACTACAATAAATTATAAATTGCCTGTCAATTCAGTAAATAATAAAATGTTTAATTCATTTTCCAACATAATCACTGCTTATTTTAAGAGAAACATTTCCATTTCCTATTATTACAGCCTTGGAATCATTTTACCTTTTTAAGACACTCCCATTTAACTTGATCTTCTCAAATGGGGGTGTTGAGCAGGTTATTTGCATTTATAGCACACATGAAAATGGCATGTTTTTGCTCACACCCAAAAAGAGTATTTTGAGCTGACACTTTACTGATACATTCTGGGTATATCACAGACTTATATTAAGGCTCTGTCCACATCGAGACACATTTAGCTGTATATGCAAAAGTTTTGTATGATATAGACATTTCATCCAGGTGGAACTAGGTGCATCCAGGTGCCAGAGTGCATAAATCTTAAAATGATGCTTTGGTGTTTTTTAAAATTTTAAAATTTTTATATTTCACTTATTTTGGGAAATGATGATGTTATCAACCCATGCCTTGACCTTAGTCAGATATCGATAACAGCGACAACAACAATGGCCAATACATGCGTGTGTTCAATCTGCAAAAGCAAATGAGCTGAACAGCTTTACAAAAAAAACCCCCCAATTATGTTCATTCTTGTGTTGGAGTGCATACAATGCGCAAGGTTTATGTGCATGCAAGTCTTCTTCTCTATATTTTTGTGTATCTTTTTGGGAGAATTACAGTGTCACATACTGGCCTGGCATGCAAACTACATCATTTAAGTCGGTTTCAGTGATTTTATGTGTATTCAGATATTTTTTAAGACAAGGCAAAAAAAAAGGGACAGAAAAAATATTGGATAGGGAAAGCTCTGACTTTTTTTTAGGTGTAGCCTAAATATTGTCAAACATCATAACATACAGCCACCGGTGGTTTTAATAACACTGGTTTCTAAATTCAAGATACAGCCCCTGCAATGCCCTAATTACAGAAGTAAACTTGATGACTCAAATTTAATTTCTGGCTGGAAAACAATGTTAATCTAAAGCAAATTCTAACCAGAATAAGCATATTCACCAACATTGTGTAAATTAGTTATTGCTTGAACTGCAACACTACGACAAAACCTCAAATGATGAAATTCCTTAAACATTGCCGAAACTTTTTCTTTCCCTTAGATTTGCTGTTCATTTTGATACACACAAAGTCAAATCCAAGCATTTAAGTTCATGTTAGTTTTAAAAGTGGCATATTTTAACGTTTCATTCATACACATGTAGAAAACAAGACTGTATTTACATTTTCCCCTGACCTAGGTTAACTTTTCTATTGAAGATTTGATTTCAGTTTGTCATTTCTTATATATATATTCTATTATATTCTTTGTTTTAAATCAAAAACACATTCGCTATCCACAATCTCAAGGTTTTCAACATGACTAACAAGCTGAATGTGGGAGTTGATGCACAGTGAGCAATCTGTCTGAGCAGAACACGTGAAAACATTGCCTTTAGATGGCCTCTGCAATTAATAAAAACCCGCTTTAATAAGACATGAAAAACTAAGCGTAAATACAAATTAACTGGCATTGTGAAAAAGAAAGATAGCAAACTGTTATTCTAAAATATTATTGATGACACATTATTTGGACACTCAAAGAGGTTCGTTTTTAAAGGAAAAAGCATTTATTAACAATGCTACTCATCTTAATATACAATCCAATGACATTTAGATGCTTTTAAGTGTCCAAATACATTTGCAGTCACTTTATGTGCAATATCATATCCGTAACAGTTCTGTTGGTCTTTAGAGTTAATGGGGGCACAAATCAAAAGCAAAGCAAAAGGAGACCTACCGCCGACCTTCAGGAGATAAGGAATCAAACAATGCAAGCTGCTCATTACACTCAATAGAAAGACAAATAAATCCACCCAGACCTCACAATATTAATTTTGATTGTCACGTATGGTAATTTGACATTTTGGAGTGTCACACTGACAGAAGAAAATAAGGCAGTGATTGTGGCGCTTGTTAAAAGAATAATCAAGTTGACACATTTCTGCCCTATTTACGTGATTGACGGACGCTTTTGTATTATGTTCTTTTACACTAGAGAAAACAGAGCGCAGTGTGTGTGTGTGGATACATACGTGCATGCCAAGAAAAGCAGACATTATGTCGTTTTTCATTTTTTGCAGTGTATATTATTATGAACAGAATGCAATACATAGCAAAACGTGTGGGTGTGTTTTCATTTGTTCAGACAAGGACGGACTACAGACCTCGTGATAATGGCTGTGAAAGCTGATCCTCTGCTCTCTGGCCTTTTTGTGTCAGTGCCTGAGCGAACGAAATGTCTGTGTGGATGAAGGAGAGCTAAAGCGTGTGCGCCATCTCTCTGTGTTTATGTTATCCTCTGTGGAGCAGCGTTTATGCATCTGCAGCCCATGTGAAACGGATGCGGAATATGAGCATCTCCATCAAAACACTGCAGTGGCGAATAAGGTGTACGAGTGATGGATTGTGTTCCCTATTCTGTGTGCCGGCTTCTTGAACTCTCGCTATCTAGATCACAGTTTCACCTTTTGATACATTTTGATTTCGGTCTGGGCAAAATCCAACCTTCTGAAGCATGAAACTCATGGGTATATATGGACATCTTTTATTTCTGTCAGAATAAAGTGATTGTAGTGTTTGAATGATTGATAAATACATGGTAACACTTTATTTTGGTGATCCATTTGAGTATTAGTAGACTGTCTGCTTAATATCTGTTGATACTGCTCCTTCAACAGACATTTAACTGACTATAAGAAACTTTGCAAGTACATGGCAACTTACAATAACCCTAACCCCAACCAAACAGTCTATTTATAATCTAGTACAATTAGTTGACATGTAGATGCAATGTAACTTAAATTCAACAAACGGACCATCAAAATAAAGTGTGACCAAATAAAGCAATTATGTTTATGCTTTATACTTAAAAAAATATCCAGCAATTAACAGTTTCTGTATTTTGTAATTCACAGGTGTTTCATGTTTATTTACAGTTATGAATTGTATTATGTGAGCTCTGACAACTTTTGATAATGAAAATTCAACCCTGCAGTTTAACAAAGCGATGATAAAAAAATAATGGCAGCTGTGGTTGCCAGTTTTTACTGTTAAAAATACGATACAAACCATAAAAGTATAGTTTCTAATTTTTACGGTAAACTACAGTATATCATTAGTGTTAATACACCAGGGATTTGAAGTACTCACATCTATTGTTACACATCTATTGTTACACAGACATGCATGTTAACACAACCATAAACATACGGTGATGAGAAAGTCATACAATGAACCAATGCTCATCACAAACTTTTAATACAAGCAGAGAAACATGCTAATATATAGAAGGTGCTCAGTGTCATTCACACAACTACTAAACGCCATCATGGCAACAGACATACAATTAAAGTAATGGAATAAACATTATTTATCCACATTAGATGTAACATAAAACTCTGGGGAAACAAACATAAAAAACCCCATAGTAATCAACAAAGCATAAAAAGTGAAGTGGCATGCAGGGAATTCTTGGAAATCAGTTAATGGCTATACACCGTATATACTAAGGAAACCTTTTATTATTATTTTTTTACTGTAGAAATCACAGACATTTTTTTTACTGTTTGAGGCAATACACTGCACAGAAAATAATATATAAATAAATGTGTAAAATAACAGAAAAAGTACTGTCAGTTTATTACCAGGTTTTTGCATCTTAATTTAAACAAATTCAGATAATATATAATTTCAAACTATTAAAAATATAAAAAAGTCACTTTTTCAAACTTTTCAACATCAAACGTAGTTGGAAGAAAGATCAAAATCCCATAATGCCATACAAAAAAAAAAAATGGATTACAACATATGGAAATGAATCTACAGATGTACAGTGTATAACTAAAACCACATTTGATCTTTTGAGATGCATGTTTGCATTTACTGTTCACCTATTTCTCACTTTCTTTGCTTAGTGCAAAATTGTTTAGTGCAGATATTATTGTATGTTGATTTATGAATTTATTTTATTTCATTATTTATTTGATAATTACTTTGTCTCCTTTAGTTTAGTCACTGTCCATGTATACTTGCTTTAATTTTTGTCCCAGCCAGTTCCATATTATGGTTGTAAATAACAACACAATGTTACTCATATATAATATACCTTTTAATAAACATTTTAATCTGTGTTAGATGGATGGGGTGGGGTTTTTAGTTTGTGATAGAGTACTTCCAAGAGAGCTTTTATAAATGGTCCATCCCTTTGTTGTAAGGATTTAGGTGGTGCTGTATATGTATGTTTGTTTTTAAATGAAAATGAAAATAGAGAGTAAAAAAAAGTGCAGATCTGATATTTATCTGTTTTATGTCCTAATTAGGAGACAAGTGCATGTAGCTTTGCATACAGAAGAGGGAAATACAACTCTTAATTATGTGCACATATTTAAATCATCACATTCTTTACACAATTCATACAATTTTTGTATGAATACTCCCTGTATTTTTTTTGGAAGATAATTTCTGAACTGTGCGTATACAGCGTTAGTACATACATGTGTTATAACTGTGTTATTACATAATTATAACACTCCATGAGTCAGTTGCATTGTCAAAACATTGTATAAACCTTTATGTACATAATAAATGCATTGTACCAATTGTTTTATTTAAATGTAAGTACATAGTAATTATGGCTACTTAATATAAAGTGGGACCAAAATATTTTCATTATAATAATTTTCTACCTTTATCAAAAATATAATTTCATTTCTTTATAACAGTCTCTTGAACAAACTCCAACTGTAAACATTTTTAACACATCTGAAATAAAAGTTGTTGATGAAAAACATACATTTTACATGTATTAATGTAGGAGATTTCCCAGTAATGGGTTGCAGATGGAGGGGCATCTACTGATTAAAACATATGCCAGAGTAGTTGGCGGTTCATTCCGCTGTGGCGACCCCTGATAGATCAGGGCCTAAGCCGAAGGAAAATGAATTAATGAATTAATGAATGAATGAATAATGTAGCAGACTTTAATCCAAAAACTCTACTGAAACCATGTACAAATATACTTTAACAGACTTGTGAAAACAAAGATGAAAACTTTATAGTCAGAAATGCAAGATGCACAAAGATCATAGCCAAATAATCTGCAAAGTATAGCTTGAAGTTTGGGCCAAACAGTTCTGACTGCCTAGCAGCTCTCTAGTGCATCTCCAGAGCTGATTGTGCTTTCGCAGTGGATGAGTGATGAGAACAATAAAAACTTGCTCTAAACACACGCTGGTTATTCCAGGGGTTTCACATTTTGTTCCCAGTGCACTTAAAAAGATGAGAAGAGCCTCGGTTTGAGCGAACATACAGACTCATTCACCTCTAAATAGATGGAAATTGAAAGTACATTAAATTTTCCATAATGACGTATGCAACTAAAAGGGTCTGAAAGTGACAGGCTCAGCTGTTCAGCATAATAGTTAATAGCAGAGGCTCTGAAATAAACGCTGCGTGATTTGCGGCCGTTTGTCACAGGCTTGGACGAAACCACTGAGACATTCTTAAGAATTTATCCTTTTGAAAGAAGGTTTAGCATGAGTAAAAATGTACACATTTAATTTTGCATGAACTCCCCATCTAAAGCAAGGAAAAATTAAGGTTTGATGTTCATCTTGTCGTATGCTGAAGATACAGGGAGCAGCTGCTGCTTCAGTGACCCTTGAGAAATGCTATTTAGAACTATTTCTTTGATAACACGCACCAGCAGTTATAGACCATCTCAAATAAGTCAGGAAATGGTTTATTTTCAGGTCATCTTGTGTTGCTTCATACCCATTCTCTTTTCTATGGGAGTGTTTGTATAGTGGGTCAGGGTTAGCAGACATTATGGGGACCAAATGAACGCACACAAACACTGTACACCCTGACATCATCTACACCTAAAAACGGCTAAAGAAAGTAAATATTGTGGTAAATAATGGCCAAATAAATAAAATGCTAAATGAAGTAAGGGGCAAAAACATGAGCAGCTCTGGATATGAACATCAAAAGTCAAAATGTGAGAGTGGGCATGCAAATATGTACTTTTTTTTATACTTGACTCTAAAATCAACTTATAGGAAACCTATTTTCATCATACATGCTTTTGGCAGGGGCGCTGCTGGCCGGCACGGACCCTGTGACAACATTATTGAAAAGGGGGGGGTTGGGAATGGTTGGATGTCGCGGACAACACTGAAGAAGACCGGGGGGGAAAGGGGGTTATTGGGCCCCTAATAGTAACTCTGGTGGCCCCAAGACGGCATGGGTCCTTAGAATCGTCCTAACTTTCCCCCCTAGTGGTGCCCATGGCTTTGGGAAATAATAATTCTAAGATAAAAATGTCAAAATTATGAGAAAAGTCAAAATTACTAGATTATGAGCAATAGTTATGAGATATGAAGTCAACATCATGTAAGAAGTTGTGAGATTAAAAAGTCATAAGTATATAAAAAAAGTCAAATTGTGAGATTAAAAAGTCAAACACGACAAAATGAAAAACATTTATGACTTCAAATGGCAAAATTGTAAGATACTGAGTCAAATGTTTGTTATAATTATGACTTTATTATATTGTAACTTGCAATTTTTGCATTTAATGTTAACGCTGTAGTCTAACCATAATACACACACAACTGTTCTAGTCCTTTCCCCTCAGGATTAATTTATGAAAGCTAATTATTGACACATAAGAACGTGGTTATGTAAATCCTAATTAGATGCAAAATAATAATAATAAATTAATATTTTATTTATATTTTATTTTATTAATATATATTTTTAAAAAGTCACTTGAGTCTTAATTATGAGAAAAAAAGTACAGATGATATTATGGATTTAATTATGAGGTACTTGATGATTTCTTAACGTCATAAATGTTGTTATAATTTTAATTTATCTTAAAATTATGATCTTTTTATGACCTTTTATGTCAGTATGTAATTTCTATGACAATAATTCATTCATTTATTCATTCAATTTCCTTCAGCTTAGTCCCTCATATATCAGGGGTCGCCACAGCGGAATGCACTGCCAACTATTCCAACATATGTTTTACGCAGCGGATGCCCTTCCAGCCACAACCCAGTAATGGGAAACACCCGTACACTCTCGCATTAAATGTACACACTCATACACTACGGCCAATTTAGTTTCTCAAATTCACTAATAGCGCATGTGTTTGGACTGTGGGGGAAACCGGAGCACCCGGAGGAAACCTACATGAACACGGAGAGAACATGCAAACTCCACACAGAAATGCCAACTGGTACAGCTGGGACTCGAATCAGCGACCTTCTTGCTGTGAGGCGACAGTGCTAACCACTGAGCCACTGTGCCGCCCTGACATAAAAACAATAATTGAAAAAATATCAATATTTTTTTCTAATGTGATGAAAATGGGCTACCAAATTAACCTATCTCTCTCACTTCTCAGCTACAGATATATGCCATATAGCAGCAGTTGGCCTACAGGGGGCACTGTTGCTCTTCAACTGAGAGCACTAGTGAATGGGTGAGCAAGAACGAGCAAAGAAAAAGAGAGACTTCATATTGACTGTCTATTACAAATGACTAGAGAGGAAATGATATGCGTTCAGACCTCCCCGCAATCTTCACTCAATACACACACACATCATATACACAGCACGAAGACTCATGACAATAGCTTTTATTATACACCATCCGCCAAACTCACACACAGGGCACAGAATTATTACCTTCCACAATGAGCAGAGAGAGAAAGAGACAGATAAATCACGGAAGACATGAAAAAGGTTCAAAGCTACACACTTGTTAAATCAGCGGAAAGACTCCAAATGGCGGCACTCATACTACGGGTGAGTTAAATCAAAAACAATCACGGAAATGGCTTTAAAGTAGCGAGCTGATAATGCTAGAAGTGACCCATCGTCGCTGGAAAAAAAGGACTGAAAAGAGAGCGAAAGAAGGGCTGAGATGCAAAGACCTAAAAGTGTGAGGCGATGACACAGAACTGATGGTGTGGTAATAAAACTGTCAGTGCTGTCACACCTGTGCTCCATAAGGCAGCTGCACGGAGAAAGAGCGGGAAAAGAGGAGAGTGATTCTCCTGTCATTCTTTCTGCTCTCCTCTCGTCTGCTACCTCTTTTTGTGTCAGCGCTAATGTGCTGCTTTTATAAAAGCTCAGAGCAGAGAGCCCTGCTGTCTCACGGAGAACATCATGTTCACGCACTGCACACATTAGCCACCACTTCTCACATTTAGACATGTGAGCATGTGTGTGTGTGGGCATTTAAGCTGGTAAATAGGCTTGACTTTTTTCAGAGTTTCTACTGTGTATATTTACATTAGGTGAGTACGCTTTCTTAAGGTGTGTTCAGACTTTGTAGGTAAATATGGTGCGACTGCCCTGTTCAATAAAGGCTCATTAGAAATATGTGCCCAGGACTACATTTTTTGAGAACTGACAAATATGTACCCTGGACTATGTTTTTTTGCAGTTTTTGTTTTCACAAATCCACTAGAGGCCACCGTGTACATTTTTGAAAATCTTAAATACATTGCTGGGACATGTTTTCTCATACGTGCCATTTCTTATAAATTCACCAGAGGCCGCTGTATACAATTTTTTGCTGTATGTAATTTTTTGACACTTCTAAAGCATAAAAATACCATAACAAGTTTGCAGGTATTTAAGAAACATGCTAAGTGAACATTCTTGTTTATCTGAAAAACAATGCTGAAATCAGTTGTTCTGCTTTGAAAATGTCTGTTACGTGCCGGAACGCTGTCTCTGTTTTGGTTCTTTTAACCCGCCCAGTGCAAGTTTAGCCAATTATATTTCAGCACCCCGGATTGCCTTGTTGGTAAATCGCGTATTTCATTCATTCATTCATTCATTCATTCATTCATTCATTCATTCAGAAAGGCTCTCAAAGCATGCGCCTGTGACCAAAATGCGACCTCCAGTGGACAGTAGCAGACTCCAAAATGAGATGCAGATTCAGAGTTCCACATGAGGTTATTAATTAGCAAATAATATAAATATTACGAACGTAAACATTAGGTGAGCAGGTTACATTGTAACCCTGTGTCCTAACAACACGCTACGTGACGAGATTTGCAGTGATAAGCAATTTGGCTGTTTGCACCATTCAGAAGCGCAGAATATGCACTCACTCATGAAATGGTAAGGTTTATAATCTAATTAATATATATTAAGCCTCTTTAACATTATGCTGAATCACAGATATGTGTTTGTTTGCATTATTTCAATTTGAAACCGTTTATTTTATTTTCAAGATCTGAGGTAAATTATGTGCTGCTGCTTTCAGTAGTATGGCAATAAATGTCATGTAAAATGGCATTCAAACTCACATTGTTAGCATTTAACACTGAATAAAGCACATGAGGTGTACCTGAGGTGGCTCATTGTCAGTTTTCTGTTGTTCAGCTGCAAGAAATAGAAGCCATTTTAAATATATCAACTCGAGGTGTTGGTTAGAACAAAAACTCATTTTATAATGGAGAATATTCCTTCTATCGCGTGCCACTGCTTTTATTTAGAACATGAATTAAATCAGCCTTTAGGCTTGATAGTCACTCGCTCCTGTTGGTCGTCAATCTGGCAACCTGCGCTTGCATTTGTTTTGATCCAGGAATGCAATACCTAGTACAACCACTGGGTGTCAAACTTACTGCACCTTTAAAATCCCTCTTGTGCGCATCCATGAGAGAACACACACACGCACACACACATATATATATATATATATATATATATATATTATGTGTGTGTGTGCGTGTGTGCGTGTGTGTGTGTATGTGTACAATTATCAGAGGGATTTATTTTATTATTATTCTTTTAATCTAGCTGGCCAGCTACATACTAGATTTCCAGTCTGAGAGACTAAACTTAAATCGTCAAAGATCAACTTTATATTCAGCAGAATTTCATAGTGGATATTGAATGAGAATGCAGATGAGGATGATTCATTTTTATATAATGAACAAGAGGAATATGATACAATTCCAGATCAAAGGTCAGCCTTAACACAGACAAATGAGGCAGTTGAACCACTGTTTGGAAGGCTCACGAAAAGCTCAGAAAAAGACAAGAAAAGCATAAATGAGTCTCAATAACTCTGGTTACGTGATCCGCATGAGCAAAGTGAAGCACAAATGGGATGAGCGTTATGTCTGATTGGCCGGACAACAATTACAGGCGATTTACCTGCTAAGAAGGAAGGCGTGCTCCCAAATGCTTCTGGGTAATGACTTTCAGTGTGACTGACATCAGCGGCGACTTAAGATGACACAGGCTTTGCGTGCCGTCGCTGAGCTAACCTTCACAAGTTGCCATGAAGATGACAGTTCATTAACCCGTAAAACCTGAGGACATAACACAGCAAACAGCGATCTGATAGATTCTGCTGGACAGGAAGGAACTGAGCAAAGACCACGCAGATGAGGATGGATGTATTTGCCACGTACTGATCTGTGTAAAATCTCTATTGACAGGGCTGTAGAGTCATTATCATTTTAGAGAGATTATCACATACTCATTTCTATACTGTTTACAGGAACAGGGTATTATAATTACAACTGTTTGATGTCATGGACCACCAAATACTGTGAACGATAAAATATATAATAAAAGTACAAAAGCTGTCCAAATTTGTACCATACCTATTAGTACCTATAAACAATAAAATATGAAAGCAGTGATATTTTCATGTCTAAAGAACAATTAATGCAGTGAAAAAAATTAAACTGGTATAAATTAACAACAGTAAATGATCAAAATACAAACATATGTATTACCAACAACAAACAATATTTCTGTAGTAATATTTCAATGTTTTATAATATTAATAACAATAATAATAATAATAATATACTTAATAATTGTAATTTAAAATGAGTTATTAAAATTAAATGATACAAAGTAATTAAATAAAAAAGGTGGAATTAATG
>CAIGQV010016735.1:9128545-9142747 GCA_903798115.1 Danio jaintianensis | reverse complement strand
AAAGCACCGATTAACCCGCCCTCCTCCTTCCCTAAACCCAACCGTCAGTTTTTAAAAAAGCATTAAAAAACAAATAATTTACTTGTTCGGCTTTTGTCTTACCTGCTTTCTGAAACCATTCTTCGCCAGACTCAAACACCGTCATCGCTGTCAACTCCGCACCCAGTCACAAGTCTGCCGACGTACACGGTGAGCCACTGGAGAAACTAATAATAGCTCAAAATCCATTCATATGGAGGTAAGCGTGTATACCGCCACGCAGCGTTCGTTTTAAAGACAAAATGCAGAATGAGCCTATGCTGATTATTTATTAAATTATATTATTTCCCATTAATTGTATTTTATTAACGTCTACCCCTACCCCAACCCTAAACCCAACCGTCACAGTAATGTAAAAACAGATCTGGATCTGAACTCTTCTCTATTAGTATAGCTGATAAATTATGTGGATGGTTGATAACAGCCTTTTGAGCCTACCAGTAGGCGCAGTAGGCCCCTACTGGCCCATATCTATCAGCTGATAAACCACAGATAACGCCCATTCAATCGACTGATAACATTCGAAGTGGGTGGATATATTTACTTAAAATATTGAAAGAAAAGTCAGAATTGTGAGATACATCAACTTTGTGAAATAAAAGTCAGATTTGCTCTGAAAGGAATTGTGAGAGATTCATTGTTTTTAAAAAGTCAAAATTGAGAGATAGAAAATTGCAGTTATAAAATAAATGTTGGAATTGTACTGAAAAATGTGAGTGCATTAAAAAAAAAGAGCGTATTAAAACCTGACACCCGCCACTGGTTGAGTGTTTGAATGTGCACTAAACTGTAAAAAAATGCTGGGTTCCATTCAATCGATTTGTGTTGAGACAACATGATGGAATTAAGTTAACTTATTAGTTTTTACAAATTTATATGGACTGAACATAAACCAATTGTACCCCCACCCCCCCCAAAAAAAAAAAAAACTGAACAACTTTTGTTGTTTCAGCTCATTTTAAATTAGTTACTTGAACAGACAGCAAATGTAATTTTTTTGAGCGTGAGATAAAACAAAAATTGCAATTCTAAAATAAAAGTCAGAATTGCAAATTATGGGACATAAATTCATAAATAGGAATGAAAAGTTAGTAGATAGTTGTGCTGAAAAAATGTCAGAAGCGTTACTGTATATCAACTTAACATTCTGAAAAACAAAATCTGAATTGTAAAAAATTAAATTCCTAATAAAAATATGAGATATGCTGAAAATGAGAACTGCAAGATATAATCTCATAATTATGAGATATAAAGTCAAAATTGCTACAGTAGGTATTAACTTTAAATAAAAAGAAAAAATTTAAAATATAAAACTGCAATTCAAAAAGAAGAACTCTTAAAAGAAAATCTGTGAATTATGAGAAACATAAATTATGTAATTATATTATATTATAACTCACGTGTGTGAATTATAAAGACATAAATCTGGGCTGCACGGTGGCGCAGTGGGTAGCACGTTCGCCTCAAAGCAAGAAGGTCGCTGGTTCGAGCCTCGGCTGGGTCAGTTGGCGTTTCTGTGTGGAGTTTGCATGTTCTCCTCCTGTTGGCGTGGGTTTCCTCTGGGTGCTCCGGTTTCCCCCACAAATCCAAAAACATGTGGTATAGGTGAATTGGATAGGCTAAATTGTCCTTAGTGTATGTGTGTGAATGAGTGTGTATGGATGTTTTCCCAGTGATGGGATGCAGCTGGAAGGGCATCCGCTG
The DNA here is from genome assembly GCA_903798115.1 of Danio jaintianensis. NCBI lineage: Eukaryota > Metazoa > Chordata > Actinopteri > Cypriniformes > Danionidae > Danio > Danio jaintianensis. The sequence goes on along the minus strand of CAIGQV010016735.1, from coordinate 9,141,004 downwards.
CGTAAAACATATGCTGGATAAGTTGGCGGTTCATTCCGCTGTGGCGACCCCAGATTAATAAAGGGACTAAGCCGAAAAGAAAATGAATGAATGAATGACATAAATCTGAATGCAAAAATCAGTGTTGTGCTGAATAAAGTCAGGTTTGCTATATGTATACTATATATCAACTTGAAAATCAGGAAAAAAGTCAGAATTGTAAAATATAAAACCGGAATTCTGAAAGAAAAACTTATAAAATGAATTTTATAGAGAAATTTATAAACGTGCTGAAAAATATCAGAACGGCAAGATGTAATTTTAGAATTATGAAATATAAAGTCATAAATCAGAAAGAAATCTAAAAAATGTCAGAACAGATTTAATTTAGAAATTATGAGATTCATAAGTCATAAATCAGAAAGAAAAGTCAGTATTGTGCTACAAAATTGAGATAATGTTTATCAGTGAAAATGTATGAAAATGTCAGAATTGTCAAACATAAAACTGCAATTCTGAAACTCAGAACTGTGCTGAAATATGTAATAGTAATTATGAAAAATATCAACTTTAAATTCAGTAAAAAAATAAAATAAAATGCAATATATGAACTTGCGATCTTCATTAATGTGTCTCCTTCTCATGACTAAATACAGTAGTGCAATACAGTGTCTCTCCTGTAGGTTTTGACAGTACAGATGACACTGCGCCTGTAGCGGAGTCGATGTTATTCCCCCCCAAAAAAGGTGCATTAAAATGTGACACCCTCCACTGGCTGTGTGTTTGAAGTCTAAATGTGTGCTGAACGCTGTCACGCGTTAACAGTGTCTCAAATAAAGAGTGGTCTTATTCTCTGGGAGACACCTAGCCAAAAAACACCATGAATTATGGATCTGAAAAACCCTACCTGTGCGTGCGAGTGAAAAGCATGATGTTTATTGAAAGTGAATGGTTTTCGCTCCCCGGTGTCTCTCAGTTAGCCAGGAGAGCTGCCCCTCGTCCCTCCTCCGTGTCTCTCAGAGAGACACTCGTCCCACAGTGAAAAATTAAAAGTGACTCTCTTCTCCGCACAAACACACACGCTTCAAAAGGCTTGCGTGAAGGGCTGAGGTGAAAGACTTTGTAGTCTAATTAAATGGGATGAAGATTTATTCAGCATTAGCTTGTGAAAGAAGCACGCAGTCGCATTCATACGTAGCGTCTGCGCGAAGGATAAACAGTCCCTGACTCGCTAATGCAGAGCCGCGGCGCTTTGATGTCCCTCCTTACAAATGAGAACTGTCTTCCCGCAGGAGCCGTTTACCTGACATGGGAGACGCCGTCAATAAACATGTTTTGAAGGAAGAGTAATGCGATTTAAGACGTTTTTGTCGCCAGTGAAGTTTGAACATACAGATGAAGTCAGAATTATTAGCCCTCCTGAATTATTAGCCCCCCAATTTCTGTTGAAAGGAACGAATTTTTTTTAAACACATTTCTAAACATAATAGTTTTAATAACTAATTTCCAATAACTGATTTCTTTTATCTTTGCCATGATGACAGCACATAATATTTTACTAGATTTTTTTTAAAGATACTAATATTCAGCTTTGAAGAGAAATTTAAAGGCTTAACTAGGTTAATTAGGCAAGTCATTGTATAACAGTGATTTGTTCTGTAGACAATTAAAAAAATATATTGCTTAAGGGCGCTAATAATATTGACCCTAAAATGGTTTTAAAAAAATGAAAAACTGCTTTTATTCTAGCCGAAATAAACAACTCATGCTCATTCTGAAAACATACCCCAATATACATTTCTGGAGAGCGCTAAATACATCCCAGGAGCTGTTTTTTTTGCAGTTTTTGTTTTCGCGAATCCACTAGAGGCCACTGTGTGTGCTTTTTAAGATCTCAAATTTCCCTCGCGAGTGCCATTTACACCTGCTCTTCTCACACAAATTCACCAGAGGCCGCTGTCGACTGACTGACTGACCCTCCTCCTTCCCTGAACCCAACCGATAGTGTTTTCAAAAGCACCGATTGACCAGTTTTCAGAATGAGCATATGTTGGAAATAAACCAAATAAGAGTTTCTCCAGAAGAAAAAAATAAGAAAAATTCCTTGCTGTTAAACATGATTTGGGAAATATTTGACAAAGAAAAATAATTCACAGGAAGGCTAATGATTTTGAGTTCAACTGTATTTATGCACGCACTCAACTAGTGTATTAGGTACACATTTCTAGTATCAGGTTGGAGCATTTTGCCATCATCATAACTGCATTTCATTTCAGCGGTGTAGATTCGACAAGGTAATACAAACTTCCCTGAGAGATTTTGGCCCATATTAAGAAGACAACATCACGCATTTGCTGCTGTTTTGTCAGCTGTGCATCCATGATACCAATCTCCTGTTCCACCACATGCTATTTTATTGAAAGGTGGATGGGTTTTCTTTTCAGAGATGCTCTTCTGTTTGTTTAAGCTACTGTTGCCTTGCTATCACATCTGTTAGATCTTGCCATACTTTGACCTCTGGCTTCAACAAGACAGTTTGTTCTATGTTTTGTGAAAGTTAAACATTTTATACAGGGTTATTGGATGAAGATTAACAGAAAATTCAAAAGAACAGCTTTTACGGGTATTGGAAGGGTAAATTGGGGATTGGGGTGATTGGTATACTGTACATGGAATTACATCTATATCACTCAGAAACGTTTGTTTCCCACTCATGCTGCAGTAACTGAATCATATAAAAAACAGGCGCCATACCAGTCACATTGTAAATAAATTGCCTAGCAACGCAAACAGATCCCAATTGTGATGCCGGAGTTCGCAACTGGTTTGTTCCCTCATAGAATGTTTAGAAATATTTCAAATTCTAGTATTGGCTGGCACAGCACGGTGCTTCCGGCGTCCAGTCTGCGACGTGCACAGATATGGATATTGGTTCGTAAAGGGGTAACTCACAATGAAGTGGGATTTCATATAGAGTAATTTAGAAACTCTTTCACCAGTAGAAACTATTTCACGACCCAGTACTGGGTCATGACATGTTGGTTGAGGACTCTAATCCAACTTTGTGTCAAATGTGGACAAATCCAACATTGTTACTTAATTTAAAAACAACAAACAGGGGTGAGAACACAGGTGGAACTAATGAACACAGAACAAAGGAATCACTTGATGAAAACAAAAGCACATGGAACAACATGACATGGGGAAACACAGAACTTGGCAGCATGAGTCTAAATGATAGATTTTTCTTTTATACCAAAAGATCATTAGAATAATGTAAATATCATGCTCTATGGGGATATATTTTTGTTATTTCCCTACCATGAATACATAAAAACTTAATTTTTAAGTATTATTAGTAATATGCATTGCTAAAAACTTAATTTGACAACAGTATTTAGATTTTTTTGAACCCTCAGATTTTTAAATAGCTGTATCTCTACTAAATATTGTCATTCTAACAAACCATACATCAATGGAAAACATATTTATTATGTTGCCAGGTGTTAAATAAAATTCTATTAAAAAAAGAAGACACTGGTTTTGTGAACCATGGTCACATATATGACCCAATGTATAACAACCCAACATTCATTCATTTTCCTTTGGGTTAGTCTCTATTTCAGAGGTCGCCACAGCGGAATGAACCGCCAACTATTCCAGCATATGTTTTACGCAGCGGATGCAATTCCAGCCGCAACCCAGTGCTGGGAAACACACACACACACACTCATACACTATGGCCAATTTAGTTTATTCAATTCACCTATAGTGCATGTCTTTGGACTGTGGGGGAAACCGGAGCACCCGGAGGAAACCCACGCCAACACGGGGAGAACATGCAAACTCCACACAGAAATGACAACTGGCCCAGCTGGAACTCGAACCAGCGACCTTCTTGCTGTGAGGCGACAGTGCTAACCACTGAGCCACCATGCCACCTACAACCCAACATTCTTAAAGTGAAATATGAATCTATGCAATTAGTAGAACAACTAATTTTCTAACCCACTGAAGGGTGTTTGAGAGTTTAGAAAAGTCTAAAAGTATATCAAAACTAGACTTGACACACAAGTTGCTTTAACTGCACTATATATAATAGGCTGGCAAAATGCCTCTCTGGCACTGATGGTGTTGCTCTTAACAGTTTACAGGGATGTTTACAAGCAGACTTTACTTCCTTTCTGTTCCACTCCTTCTTTCTTACCCTCTGTTCACCCGGCCCTCACTGTATCAGGTGTGTGTGTGTGTGGCAGCTCATATCTGTGTGTGTGTATAGGGGTTTTAGAAGTGTGCCGTTTCTTTGTGGCTCCAGTGACTCGTCTAAGCCGTAGCTTTATGATGCGTCTGCCAGTGAGCAAAGCCATCACTCCCCTCTCTAATCCCACTGAAAAATTGGAAAAAACGGGAAGCAGCTTCACAGATGGAAAACAACATACACGCACAAAAAGCGAAAAAAAAACAAAAAAAACCAGAAAAAAATCTCTTCTCCCGCACGCCGCTTTATTTGATCCCTCTAAGACTCTGTCAAATAAAAAAACATGAACGCAAACAAAAGAAGCGGGAAGCGTTTGTGATTGAAAAGCAAAGACAGATGTCTTCATCCTCCTGCAGCCGGGCTTACAGCACTGTCAGATCCAAGATTATACTGTCTCCTGGACAAAATACTCAAGGAAGCAATGGGAGATGTCTGTTTCTGCTCTGGAAACGCTAACCTGCTGTAACTAAAACCCCAACTTATTCACTTTTACACGTTGAGAAATGGAGAATATGCTCACCTGAGAATTGTGCGGAGGACTCTAAATGGTAAACAGTTTAGTGTGCTGTAAACATTGGGGAAACACCTACACACACACACACACACACAATGTTCCCTTTGGTCTGTTTTTGCTTGCGGGGACTGCAGGTCTGAGAATGATAAACAGTTGTACACCTGCCTCCGATCCGTACAGCACTCTCCCAGAAAATGGCAAATCTAATCTTAGTGGTCAATACAGCTCTAGTGATTGCACAGCAGATGGGCTTACACTAAATGCTGGGCTTTTACCTTTACTAACTGGAGACACTGAGCGAATGCAATTCCTCCTGCGCACCCACAACTATAAAAAGCTTCTATTTAGAGGATATACATGTGTGCCGCTAGCATACCACTGACCTCTTATTATCTTGTTTAAGAAAGTGCAGCATTATAAGCAATAAACCAAAGCACGTGCATTACAGAGATTTTTCAACAGGGTGTTTCTGGGAAGAGTAAATCACTGTAATGCACTCTGATAAAATACCAGCATAATTTAGTTCTTTAGATTAACTAGATGCTGGTTATTGTTGCTAAGCAACATAGCACCTTGAAGCGTTAATAGAAATTTCCATAACTGCCTGTATTTTTGCCTAAAAAGTTGGGTTCTAATATGCATACATGTTCATGTGTAGATGGGTCAAATATGAGATGCCATTTTGGTGTCATGCATAAAACTCAGGTATATTAAATGCAGAAAATGTGTCTATGTCTACTTTAATGTTTCAACTAACTTGTGAAAATCAGCTTACAGTTATGCATAAAATAATGTTCCATCATAATTCACTGTAAGTTGCTAAAAAGAAGTTGAACTGAAATTGAAACCTACCAGCACATCAATTTCTGATTCCAAATGCATATCTAGATACAGTCAAGCCTGAATATACCTGAAAAAAAATGACAAACTACAAAATTTTCAACAACATTTTATAAATTTTTTGTTTCTGTTGAATTTTGCTCTTTAAAAAAATAATAAATACATAATAATTTTTCCTTAACATTTAAATTTGGGTGTAGTAATTTTGGACCGTTATCATTAGGTATTTTGTTAGATTAGCTCCAGATTTGGCTTCAGCACTGACTAATCCAATGCATATGCACAAATATAATATTGGAAAGCTTCCTATAGAAAATATTCATTTAAATGAGAGATTTGTGAGGGGTTTACTTAAATATGTTGAGCACTGTATATATCTTCAGCAAATGAAATTTGATGCAGGCACCATTTATTTGTGGTGTTGCTTGGAACTGAATATCACTTTCTGAGTTCAATCAGGTTTTATCCAGCACCATTCACTGGGCTTCTTTACCACAGGTAAGTCTGGCTTAAGCTGGAGCAATAAGCAAGCTTCATTTGAGGTCTCCAGACCTCAGCCTACCGCTAAAAGTGCTTTTGCCTCTGAGCACAAAGCCTCCCAGGGAAAACTTCTGGCCTCCTGTTGGAAACGCCGCTGATTGAGTCATCCGCCTTCGAAAGGCTCTTAGCGGGAAACCCAATCGGATGAGGCTCTCCAATTCTCCATCCGTCTTTTCTACCTATCCCTCTCCTCTCCTCTTCTCTCTCTCCCACGCATGATGGCCAAAAGCCCAGGGGTGCGATTTCTGCTACTCGCCTCTATTCACACGCTAAGACCTTCAGTCTGTACCTCTGGGGAAAGAAAGAGAGAGAGAAAGTGAGGCTGATTTGAGCTGGATGAGAGAAGGATTTGAAGATGACCTGTCTGCCGCCGATGGCGTGTGGAGGGATGTGGGTGGCTCGGCGCCTCTGCTGTGCGTTTCAAGCTTCTTCCAGCAAAGGTTTTAAGGCTGGCAACTGGGGGATTTGAGACCCGCATCCATCAGATCATGTTGTTTGCCATTTAGTTAACCGAGACGATATTAATACGCCTGACTGGGGGTCAGAGGAAGCAATGTTTTTGAATTAAAACAACATTATTGAGGAAGACTCAAATTTGCTCTGTAGCCTATATACGATCCTCTGAGAACAGAGCGATGCGAGGAAATACGAGCGCAGGATATATATCTGCTCGATTTCGACTCCCTTGTAGCTTTAATAATGGAATGAATTTCAAATGTTAACAGCTGCTGTGCAGGGCCAGTCGATACAAACCGGATCAACCGCTGTTGTCCTGACACGGGTGAAAAGAGAGCAGAGCCCTCATTCTGCTCAATGATGGGCCACAGATCAGCTTAGCAATTACTACCCCGGTGAGGTCATTCGATTTGAAGCTAGAGAAGAAGAGAGGAACAAATGAAAGAAGAGAGGGAGAGATTGGCAGACGATGCACACTGGAACCTTCAATCTAATAAGAGCAGAAGACTGAAGAGCAATGAGTGTATTTGTGTTTGTGTGTGTGTGGGTCAGGTTTTGCTTACACTGTTGTTCTCACATGGAGAGTAAAACATGATGGTGGCTTAAATGATGCCATTCTAAAAGACTTTTTTTAATCAGATACTCCTGCAGGAGGAACAGTCAATTAACAGCACATCATCTCAGGCCTGTTTAAACCTGTTTTAGCTAGATAGAGTGAGTGAAATATCTAATATAAGCCACCAGAGGAACCTATTTTGCCACCAACCTGATTTCACCAAGTAGGACATGTTCCTGGATTAACACCTATTGATCCTGGAACAACATCCCAATCAGAATTAAGGGATAAGTTTACCGTTTATGTTAAGTTTAGGCTTACGGTTAGGCACTTTAGGTTTATGCACTTTTACAGGATTGTTATCCAACTATTATTCCCCCTTATTTTGGGAATAATTTACAGTTATGGTTGGGTTTAGGGGTAGGGAATGGGTACGGATTACATTTTTGAACACAAATGATGTTCCAGGATCAACATAGATGTTAATCCAGGATCGTGTCGTACTTGGCAACACCATGACGTGCTTATTTTGTTCCCGAATAGTGTTGTGGGAGAAATATAAGCTAAATTACAAGTACACTCGACAAAATGGACTAACAGAGATGAATTTAAAGTTGTATTTTAAATCTTTAATATAAGAAAACACAAGCAGGATTTGATATCAACCTCTGCATAAACAGATGCATTTTTGACTTTCTTTCTAGACACACTTTTACTCCAGAAAAATGATAGTAAGAGCTGAGTGATATGACACAATGCAGAAAATGTGCATGTGCATGTGCAATGTGCAACGTGACAAATTTGATAATAAACTAAAAAAAGATACATTTAAACAGACCTTATTATGTATTTAAATTCATTTAAACAGACCTTATTGCAGTGGTGCTGAATACATTTATAATCGGTATATCCCGCCCACTGGATGCAAAGAAAGAAAAAAGGGAAGAAAAAATAAAGAAGAGAAGAAAGAATTTCCAAACAATGTTTTCTATGAGTGTACTCTACACATACATACATCCATTCAGAATTCTTCTATCTTGCTTAGCAATATATAGAAAACAATGTAAAGATGTGATGCTGCACAGTGGGTTAGTCTCGCTGTCTCTGCCATCTTCCAACTAAGAGTCATACATACATAGTAGGTTTAATAGTTTAGATAATTTTTAAAAATTATGAAAAAAATATCATACTTGTAATCTCACAAACAAACATTAAAACAGCCTGGGGGATGATTATTAATGATCCTATGTGCAACGTAACAGTCTGTGTTTTGTTCAGATTGGCCTGTTTTTCCACTGAGATTTTACACTTACAGGATTTACATGAGAATGAGAAAACAATGTCTGAGACTGAGTCTGAGACTCACGGCATGTCATTTCCATGTATTAAACCCTTATTATTTAGCTATGCCTAGGTATATCCTTATTTTCAATATATGGCCTTAAATACAACATCTAAACATTTGTTTTAAAGTTGTATAAAGCACCAGAAGCAAAACTGCATTCTTGTACAACTAATGAACAACTAACAAGTAGAATGTACTCTCTGAATCCTACTGCCTATATAGAGGACAAGTGCAATCTAGGTGAACTACCATTCAAGTTTACTATCTATCAGGTTTCTCTGAGAATTTAGACAAAGGCAGAAGAGAATATAATTATCTCAAAACAGTACAATTTAATGGAGATTTCTCACCTGGTGATAAAAACAAATGTGCATGTATTGAATCTTTTATACTTTGTATTGACCTAGTGTGCAGCTGAATTTGAATAAGTGCTGTTGTAATTGTTAAGTGCTCTTCTTTTTTCAAGCGCGTCTCTTATTTTATTGAATAGTCAATCTTCCATTTGATTTTTGCTCTCTGCAATATTATTATTTCAAGGTACTGAAACATTTTAACATGACATGATTTATTTTACAAAATAACCTTCACAGAACACAAGCTTTCAATCACAGCACTGTAATTTTTCGAGCTGGCAATGAATCTGTAAGCCTTTACTAGCTTCTTACTGTTCGGGTGTAATTTCGTTCCATTTCTCCTAGCATATTTTGCTCAAGGTTGTTCAGGTTTTGTTTGGTGATGCTTGTGCCCTGCAATTTATTGTCACAGCCTGTGTGTTAGAGCCACTCTTGAACATTCAACATGTTCCTGAGCCAATCTGATATTTTAGGCTTGTTCTTAGGATCCTCAGCTCTGAAGATTCAGATTTATTGTCTGCACTATAGTTTCTTTTTCCTAAGCAGCCATTTATGTTTTGCTGCTTTACATCTTACAGGCTAAAAATAAGATCATCGAACTGAACTAACATTTTTATTTTAATATACTTTTATTTTAGCATTTGTGTGAAAAAAGTGTATCAAAACAGAGAGGTTTTTCCTTTTTTCACTTTCAGATGACAAAGCATATATATATATATGCAAATATATTCACTAACAGTCAAGATGACTGGCAATACCCAAATGAGTCTGTTATTAGTTTAAGCTGTTGTTAATGGAACAACATGCCTTGGAATATCACGACTGACCAATCAGAATCAAGTATTATAGAGAGTGGTGTAATAAACAGCATTAAGAACAGTTAGCTATTCCTTAATGTAGTCATACTGAATTGCCGGCAGGGCTGACCAATCAGAATCAAGTAATCCAGAGAGCTGTGTAATAAACAGCATTAAAAACAGTTAGCTATCCCTTAATGTAGTCATACTGATTTACTGGCAGGGCTGCCCAATCAGAATCAAGTATTTCAGTGAGCGGTGTAATAAACAGCATTAAGAACAGTTTGCTATTCCCAAATGTAGTCATACTGAATTGCTGGCTGGGCTGACCAATCAGAATCAAGTATTCCAGAGAGCAGTGTAATAAACAGCATTAAAAAAGGTTAGCTATTCCTATATGCTATTCCTATATGCAGTCTTACTAAATTGCTTAACTGATCAATGAGAATCAAGTATTCCAGAGAGCTGTGTAATAAATAGCATTAAGAACAGTTAGCCATTCCTTAATGTAGTTATACCGAATTGCTGGGCTGACCAATCAGAACTAAGTATTCCAGAGAGCCGTGTAATAACCAGCATTAAGAAAAGTTAGCGATTCCTATATGCAGTCATACTAAACTGCTGGGCTGACCAATCAGATTAAAGTATTCCAGAGAGCTGCGTAATAAAAAGCATTAAGAACAGGTAGCTATTCCTATATGAAGTCATACTAAATTGCTGGGCTGACCAATTAGAATCAAGTATTCCAGAGAGCCGTGTAATAAATAGCATTAAGAAGAATTAGCTATTGCTTGATGTAGTTAAACTAAATTGCTGGGCTGACCAATCAGAATCAAGTATTCCAGAAAGCTGTGCAATAAATACCATTAAGAACAGTTATTCCTTAAAGGGGACCTAATATGCCCCTTTTTACAAGATGTAAAATAAGTCTCTGATGTCCCAGTTTCAGCTCAAAATACCCCACAAATAATGTTTTATAACTCTTTGAAATGGCTCCTTTTAGGCTTTGATCCTCATTGTGTCATTTTGGTGACTGTGGCTTTAAATTGTTTTAAATTGACCAATATGAATCAAGTATTCCAGAGGGCCGCTTAATAAATAGCATCAAGAACATTTAGCTATTCCTTAATCAGTTATACTAAATTGCTGGGCTGACCATTTAGAATCAAGTATGCAGAGAGCCGTGTAATAAACAGCATCAAGAACATTTAGCTATTCCTTAATGCAGTCATACTAAATTGCTGTGCTTTAAAACGTTTTAGAAACCATGTTGATTCGCCTTAACAAAAAATGGTGCTGTTTCTGAGACAATTGAATGTTTTTGTTCTTAAAATGTTGTTTTGGTTTAGCTAAATAAACCCATTAGGATGCCGTGGCGAATCCCAGGGGGGAAAGAATGAAGCGCCGTTTTGTGCTTGAACACTTTAGTCAGACCCTGGTTTTCATTAGAAAGCATTAAGATCTCTAACATACAAAAGCAACCTAATTCAGGCTATAAAACGATACCCCGTGGAGCTCAGGTAATAATGCAACACCGAGATTCTTCATTAGCAACAAGACAGCAAGCAGCCATAATTTATTGCACGTTAAAAAGCACAAGCAGTTTGTCTCGAAAGAATTTCAAGCCGCCGTTCATCAAAGCGTCGGTAAATGGCTGCATTCAGGTTTGAATGCTCGACGCAAGAACCTTATTTCCATTTGCGTGACTGGAGGGCAAAGACGGAGCGAGCAGGAGAAAGAGATGGCAGACACATCGGGCCGCTTCAGTGTAACTTTTTAATTATCTTTTATGCTGATTTTCCTCATCAGGCCTTGAGGACAAGAGAAAGCATCATAAAAACAATTACAGGAGTGTTTGTGTTTTTCTTATCATCACAGAAATGCCACCGCAGGGCCCGATTCCTGCTCTCTCTCATTTATACACCTTCATGCTATTCGAGGATGTTCTGCTGGGAACAGGAGACGGTGTTTAAGTGTCCTTAGGAAATTTCTCTGGAGTGCGAGCCCTTTTCAAAGGAATCTTATTAAGACGTATCTGAGTTATTAGGAAAGCAGGCGCAAGGAGTCCAGTAAGCACACACATTCATAAGGCTTCATACCTTTAAACCAGACAATGCTATATTTGTTTCCTACAGAAACTATCGAGCTGCAGAGGAAAGGAACAATTCATGTTCCTCAGGCTTTAATTTTGCCAACAGGGACATCTTTCTCTCATTCCAGCGATCTATCTGCACTTCTCCCTCTCTCTGAGGAAGCTGTGCTCTCTGTGATATGTCTGTAGCCTGCAGTGAAGCCGATTGCCTGAGGTAAACTATAAAGCCAAGGGTCTGGTTTGGGGCTTTGTGCTGGAAGGGCAGCTAAACTTCTGAGTTAAACTACACTTCTTCAGCTTTATACTTTAGCCTCAGGCACATTTCACAAATACACATAGTCACCAGGATGCATATACATGCATACGACCACCAACAAATGCCACCAGAAGCACTCAGTGAAATTGAAAGTGTGTAGTTGTTACCTTAAGGCAATACTTCTACCTGATTTGACCTTTAAAATAACCTTTAAAATATAGGTTTGGTTAAGTCATATTAAAAATGCTTCTGATTTAGACGCAAAATATTTCAGAGTTCTTTCTGAATGAGACCAATATCAAACCTTACCATTCAATGGTTTGGGTCAGTTTTTTTTTATTAAAATAAATGAATATTTTAATTTGATAAGGGGACACTGATCAAAAGAGGAAGCAAAGGCATTTGTGATTTTCCAAAAAAGTATTTAAAATAAATTCTGTTATATTTAAAGGAAAAAGAATATATATATATAT